>PVKZ01002666.1:0-200228 GCA_004027375.1 Macroglossus sobrinus
CTCTCTCCCTCTCTCTCTCTCTCTCTCTCTCTCTCTCTCTCTGTCTCTCTCTCTGTCTCTCTCTCTATCTCTCTATCTCTCTATCTCTTTATCTCTTTTTCTATCTTTCTCAGTCCTCACTCCCCCTCTCAGGAACTGTTCGATCTTAGCAGGTGGGCTCCAGCAGTGGTGTTTGTTATTGTGTTTGTTTGTTTATTTTAAAGCTCCTGAGTGACTTCAATGCAGTCAGATTGGATGACCAAAAATGGAGATCTTTGCTCGACAGAGCAAAGGACCAACTCAAATTTTATTCCCTTTGAAAGGCTACATTAACCCTCTATCCAATCCCACACCCCATCCCAGATACTGTCTATATTTTCCTATTTCACTTTCTTCAAAGTCTACCATCTAATTCTTTCTTCTTGTCTTCTTTTTCTCTAAGAAAAACTTTCATAATTATTTTTCTTTGGTCTCTAATTCTGAGGATCCCTGCTTATTATAGGGTGTTGGAGGGCAGGTGATGGGTAATTAATTGCTAGTAATTAAAACTCTAGATTGGAGAGGCCACAAAGAAAGTTCTGATGGCTTCTCTGGCATCCTCTATTCCCACCGGCAGCAGTCAAGTACTGCTACTCTTAAGGCCTATAGTGTTTCCATGACTCTCCCTAGGGTAGTCTCTTTAGCCACCTGGGTCACTGCTCATTCATTTAGGGAATGTCATGGAATTCCCCAGGCTTTGTTGACCCACAACTCACATCCTGGGTTAGAAACCACATTGAGATATGTTCACCAAAATCTTCCACCAGCTAATGCTTTTCAAAGTATAATCTGGGAAGTCACGTTGCTTCTTGATCCTAGGGAATTTGGGGGCTGTTTTTCTCATTTCAATAATTTCTGCTCTCCTTGGTTCATTTGTAAGTTTGGGGAAGTAGAAGTGTCATCAAACCCCCTCAACTCTATTGTCTTTATCAGGAAGTTAGCAAAAAGTTCATAGTCATGTAATAAAATGCTAATATTATAGTGTTCAGTAAAAAAAAAAAACAGGCCCCAATATATACATGTAGTATGATAATGACTTTTTAATATAAAAAAGTTGAAAAGAAATACAACAAAACGATAACAGGAATGGAATTTTTATGAAGGGATTGTGAAAGAGATTAATTTAAAACTTTCTAGTACTTCTCAAGTTTCCCACAACACTTATTTTGCCTTTATAGTGATAAAAAAGTGTTATAAAAAACCTAAAGCACAAAGCAGTCCTCTTTGGAGACTGAACTCTTTATCACATAATTCTGCATTGCTCAGACAGTTAACCATCCTCTTTCAGAATTGACAAGATTCTGCAGTCTCTTTTATTGCTGTCTCGACTGGGACTCATCTTCATCCAAAGCCTAGAGCCAGGTTGGTGAATCAATGAGTGATCAGACTGGAAAATCTCTCTGATGGTTAAAGAGTGTGGCTGAGTAGTTGACTGTGAGGACTCTTTTTGGAGAAGAGTTCCGAGATGCTTTACACACTGACAACAGCTAGTTCCTCAAGTCATACCCTATGTCAGACACTGTCCCAAGCACTTTATACATTTAAGTGTACTTAAAACAGGATGATGCCATACATTTGAAACTATTTCAATCCCAATTTTGTAGATGAGAAAAACAAGGGTTCTATCCTAGAGCAAGTGGCAGAGTTTAAATCTAAACTTCTGAGCCCAGACTCTCAACCACTGTTGTACTTACTAATACTTGTGGTAAGATGGTAGCATCACTGGAATGATTCAAAGTAATGTTCCAAGGAATAATGTTCCAAGGAGATACCTTAAAGAGGGCAAGAGAAAACTCATATGAGAATGACAGATCTGATGTCATTGTTCTAAGCTGACTGGTTAACTGCAGAATAATAGTGTATGAGTGAGTGGGGGAATGGGGGGGCGTGGAGTGTTAACCATAATGGGTACCAATTTGTCCCCATGCACATGAACCACTGACTAGTGCCAGTGCCTGGCAAGGCCAGTGTCTACAACTGAAGGCATTTCAGGACTAATTCAACACCTAAGTAAAGACCCTTACCTGCCATTCTGCCTTCAAAGGGAAAGTTGGTCAAACAGGGCAGTATTTGGGTCATGGTCTCATTTGTTCTGTAAGGACTTCTTATCCCACCAAAATGCACATGCACACACACCCCTTTTCCTGGGTGCTAACAGTAAATGGGTACTTAGTTCTTGGCCTACTTTAGAAATAAGGCCAGAGCTCCAGTGCTTCTTCCACTACTGCTGTATATGGAACTGTTATCATTCATTTCTGCCTCCCTCTCTCTCTAGCCTCTTCCCTCTTCCCAAATCCTCTCTGCCATTCCTGTTTCCCTTACTCTTTCTTCACTTAGTCTATTCTGAACAGTGATTTTGAATCTTTTAAGAGGTCACAGATACCTTTGAGATTCTAGTGAATGCTATTGGCTGTCCCTCCATCAAAATGCACAGAATATACATAGATACACACACACACACACACACACACACACACTTACCCACATGTACCCACATGTGTGTGTGTGTGTGTGTGTGTGTGTGTGTGTGTGTGAAGCTTTTCAAGGACACATCAAGAGTCTCTTTATGCCTTCAGAGGTCCCTGATCTACAGGTGGAATTCTCCTTTTTTTCCCATGGCACTGCAGATAAGAGCATGGCTTTGCTTCTGATATTCTCTTGGTAGGTCAGAGAGTGGGAATGCTAGGCCTCACCTCTCCTCTCACTCAGGCCCTTCTTAATGGCCAAGTGATTGAAGGCATGAACTGTGAGAGCAGATCATCTAGGTAAAAATTTTAGTTCTTTAGTTATGTGTTCCTGAGCAAGTTTCTTCACCAACAAATAAAGAATAACATTAATTTTCTTACAGAAAATTATTATGATTACTTGTATTAAAAATAAAAAAGCCCCTTAAAATAATGCCTGGCATGGAATAAACAATATCAATAGTTGTCATTTTTTATTTGGGGAATTATTTGAGTTTTCAGTGAAAGAGGAAACAGAATGAGCCTTTGTTTTAACTTCTTCCTTTCCCTCCCTGTTTTAGGGGGTTGTAGAACCTCATAAGAATAGTCCTAAATAATTTAAACATCTAGGAAACATTTAAGCCCTCTGGAGATCACTAAGATACACTTATTACCATCAAGTCACTTAAAATTTAGCTTCAGAAATAAAATAACCCAAATAACTGTGATGCGAAATCTGACAAAAGGTTCACTAGAGAAATAAATCCAGGGCTGAGAAAGAGTTGGGCCATGAAGAATGTATAGGGCAGGCTGCTGTGGAGAGCAAGGAGTTTTGCAGCAGGGGTGGTGGGGAGATACTGAGGCTGCCTGTGTTAGAGGCACCTGGGGAACAGAATTGTCTGGAGAAGACCATCCTGGGAGAGTTATACAAAATTGGAAGAAATCTTTAATGACATGTGTCTTAGAGGTAATTTGATTGCAAGAGCAGAAACCTAGTCAGGCTAGATTACATGAATGGGGATTCACTTTAAGATATTGTGGTTTCTCACAAAGCCCACTTTATAGCTGGGTCATTGAAAGGACATAAACTAGGAACCAGAAAGAAGTATCCATCCAGGTATCTTTTACACTCTTTTGTCATCCATTAACTTATCTTTCTGCCCTGCTATGTCTTTGCCTTTCTTGAGTCTCTCTCCTGTACATTTCTTCTATGCTTTTTGTTTGCTCTCCAGCATTTGGGGTGTCAAAATGGCCCTAAACTCATGGTCACATGATCTCTGGGGTCCATGTACCCACAGACTGACTCCATCTCAGCACGGCTGCTGAGTATGGTTGGTCAGGTTGGGCACTACACAAGGGTACCCTGCCAAGGAGGAGTAGTGGATGAAACATAGTAAAATTCTCTCACTAATGTTTATTGGCCAAAGCAAAGCCCATGGACAAATTTCATGGGTATATGTATTCCTACCATGGGTCCCCAATGATGTCATAGGTCCAGAAGTATTTTTGAACAGCTCTAGAGTTGATTACATGGTAAAAAGTAAATTTAAACTGTAAAAAGTGTTATTCAACAAGAATAACTTTCTGCATCAGCACACCCCTTTTAACTACTGCATAATATTCCAACTCATCCTTTAAAAATACCATATATTTCATTTCTAAGATATGCTGCATAACATTCCATTGTCTGGCTAAATCATTATTTGCGTATGCTTTCTTTCGAAGGGATATTTGGCTTATTTTTAGTCTTTCTAGTAAAAATAATAAGAAAACAAATTTCCATATATATTTATTTTATATTTGAACATGTATCCTTAGGAAATATAGAAAAAAAAAAGATGAACTTCCCCCACCCCAAATCATTACAGCAAGAATAAAGCTGGACAAGCATCACATTAATGACTTTTTGTAAACCTATTAGAGAACTGAGGTCCCAGGGCAAACCACCATCCTGAGGAGACACAGGCACCTTCAGGGAAACACAGAATATGGATATTTGTTTATCTGGAGAAAGAAGCCACCGGATATTATATCAGATGGAGGAAACATTGAACTAGAAATTTGAATAACTTTCTGGAGGCCAATGTGAACCAGTATGAGAGTGCAGAGTTCCTGGGCATTGTACTCATGAGAAAGATGGTTCCTATCCCTTTTCAGGCTTTTCTTCCAGGCACCCTGCCAAGCTCTCACAGGAATAATAGAGAAAATCCAGAGAAATTGACTGGGGGAGGAGAATGGCAGCCACTGCTGAAATCTCACAGACTTTTTCTTCCTTACAGAGAAAAGGGTTTAATCTGTAGGGGGATTTATATTTCCAGAGGCCTCTTCACCCAGCTTCAGCCTCCAAGTCTCATGTAGGGGGAAAAAAACCTTAGTCTGCAGGGCAGCTCTCCTCAAGGACACTGAAAATACTGAGGGCTATTCTCTGCTGCAGGGGAAAGCAATAAGGGTAGAGGAATAAAAGCTCTACCCTTGCAGAAGGGACAGAAAAATTTTTGCCCCCTAGAGCACTATACTGTGTCCTTATTTTATTTAAAAAATTATTTTATATTAGTTTCAGGTATACAGTACATTGATTAGACGTTTATATATTTTATGAAGTGATCCCTCTGATTACTCACCCATTACACACAGCCATTAAATACTGCTGAGTATATTCCCCATGCTGTACTCTACGTCCCCGTGACTATTTTATAACTACTAATTCATATTTCTTCATCTCTTCACCTTTTCCACTCAGTCCCCTAACCTCTCTCTCCTCTGGCAAATGCTAGTCTGTTCTCTGTATGTGAATCTGTTTTTGTTTAGTATGTTACTTTTGTTCCTTAGATTCCACATGGAAGTGATATTATATGGTACAGAAACAACTTTGGAGGTTACATTCCAAGATGCAGACCCACTGCATACTCCAAAGCCTTACTCAGAAAATAAGAGATCAATCCCTACCTTCCACCCCCTGTTAGCAAGCGTCAATAATAACGATGTACACAATAGTAATACAGATAGGAAAGCTCAAGGGGCAGAAAACTAAAAACAAACAGAATTCTTCAAATCAGCCACAGAGGGGAAAAAATCTTATCTATAGAGGAACAAGAATAAAAATATGGCAGATTTTTCATCAAAAATCATGCAAGCAAGAAGAAATCAAGTCACACTTTTAAAGCACTGAAAGAAAAAAAACTTGTCAACCCAGAATTCTATATTCAATAAAAATATGCCTCAAAAGTGAAGGAGAAATGGAGACTTTCTCAAACAAAAAATTGAAGGAATTCATTGATGAGAGACCACTATATGAAAAATATTAGAAAAGATTCTTCAGGCAGAAAAATGTTATAAAGATAAGACATTGAGATATACACAAAGAAATAAAGAGTATTAGAAGTTAACTAAATAATGGTAAATTATAATATTTTTCTTTTTTTATGGCTCTAAAATAAACAATCGCATAAAGCAATTACAGTAATGATGCATTAGTGTTTATATCATATGTAAATGTAAATGTATGACCACAAGGACGGGAGAAAGGAACCAGGAGTATTGTTATGAGGTCCTTTTACTACACATAATATTAGGATATATGATATAATATTAGGATAAAAGATAGACTAAGATTATTCAAAAATGTATATTGTAAACCTTAGGGAAGTCACTCAAAAGTCAAAAATAAGTAAAAATACAAAGTTAATAGAGGAGATAAAAGGAAATCATAAAAATTCTCAATTAAAACCAAAGGCTACAAAAAAAGAGGAAGAACAAAGAACAGATGTTACAAAAAGAATATATATATATAATCATTTTAAATGTGAATGGATTAAACACACCAGTTAAAAGGGAGACTGGATTTTAAAAAATCAAGCCTCAATTATATTCTTTCTACAATAAATGAGCTTTCAATATAAAGACATGGATGGGTTAAAAGAAAAAAGATGAAGAAAAATATACCATGAAAATATTAACCCCCCAAAAAAGCCACATTAATTTTGGATAAAACAGACTTTAAAGAAGATTATCAGGGATGAAAAAAGATATTACATAATAACAAAGAGGTCAATTCTTCAAGAAGATATAATGTTCTTAACCTGTATAAACGTAACAGGAGATACAAAATACATAAAGCAAAAATTGATACACCTGAAAGGAGAAGTAGCAAATCTACAATTATAGTTGAAGATCTCAACACTCCTCTCTCCATAACTGATGGGACAAGTAGGCAGAAAGAGATGACCTGAAAAACACTATCAAACAACTTGACCTACTTGACATTCATAAATACTTTATTCAGCAACAGCAGAATACATGTTCATCTCAACCACATTCTGGGCATAATAACAAAAAGAATAGCAATCATACAATGTGAATTCTTGGATCATATCAAAATTAAACTGAAAATTAATAATGGAAAGATATTGGGAAAAGTCCAAATATTTGAAATTAAACAACATACTTCTAATAACCCGTGAGGCAAAGAGAAAGTCTCATGAAAGATTAAAAAGTATTTTGAAAAAAATGAGAATACAACATGTCAAAATTTTTTGAAATTATATTTCAAAAAATCTCAAATAAATAACCTAAATTTCCACCTTAGGAACTACTCTAGACTAAATATGTCGCTCCAAAATTCTTATGTTGAAATATAACCCCTAATGCGATGTTATTAGTAGGTGGCAACTTCGAGAGGTGATTAGGTCATGAAAGCAGAGCCTTTATGAATGGGACTAGAGCCTTTATTAAGGAGACCTCACAGAGCTTTCATGCCCCTTTCACCATGTGAGGACACAGAAGGAAATGAGCCCTCACCAGACAGTGAATCTGCTAGCACCTTGATCTTGGACTTCCCAGTCTCCATCACTGTGAGAAATAACTTGTCATTGTCTAAGCCACTCAGTCTATGGTATTTTTGTTATAGTAGTCTCTATGGACAAATACAGGAACCCAATAAAATAAAAGAAAATTAAACCTAAATCAAAAAGCAGGAAGGAGATAAGAAAAATTAGAGCACAAATGAATCAAATTAAAAACAAGAACACAATAAAAAACAGAAAACCAAAAACTTGTTCTTTGAAAGTAGCTATCCAGAATAAATACTAAAGAGTGACTGAGATAGCTTCTAGGGCATGTGAACTTTGAATTTGAAGAGCTATCACCACACATATCTCTAAAAGGCATTGTCAATTTATATTCCTGTCGCAGTGTGTGCAGCAAATCTTAGTTTTGCATAGTCTTACATATATTCTATATGGTCAATACTTTTACCTTTTACCAAAGTAATAGATAGAAAATGGTGTCATTTCTTTAGAAGTTTTGCATTGATTTTCATGTATTTCTAAGTTAATTGTATATCATTATTTGTGAAGTGCTTTTTTTCAAGTACTTTGCTTATGTACTCTTCTGTTCATAGTGTAAGAAAACTAACCATTTCTCACATATGAATAATTCCCCCCCTTGTTTCCTGTCATTTTGGAACGCTGCTGTGTTTATTTTTGTGTGTGTGACTTGTTCAAAAAGTCTTGCCTACTTCAAGATTATTAAAAGAAATCTTCCCATGTTTTCTTTTAATTCTTTTATTATTTCATTTTCTACTTCTAAATCTTTGATATGTCTGATCCATGTAAGTGTAAGGAGTGATTTAAGTCTTTTATTTTTAAGGTTATTATTGAACATTTGGAAAGCAGTTTGTTGCCTTTTTCCCTTTAAGCTTGTATTTTTTTCCCACAAATAATTCATGTTCATTGAGAAAAATCTGAAAATAAATAAAAATAATAAAATACCAACATCAACTGCATTACTTAGAAATAATTACTGTTATTATAAGGCATTTCTCTATGAAAATATATCTATATACAACACACACACACACACACACACACACACACATATATTTTTTTTACAAAAAAATTGAATTTTGTAGTATGCATTTTGTTTTGTCATCTGCATTTTCCAACTCAAAACATATTGGGACTATCTGAGTGCATATTTTCAGTTGAATTCTGAATTAAACTATGAATGAATGTGAGGGTTGAGGAATGAAATGCAGGAGTGGAGGTGTTTGGCCTAACTCTTCTACAAAGCACAGGTGACCAGAAAGAGAAATATGGGGCAGCGGCTTGAGGACCACATGCGTTGAGGAATTATGTGTTAAGGGTGAATGAAGCCAAAGAACAATTAGGAAAGCGTGAGGGGATTAAGAGGAGAAAGGAGGCAGGATGAAAGCAGAGGAGAGGAATGCTCTTGCTAGGAGCTGAGAGAAAAGGAGAGTGGGATGCGTGGAACAACAGAAAAACTGATGCAGAAGAGATGAAATTGAAAAGAGTTTACTCTGTGTGGTTCCAATTTCCCTGAAGCAGATGAGGTCATTGGCTGAATTTAGTTGGGACTGGTGTGTTTTGGGGGCCTCCAGGAAGTGGGAACATTTGGACAGAGGCTTTGAGAAAGTCAGCATGGAGCCAACAAGAGCGCAGAGAGAGGCCGAGCAGGGCAACTGTGTCAGAGTAGTCACATGGCTCTCTCCAGCACCATTCAGAACTTCACAAGTGGGAAAAACAGAAAGATTTGGGTCTGGCCCAGGTGCAGATGAAGAATAGGTATAGCAGAATCCTCTGGCCAGGAGGAAGCGTACTTGGATGTCTAGAATGGAAGGACCAAAGCAGGAGAAAGCTGGCTTTCACAGGCACCATGCCCTGCCCCCTGCTCAGATGATCTGCCGTCTTTCTTATCTAGAGTTTCTGTCTATGGGCTTCTGTCCATCTGCTGGCCTTGCTTGGCTGCCAGTCTCAGCCTCTGGGTCTCTAGGTATAGAACTCCTTACCCCTAGATCCCTGGCAGAGCCTGCTTCCCCCTGCAGCCTTCACCGTATTCTTGAACACCTCAGCAAGGCACCTGAGTTCTCCACTTTCCCAGCCCAAGAATATTCAGACAACTTCCCACCACTCCTAGGTCTCACCTGCATGACTTCAAATTGGCAATGTCTTGACCATCTTGTTGGTGTCAAGCCTTTTGTTGGGCATTAGGGATGCACATATGATCATATCAAGTCACTGCCTAAAATTAGTTCAGAGCAGGAGACAACAAGGGTAAGCTACACCTCATTCAGGCAAATGATTCCAACACAGCAGGGTTCCAAAATGACAGAAGTCTGCCTTGAGCAGAAGGAAGGAACCCCTAGAGCAATGTTCAGAGTCAAGAAAAGCCTGCAAAGTGGGGTCACCCAAGATTAGAGGAACTAGAGCGCTTGGCATTGCAGGCTCCGACTCTAGACACTGCAGGTGTGTACTTTGCCGTGGGCTAGGCTTTGGTTCCACAGTTGCTAAGGCGTGACCAAGTGTGGGCTCCACATGGTCCTGGAGACTGGCCCTGCTCTTGGGGAAGCTCAGCCATGTGGGTCCTAAGCTTTCAGAGTGGATATTTTGTGTACTGTCCTCTGAGCTGGATCTCTGACTAGGGAAAACATATCTCCTCTTCTCCCAGTGCTGCGATTCCTGCCAACGCCTATTGAATGTGGGGGTGACCCTGGTGCCTGCAAGATGAGCCACTTTCTCTCTCTGGGTCTAGGTTTCTTCATGAATGGAGGAAAGGGAGGCCTAGAAGGTATCTGAGATCTCCTTCCGCAAAAAGTCAGTGTTCCAGCCTCTCCAGCTTGCCCTCTCTCATCTTTTTTCCTTTCCCTGTGCTGAAGCTGCAATTTCTTCTAATCCTTTCCAGCAGGACACATTGCATACTGTGGTTCATCATATGCTAAAAATGTAATTATGTGGTTATAAGATCAGGTCAGCAGAATACTGGCCAGGATAGGAAATAAATCAAAATCAGCAGTTTCAAGAAGAAGGTCCAAATGTCTCTTCAGCAAGGCTTCTCTGGGCTCCCAGCCCAGGGAGCTAGGCCTGGGAGCTGGGCCCGGGAAAAGAATGTGAAGCAGCTGCAGAGCTGTGAAATGGAGGGAGGGGCAAGTGTAGAGAGAGCCAAGCCTCCCACATTGACAGCCCTACGGCCCGGTCACCCACCAACTAGGAAAATGGGGTCAACCTCTAAATGGCACTTAATAGGTTCCTGGCACTTTTCTCTGCCCAAGGAGGCCTGATTCTTTGTATGGTGTGGGCCTCCCCTCCACATTGAAGAAAGCAGAGGAGCAGCAAGAAGCACATTAACTTCTTAGTCAGGCATACTAACTCGCTTCTTAGTGCTTGGTGAGACGAAGGCCTGGTCTTCTGACCCCAGAGAGAGGTAATTTTCATTACGCTGCATGCCTTCAGGGACGGCGGGGAGGGACTGTGGCTGCTCACACTGGGGCACTAGCAGGTGTCTCATGTAGGGTGCATGGAAGCCCTTAGTGTTTTTGCTCTAGTGAATAATTTAATTCTCACAACCACATTTTAGCTATTATTCTTCCACTCTTACTCATGAGGAAACTGAAGCTTGTAGAGCAATGATTGATTACCCACACTGGGGGCTGACCTTGCATTCTGACCTTCAGAAGCCATTTTCTATCCTGCCCTTGTTTCCATAGGACTGAGGAAATCTATGTCCACCCTGCCTGGGAGGGAAGGCTATGGAGGAACAGGGTTCCTTGTCGCTGCAGAAGGATGGATAAAACACCTCTTCCCTTGTTACCTCCTGATTTGCAGAGATGCTCAGGGAACCCTCCCAACTGTGGGAGAGATTAGCTTATGGAAAAAAGTAGCTGCACTATGTCCACAGCTTCCCAAAATGAGATGCTGGCTTTGAAGGGAAGAGTTCTTTTCAGGATATCTTAGAACTGCTAAAAATGTGAAAGCTGGCTATATGAACAAAGGGGAAAGGAGGAACAAGAAAGCAGGTGTGGGGAGACCCCCCCAAGAGCATCCTCATGGGAACAGCTGTTAGCTAACAGCTGCTAGCCTTTCTCCTCAGCCTCCAGTGGCTCTGATAGTTTTACAGGGGGCAGGGAGTCCTAGGACAACTGCCGTGAGCTGAAGATGGGGGCCAAGCCATCAATTTTCAGCCACCAACTCTTGGATTGAAAGAAAAATAGGATGAAAAAGAGGGAGAAAGAAAATGAGAGTATTCAAGAGGGTAGAAAGCAGACCAATGTGAAACAGGCAGGGCTGTGGAGAGCTGAGTAATATTGATCATACCCTATTGTCATGGGCCCCTCACTTTCCTCACCACTGGCAAAATGGGCTTTCCAAGGCAGGACCATAAAGGAAACATTTGTTTATGGAAATCCAAATCCAATCTACCTTTGGATTGCCAGAGGCCCCCTCTCATCTCTTTCTGGAAGCTCACTCCCAGGAGCTCATTCCCCTCCAAGAACCTCCCAGAACCTGGATTTTATTAAATACAAGGGAGATAAAACACTTTCAATTATCTGCAAGATCTTACAGGCCCATGTTCATGGTTCTCAAAATGCAGCACCTGGACTAGCAGCACTGATAGCGCTTGGCAAAGTGTTAGAAATGCAAAGGCAGCTAAATTCAATGTCAGTGGCAAGGACTGAGAAGTCTCTCTTCCTCAGCAGTCATCCTCAGTCTGTTGATGCCCAGGTAAAGCACCCTTGTCTTGCAGAAGCAGGGACAGACCAGCATTGACTGAGCACATTGCAAGTGCCAGGCATCGTGGCAAACACCTTGTTAAGACACCTCTCTTGCACAGATGAAGAAAGTGAAGGTCAGAGTAGTTCAGGGACTTGTCCCAAGCTGCACCTCTAGGAGGTGGTGGGGTAGGCATTTGGACCCAGGTCTGATTCCCTCCCCTCTGACTCAGTTTCCCTGGAGAAGTTGTTTTGTCTGGGGGATGTGCCCAACTGGAAACTCCAGTCCAGGAGGTCAAGGGGCAGAGTCAGCACTACAAAGCCCTTAATTTCCCATTGAGTGCGACAGCAGTTTTCAAGTTAGTGTTTTGTTGTTGTTGTTTTTTGGTGTATTTTTTTTTTGTCTTAAGTTCTCTTGCAGTCTAAATAATTATTGAGGACCTCTATAAGCTTTTGCTTCTGTCTGTTATATCCAATAATATTTACTATGTTAGAAACTAACATTAAGAAATTCTTAAAATATTCATTAATTTGTTTTAAACAACAATAAACTCATGCGTTAAATAATGTGCTTAAAAAAAAAAGCAACCCAGATTAAAAAAAAATAGTGAGAAGAAAGGCATAGTTTTACATTTTTGCAAATCTCTTTAATATCTGTCTTAATAGAAGATAACTGAATTTTGGAATCTGCATTTAATCCCACATCGTATAGCCTCTGGTAACTTCACTGTGCACTAGTAAGGGAAGAGAATGAAAAGGCAAATAACATGTTAGTAGAGCAGGCCCTTGAGTAACGGCATTTTGTTCAAAGTTGTCATTTCGTTTTACATGGATGAGGTGCCATGGGATCTTACCTCTTGTTTGTATCAATTAGCCTATGGTAAAATTAGTTTTGTTATACTCATTTCGCAGCATTTCCGAGAACCCATAGCTGACTGTAAGTGAGACCTTATTGTACTGCAGTGCAGTCCACCTTATCCTCAGCAGATTTTTTTCAAGACCCCTAGTACCAAACCCTATATACACTGTTTTTTTACTATACATACATACCTTCCTCCTTAATCAACTTCAATTCTGTCAAAAATGTGGCGGCAGCTTCTTCATAGGCAGACTCATCTTCTCCAGTAATGTTTACATTTCTCAGACCAAACCTATTCCTGAATCTGTGTAACCATCCCTTACTTGCAGTAAATGGCTTGGTGTCATTCCTTTCAGAGGATCCCTTGAAGTCTTCATATAGACTCAGTGCTTTCTGGCGCAACATGCTGCCATCAACTGGAACACATTTTCTGTTCATATCTTCCACCCACACACTTAATGCCTTTTCCATCTTAACTAAGCACTTATCACGCACTGTGGCGTAACTTTTGCTGCTTGAGGTGCCACAGCAAAACTAGCACGAATTTCTTTTTCCTTCTTCACAATTTCATGGCTAGAAGATTCGTTCTTACTGTAGATCTTAGCAACCTCAGCATAGGATTTTTTTCTTTCCTTGTTAAGTCAAGAATTTTCACCTTTTTGCTTAAAGAAAGCACTTTTTGGCTTTTCTTTGGCATACCCAAATTGCGAGCATCACCTCGAGGAAAGTATTAAGTAAAATAAGGGTTATTTGAACACAAGCACTGTGATACTGCGATAGTCACCAACTCTAAGTGACCAAGGCACAGGGAGCATGTACAATACAGAGACACTGATCGAAAGGATGGTGCACATCCTGGATTAGATGGGATGGGACAGCCTGAGACTTCATCATGCTACTCAGAAAGGAATTACAATTGAAATAAAACTTCCAATTTATTTCTGGAATTTTCCATTAATATTTTCAGATAATAATTCACTGTGGATAACTGAAACCACAGAAAGAAATAATGAATAAGGGGGGACTACTGTAAAGTAGTTTTGTTCTTGATCCTGAAAGTTTCTCAGGGATTCCAGAGGTCCCTCTGACAACACTTTGAGAACTGCCAGACATAAATGTAGTGGGAATCATATTGTGTGCTTTTAAGAGTTCAATTTTAGATTCCATCTTTTATAATGAATGTTGAATTATGGTCCCCAGTCTGGCTTCTGCCAGATTTTCGTGTGGAGACTGAAGGGTGGGCTGGGGACTGGAGGGAGAGGAGGCAATGGTGGGAAACAGGATGTGCTGTTAGAATTCTGAGCCTGGCTCCTGCAAGAGTAGGTTGCTGGTAGCTTGCTTTGTTCGCTGCAGGCCTTCCTCACTGATGCTGTCTGTGGGGCAGGGTGCCCATCCCAGCCCTGCTGCCCATGAGCTGCTCACAGCTAGTGTAGCCCACAACTTGGCCCTGGCTTAAAGTCCACCCCAAGGCAGGAGTACATGGTGGAATCATAGCCTCTAGAATATTCATGCTGGTTAGGACCCACCAGTGGGGAAACTGAGCCTCAGAGAATGTGACCTGCTCAAGATCACACAGCTGTTCTTCGGAGGCCAGCTGGAAAACCCAGGTGCTGTTTCTGTCTGCTGATCTGCTGGACTCAATTTTCCAGTTGGGTGGATACCTCTGGGAAAATTGCTTCTCCAGGGGAAACTCTGAGTCAGAGAGGGAGTCACTAGCCAGGGCTATATTGAGTATGTTATATATTGAGGTGACTTGTTCCTTAGATGCTGTTTTCTCTTCTTTTTGTTTTAATAGCATCTCTAGGGACAAAGTGTCATTTCTACACCCAGCCACTCCTGACACATCACTGTGGTAGTTATGCTGGGTGTTGTCAGAGAAACCTTTAGAACGCCCACCATGGGGGTTCTTGGCTCTGGTGCTCCTTCTTCCCTGCACCCAAATTGCCCCCATAACCAGGTGTACCGAAGGGCCCATTCTTTTCTTGCTTTCACTGACCACTTGCAATGTCCCCTCTTCCATTGCTGGAGATACATGAACAATTCACAATGGTCACCTTTGAAATGCCTGTTATACCAATGGGGAGAGGAAATTAAGGGGACCACAAGAATAGGGTGTGATAAGTACTACCTGGGGATAGGGATGGTAAAGAGGAAACAGATAGGACAGTCACGTAACCAGTGATGAGAACTGGGGAGATGCAGTGCACTGGAGAGTCTACAGTCCAGGACATGAAGCCAGGAGGATGGAAGGGGGTAGGGTGTAATATCCACTCACTCTCAAGGCTTCTGGAAGTAGCTTACGCAAGGCAGTAAGATTATAACACTTCTAGCAGGAGAATTATGTATGGTTTCTCCAGATTTTGAGCAGCCACAGAATTCTGTCTGTCCCACCCCTGGGCAGGGGTCAGTCTGCCTCTCAGTCCTGGTGAGGTAGTAATTCCCTTGGATTAGGTGGAGCTGACAGTAAGCCCTGTTCCAAGCAAGAAGAGACCAAGAGAGAGACAAGCTGGAGACGGGGCAGGTTGGATTTAGAGTAGGCTGAGCTGGACTCAGCAAGCTTCTTCCTATTAATTAGCACCTTGGGAGTTGTTATCTGTCTGACAGTGCCCCTGCTTTCTGTATCTAGGCCTCTCCTGGGGGGTTCTATAGCCAGGGCAGGCTGGTTGCCTCATCCCACAGCTCTGCTTTCTCTCTCCCCTAAGGCCCTGAGGGAAGCTCCTGATAATCACCGTGGAATTGAGCACTCTCTGTGGAAAGGGTTTTGTTTGTCTCTAGAAAATTTTGATTAAAAAAAAAAATCTTGTAAAGCTGTAAGTTAAACATGCTTAAGTTTTCCCTACTTTGAACATCCTCCTTGTGTTAAGATGATCACAGATCAAAAGAGTTTAGAGAATAAATGCCCTAAACCCCTGCCTTCACATTGCATCAACACTGAAATTCAAGGGCAGGCTGAGGCTATAGCTGGTGTTGAGTGTGTCTGAGCACCATTTATAGAACATTGGCAGAGCTAGAAGGCAAGTCAGAGATTGTGTGTACTACCCTTGTTCACCCTGCCCCCATCTTCCCTATTTCACAGACAAACAACTCAAGTTCAAAGAGGTTAAGAGAGAGGTCCAAGACCTGGTTGAGAGGTGTTGGCAGGATTTGATGGCTGCTGAGGGCAGAGCAGGTCTCTGAGCAATATCAAAGGTCTTTATGCCCTTTGAAATCTCTACATATTTGCTGGGGTTTGGAACTGACAAAGAAAGACCCGCTGGCCTGATTCTCTGGGCAAGTTTGAGCCTCAAGGCAGCTCTAATTCCAGACAAAGGTAGCTGCAGTCTGAGAACCCTTCTGCCAGCCTTAAATGACTATAGATGGGTTCTCTCTAGAAAGAGAGAGTATTAACAACCACAGCTGTCATTCATCGACTGCCCACTGTTCCAGGCACTCACTATCCCCAAATACTTGACATACATTGTCACATTTATTTCTTATATCAACCCCATTTTGCAGCTTTGGAAACTGAAGCTTGGTATGGCTACAAGACTCGTGAAGATCATGTCTGCTCAAGGGGCAGAGCTGGAGTTTAATCCCATGTTCATCTGACCCTAAAGCCTTGTTTTTAATGACTGTGGTAAAAGACCCATCCCTATGAGTTGGAGTCAACTCCCAACCAGACTCTCTGGGGGTTCCCAGTCCTTCCTCACATGCCTTGGGACTATTTAAGACTTTCACACCATAGTAGCCTTGTAATTTGGGGTCCTCTGAGAAGCAGACACCAAGACAGGATTAGACATGCAGATTAAGGAGGAAACCCCCATGAGGGGAAGTAGGAAAGAAGCTGGTGCAGGCTGGAGAGGCACACACTATGACCCAAATCTGACCCCATGAAGGACAGAAGGAAGGAAGGTCTGAAGCTGCAGTGCAGTTCTAAGACAGTTTTAGCAGGGCTGATTGGGAGGCCTCTCCAGAATGCCAAGTCTCCCAGGAATAGGCCTGCCTCAGTATTTTGGGGTGCTCAGTCGCCTGGGAAACACAGCCTCAATGTAAATGTCATGATGGCTGAGGCCCAGAAGGAGATCTGAAAGGTGCGTTTTTATGGCTTACACAAAGCAAACTGGTCAGTACCAAAGACCTTCTGGATTTGACTCACAAGGATGGAAAAACAATTGAGCCACATACATGGGTAGATACAGTGATAGTGCTGAGGAAATACTGCTGTGCTTCTTTGCTTTCAGGCTTCAATCTGACTTTCTCCACAGGCTCCAGAGAAACATGCCCTCTGAAGCTTCTCACAAGAGAGCAGTCCTTCTGAGAGGTTGTTGGGAGCTGTCACACTGCCAATAGGCAGGTGAGGAGGGGAAATGAGTGCTGAGCCAACCACAAATCATGGATTTTCTCAGGAGACCGTATCATGAGTAGGAGGAAGGAAGCCCAGGAATACAGGTAAACTGGGCCTGTCTCTGAAGAGACAGGATTAGATGGCCAGGAATTGGCTGAATGATAGCAGAGTTGAGGTGCCAAGACAAAGCAGGAGTGAGAGGCAAAGTTGGGCTTAGTGGAGAGACACACCAGGACCCCCAAGACTGACCACTGAACCTTTCTCAAGCACATATGCTAAAGAGGAACTGGGATACGAGATACAATACTATGTGACACCTTGGCATATGGCAAAACCAGGGGGGCCTCAACTGGCCTAACTGCAAGTTTCCCTCTCTACTCTGCTCCCGCAGATAAGGTCTCTTAGTCTCAAAGTGACCAGACACAATTCCTGCTTATCCCTGAAGAGCAGGTTTCAGTTCTCACCAGCTCATGGAATTATTCAAACAAGCCAGTCATATCTTCCTGCAGGAACCAGGAGTCATCCTATCCTCTTGACACTACAAAGCCTGCTCCTCACAGCCCCTCCTGATCACCCTGTTCCCAAGTGCAACCCTGCATCATGTGTAATGTCTTCTTCCCCCAGGTTATGAGTATATGTGATTGATAATTGGCAGTTGATCTCATCTATACAGTGTGGGGTGTTGTGTGTTGGCCATCTCTGTAGTACTAGGACAGGAATCCCTCCCTCATAAACGAGGTGAATAAGAGGCAGTTCAAACAGAAAGAGACCCTATTCATGCCCTTTAGGAATACAGCTGGGATAACAAGATGTGAATGATAAGAAAGTGTTTAGTGACATGCACAGACCAAACAGGAAATGTAAGTCATTCATTCATTCAATAAACAGGAAGTGAGCCCTCACTACATGGTAAGTATAACTCTAGGCCTTGGAAACACAACTTTAAGAAAACAGACAAAATCCCTGCCTTACCTTCTGTGAGTTCTGTGTGATGGGGAGACAGACAATAAGGATTAGGAAGAAAAATAAGCAGAGTACATGAGACCAAAAAGCTAGAGTAGAGCTGAGGTTGCTATCTTGTTTACATAGATTGTTATGGAAGATCTCTCTAATAAGGAGACATCTAAACAGGAATTTAAAGAATGTGAGAGGGCAAGCCACATGGAAATGTGGGGGAAAAGCATTCCTAGCAGTGGGAACAGACAGAAGAGAGGTACTGAAGTAGAATAAGAAGAGGATGGAGGGCTTGCTGTGCACGAGGAGCTTCTAGAAGAGGAGGATTGAGTAGATTGAAGAATGGGCAAGTTTTGACCAAAGAAAACTTGTGAAATACTATGTTGGCTGCTTCCATTGGCCTGTTTACATGGTGTTCAGAAGCTCAGAGACCTGTAGAGAAGGCCTGGGAACACCAGCACTTAGACCCCAGACTGGAGTCTGAGAACTGCTCTGCTTACCTGTATTTCTACCTCTCCTTTACAGGACTTGGACTGGCTACAGACCTGATTCCAGGTTTCTTCAGTAACAAGGAAGATTAGGGCCCACATGAAGGAAGCAGATGGTTTGCTTCAGTGTTCCCACCCACTTCTGTTGAGAACCAAATGCCTCTTCCCACTAGCAGCATGGGATTGTCTCTATTCCTCCCTCTTCCCAAGAGCAAGGCAGTTTGCCTTAAGTCATGAAAAAAATATCTGAGCCTCCTCCAAACTATGAGGTTTTTTAGAGCTAACTTTTTCCCCTGTGGTTTTATTATTGAGGTCTAACTCTGGGCAATCTACTGTACTAAGTGCTGGGCAGACAGGAATGAAAAAACACACATGGAGCTCACACTTAATTTATCCAGCCTTATAAGACCCCTTGAGATGCCAAGGGGTAGAGAGCTTTCTGGGTTCCCATAATTAACTGTGCTCATTTAAATGACCAGCTCCACCACTGGAAGCCAAGACCATGACCTCCAGGCTAAACCACTGGAGTAGCTGCTCCTCCAACCCAAAGCAGACATTCTACTGTGGACATGTGGCCTTCACACACATGCACATATGCACACACACACACACACACACACACACACACATGTGAGCGCGCACACACACACACACTCTTTTACCTGTGTAGATTTGTTCTGCCTTCAATACCAGCTCTATTCTCTCCTTTTTACTTTCAGCATTTTTTTGCGGATTAAATTTATTTTATACATTACATATATATATGTATACATATATATGTATATATATGTATGTATTTGTATATTGTGTCTACATAGTAATATATATGTACATATATTATTTATACATATATACATAAATATTTATAAAATGCATCTGTACATACCAAAGCATTTGTGGGTGAAATAATGCAGCACTTGGAATTAGCTTTAAAATATCCCATGTTGCCCAAAGTTGGGATGTATGCATATGTAAAACAAAATTAGGAAAAAGTGGATAATTGTTGAAGCTGGAGTTTATTACACTATTATCTCTACTTTTTGGAATGTTTTAAAATTTCTAAAATAAAAAAAGTTAAATAGAAGTAAATAACAAAACTTATATGTACAAATTGAGCAAATAATTATGAAGCAAATGCTTGTGTATATACCACTCAGGTCAAGAAATAGAAAATTCCCAGTTCCCCAAATTCTCTATCTTTTCATCCTCACCAAACATAACCATTAGCCTACCTTTTGTGATCATCATTTCCTAGATTTCTTTACTACCTATCTAAGCATTCCTAAACTATTCAACCTAGTGTTGTCTGTTATTGAGTCTTGTAAATGGAATCAGAAAGTATGTGTTCTTTTTTCTTGCCCCTGGTCCTACACAAGAAAGAGGCTAAACGCCAGGTCTCCAGATGTCAGGGCAGAACTATTTCACTCATCTAATAGTTTTATTTAAGGTTATGTATTCAGCAGTAGGATTGGGAAGAGGACTATCACAATGGCTTGAGTGAACTTCATGAGGACTAGTGGCCACCATGTGGATTTGCATGTGAGGCAGGTTGCTCAAAGTGAATTCAGCTCAAGGAGGTATAGTTTGTGAAGGAACAAAATACTTTCATACTAAAAACAGCCCTGTGTGAGCAACTTCAAGGACAGTGTCATACATATTAGGGTGTGCTAGTGCTTTACTTTATGAAACTTTACCAAGTACATGACCTATGATGTATATAGACTGAACAATGTCCCCCAAAATGTCCGTATTTTGATCCCTAGAACCTGTGAATGGCAAAGACTTTACAGATGTGAGCAAGTTAAAGATATTGAGATGGAGAGATTACCCTGGATTATCCAGGTGGCCCTAAATGCAATAACGAGTGTCCTTATAAGAGGCAGGCAAGGAGAGATTACAGACAGAAAAAGAGAAGGCAATATGACTACAGAGGTAGAACTTGTAGTGACATGGCCACAAGCCAAGAAATGCTGACAGCTACTAAAAGCTGAAAGAGAGCAGGAATGTATTCTCTCTCAGAGACTTCAGAGGGAGCATGGCCCTGCCAACATGTCATTTTGGCCTAGTGAAACTAACTTTTGGTTTTTAGACTCTAGAATGGTGAGGGAAAAATATGTGTTGTTTTAAGTTATAAAGTTTGTGGTAATGTGCTATAGCATCCATAGATAAGTAATATAAATGTATTTATTGAATATCTACAGGTTGTAATAAAAGAATAAATTAGACTTCTCCCCCTGATTTCAAGAAGTCTAAATAGTCTTATAAGAGAAGAGATATGTCAAAAAAGGCTTCTTGAAGAAGGTAATGCTTGAGCCCAATCTGAAAGAATGAGTAGAAGGTAGCCAGGTAAAGAGAAGAAAGTATATGCTAATGAGAGAAGGAGCATCAACTACATAATGAGGACTCATAAAAGTCCTGGAAAGGCCTGACAACAACACTCAAAGGGCAAACAGGAAGGATAGTCAAGGTTTCACTGTATAACGGCTTGATGTAGAGATGGCTGCTACTGTATGATGCTTTTTCTACCCTTCTACTGGGGGCTTCATGAGATTGTCTCCTGTGACTCAGTAATCAGAACTCAAAATGCTGGTAAATGACCCTGTTTGGCCACAGCTTCTTCACATTTCTGACTTCTGACATGGAGTTCAGGCAGGAAGGAACACATGGTCAGCTGAGCTGGGCCATATGTCCGTGCCTAGCTGCAAGGGAGGCTGGGAAAATGAGTATCTTGCAGTTTTAGCTTCTATATTAAATGTGGGCTATAGTAACAGGTTTCAGATGCCTGGTAGCCAGAAAGAATGACAATTATCACTTCAACTAGGAATGAAAGTGAGGGGATGGATTTAAACAACTTTGTAGCCTTTTTCAGGGAGAAAGTGTCTCAGCTACTGAAAGAAACTAAAAAAACATGACTCCTGGATATTATGATTTTATTAACTCATAAGGAGAGCCCTTCTCTGCCTGAGTAGAACCTTTGGCACTGCAAACTGAATGCAGCTCTCTGTTGCTGAATGTTGTTATATGATTAATGCGCAAGGATGTTGTTCTTTATGAACCACCGTACATTACAGAAACAGCAAGTATTTCAATTGCTACTTCTCTGATCAGCCCAATCTGACATTTCAAGTATTTTATATATCAACCCAGAAGGCAATTGTTAATGTCTTTATCCTGAGCATTTCAGAAGGCTGAAGAGATTATTCTTGGGGCTACTTCATACCTAAGAGAGTCTGGGAAGTCCCCAGGGCATATTAGATTTTTCAATCTTTGTTAGGGGGCCTGGCTTCTCTTCAAAGAAGTGCTCTTTCTAAAGCTGACTTTTTTTTTTGTTTCCTCTGTGGAGATTTACTCAAATCCAGACATTTTGGAGAGATTTCCATTTTTCCAGAAAACTTGGACTCATTTTTATCATTGTTGTTATAATAACTTTTTTTGTGTGTGTGCTAAGCAAGGATCATAGATTCCCTTCACTTAAAGCCACAGCAGCCTAGCAGACTTTTGGAGTTATATATTATATATATATATTTATAATGCACACACACACAGACACACACAGGCACACACACACTCACACACACACACATATACGTATACACACACACATATCTGTATATATATGTGTGTGTGTGTGAATTATATATGTGTGTGTGTAAATTATAAATATGTGTGTGTGTGTGAATTATATATATGTGTGTATGTGTGTGAATTATAAATATATAATTTATACATATATATGAATATATATAATATATATTATAATTCACACATATATAATATATTATATATGTGTGTATATATATATATATATATTATAATTCACATTTTATAGATGGAGAAACTGAGATAATGAGAGAGTAAGTGATTTAGGTATTTAGAGAGACAGAATGTGAACCCAGACCATTTGACACCAGAATGTGTTTCTCTCTCTGCAGGTAGATCTCGTGTTCAACCTTAGCTCTGGCCATTCACAAGAGAGTAGTGGGGCTTCATGATGAGATCCTGCTACAGCAACAAGAAGAAAGCATCTAAGATGTGGTGAAAAAGGCAAGAGTTTACAGTACCTGGGGATTCTAGTTTGGACCCAAACTACACCTGCCTAAGAAATATGAACATTGCTGTATGGTAATAAAATTAAGTAAAAGTCTGTTTCATGTTTGAGATGTAGGACCAAGTGACAGAGCCCTCTCAGTCCTGAGGGGTAGCAACCTCTAAGTCCTGAGTGGCAAAAGTGGACATGGTCCAGAGAAGCCAGTCCCTGGGCAGCAGTAGTTGGTCAGCAGAAGTGGGAACAAGTACACCCAGGGACAAAGCACCAACACTGCCAGGAATGCATGAAGGATAACATCAGCCATGACCACTAGACTCACATCAAGGTGGAGGGCAATCAGAACCATATTCCTTGGGAGAAGGGCATTGGTGACCCTTCTTGTGCCTACAAGTTGGCAGTGGCTGGGGATCCTGTGCATTATATCTGTTCTCCTCTTTCTAATTTGTTTCTGCCAACTCAAGCTGCATTTCTGCTGTGTTTATTTTATTTATCTTGGCTACATTCTCCCTGTGGTGATCACCACTCGACCCCTCTAAGACATAAATGTTGATGCTGTGGGAAGTGGTTATTAATAGTTCAAATTTGTCACATGGCTAATTTAGGAGCAATAAATGGCTTTGCAGCTTTCCTATTTTACAAATAAGAGAGAAAGTAAAAAATTGTGGCTACCAAAATAGATATTTCCAGATAGCAGTTTCTAACATGAGAACGATGCTGAGATTTCCCACTTATTTTATTTTCTATGAAGTCAAATCATTTACAGGCAAAAACAAACACATTAACAAATTCAAAAAAGATTATTTTAAAGACATAAATCTTGATATGTATCTGGTAACACCAAAGGAGCTGAAAGATCATGGAGGAATAACATGATGACTTCTTCATTTCAGAGGATGCTGAACCTGAGGTAGATGGGCTACCTTGGGTCTAAATATACCATGCCACTGACATCTTTCCAATCTTTGATCTACTCTCTGGCCAGTCAACTCATCACCTGCCACAAGCTGGGTACTAAAGAATATCGCATTATTTGAGTCTTGGCATATGGAGGGGATCTGAATCTATTACCTGCTAGTAAGTAACTTTAGGCTCTGCCTTTGAGTCCCTTGTGCCTAGTTTCCAATGAATAGAATATTACCCTCATGGAGATAAATCAACACAGAGATAATGTATAACCCCATAAATGAACCATGTAAATTCATAATATCTCTTTAAAGTGGTGGCCTTCCTGTTTTTTTTTTTTTTCCTGTTCACAGATTGCTGCTGTAGGCACTGTGGACAACTTAACTCATCTGCTCCCATTTGCTTCCCTAGGAAAAAAGTTTACTTATCAAAATGAGAGAAAGGACTACTATAGCTGGTAAGATGTCAATAGGAAGGAAATAGTGTTAGATTGTTGATTAATTTCTGAAAGTAAAGATGAACATAGCTGAATGCTAAATGTAAGCAATGTTTCTGGGTCAGGAAACAGAAATAATAGCTGTCTCATTATTTTGAGGTTTTTCTGTATGAGTGTGATATGTTTTAGGGGATTTAATTCAGAGAACATTCAGAGGAGACTTTTGCAAGACTTTTGCAGACAACCGAGTTCTGTAGACATCCTGTGATGTGTGCAATGTGTGAAGGCCATTAGCAATCTATATGGTACCAGGCTTAGTAATCACTCCTCTAGGGCCTTAGCTGGAAGCCTTGAAATGTGAGCCACTGTTTCAGACATGCCCTCTACGGGAGCCAGTTCTTGCAGAGTGGATTAAAAGCATGAGTAGTAGAACAGATCTCTTTCTCTATTAGTCATTTTATTGTTGCCTTTTGAAGATGATACTGCTAAGCCACAGTTACCAGCATGTAAACTAGGAGCTATCTTCCCAGAAGCAGAAAGGGGTTTATCCTGTTCTATCTATACATTCAGGCTTTTTGCTTCTGCAAGAAGGGTCAGGCACCTGGCCAAGGTCAGAGAACTATCTGTGGCCCGGAGACTAGGATTCAGCAAACTGGCTGTGGAATGAAGTGACACTGTGATCCACTGAACCATCCAAGGTCATCAAACACCAGAGGTGAGGCAAAGATGGTGAGGGGCAAGGACTCTTGGAGGAAATGTTATCTAGACTTGCTTCATTGTGAAGCTCTCAAAATATTCATTTTAATTACAGCATCCTCCCTGCAGTTTTTAATCAATGCCTTCATTCTTCCATTTAATAACAACTTGACTGCCCTCTTTGATAAGAATGCTAAACAAATTGAGGAATAGAGAGAGACATCATGATGCTGCTGACTGCACAAGATAGTCAGCACCTGAGAAATTTAAATAGGTAGATAATCAGATAAACAAACAAACTTACATATACACTCTCACTCTCACACACCATGCCTCCTACAAAGACTCTAAGGGGGCTTACAAGAATATAAACAACATGCCAAATAGAAGATGAAATTTTAAGTTATGACGTGGAAAAATAAATACATAATAGAGGGATATGTCAAAGAGATACCCAAGAGTTATATATGATTCAATGAGGTGAAAAGATATCTATTAGAATGGGGAGGAATATCTTGGCCATGAAGATAAAATTAGAAATAAAATTTATTATAAATACATTTCCATTTAGGAAAGCTCTTCTGCTGCCAGGGCGAAACAATACAGAGTTCCCTAATATTTGAGTTTAATGTCTTCAAGCTTTGTTGAAGATCAGAATTATTTGAGGAACTAGATTAAAAATATATAGATGCTTGGGCCTCTTGCCATAGATTCAGATTTAGTGAATTTAAACAAACATCTGCATTTTTAATAATTTCCCCAGGTAACATTTGTATTTGCCATAGATTGAAAACCATTGGTCTGATCTGGTCCTGAAACTGTGAGCCTTAAGAGGCCTCTGGTTCCACCAGCAAGGATCCTTCTCTGAGGCTTCTTCTTAGATTTGCTGTACATATTGAGACACTTTAGGTAATTGCTTCAAAGGACACCCCACTGGACTTCTCCAAGTAAACAACCAAATCAATAATCTCTAGACATTTATGGTTTTACTTTTATATACCAAATCAGCAAGTGCAAGGAAACGTCCTCTATGTCTTGAATTCCAGCAGTTTTAAATTGTATAGCATGAACTAAAATTGTATTCATTAAACACCAGGAAGGTAATTATGTTGAGAAAATATAAGTACTTTCCCCTGTGGATAGGAAGAAAGACATATTAGAATCTCTACTGGATTCATTTCTCTTTCTCCTGATAACTTCTACCTTTCCAGGATGCTTTCTTTGTGTCAAAATGAGGCTCTCAGTTCAGCAATTTGAATGAAATATCCAGTTAAAATGAGTCATTTTGGTTAATAAAGAGTTAATTAAATTAGTTACTAATTAAATAAATAAATAAGAAAATACGTTTAAGAAAAATCGTCTTTAAAATATAAAAAATATTTTTACATATGCACAAAAATTATTCAATGAATCATTAAATATATTAGCAAAAATACATTTAAATATCCATGAATAGAGGTGGCTAATTAAGTTGTGTTAAATCTACAGGATGAATTAACATACGGTCATTAAAAGTAATACAAGGTGATCACTTCTTTAGGTGTAAAAAGTTGAGTAACTATGGTGTACACCTGAAACTAATATAATATTGTATGTTAATTATATTTTAATAAAAATCTTAGTAAAAGTAATCCATTTATCATAAAAAGGAATAAAGTACTGATAAATGCCACAACATGAATGAAACTGAAAAATATTATGCTACGAGAGGGGAGTATTGTCAACAAAATCAGAGGTCTCCAACTCTCACCCACCTCCCCCACAAATAACAATATGGCATTAATTTATGGACAGAAGTGCCTCTGTGGGAGCCTTGGGAGCCAGAGAGAAAGTTACAAAACCCTAGTGTGGCCCAAGATCTAAGGGAGCTGCTTTGAGAAGGCATGTCTAATCCCAGTGTAAAGCTTGTTGAATGTGGTCTCAGCTGTATAATGAAAGCAGTACTATCTACCTATAGACTTGGCCTTAGCCTCTTTTGCCCATCGTCCTGTAACTAGCCCTAACTGTCAAGGGATCTGGGAGGAGCTATACTCATCCATGCCCCTTGTAAGAGATTTACCAACCTTAGTCCAACTGCAGATCCTAAATTAGCCCTGTGATCCAGCTCGAGCCCCAGTCTACCATAGTCTAGAATCAATCCTGACTGCCCTGGGACTTGGTGATGTCAGTCCTTGCCCCTGGTAACAGGCCTACTGCTCACATTCCTGACTGTGGACCCTTTCACAGCCCTGGGACTGGCTACAGGCCTGCTGTATTACAGTCTCACAGTCACTCTACCTGCTCAGGGACCCACCCAGAGACCTGGTGGAAGCACACTAAGGGACCTGGCCAAAGCCACACACATTTGTACCCTTGGGAACAGGCATCTTGTCTGTGGATCCAGAAATGACTCTGGGACTTGGCTGCATCTGTGTATGACTGAGGTCTTGAAGGTAATTCCTTCAACCTGAGGAGCCAGCAGAAACCACATTCATCCACATCCCCAGTAACAGGCCTGCTAGCCATGTATCCACCCACAGACCCAGTAGAAGCTACATGACCTCTCTCCAGCCCCACTCAACTGTGACCACAGAGGTAGTTCCAGCAGAAGGTCTTTACCTGTCAAAAGCAATATATAAAAAGAGAGGTTTGCTCCTTCAAATGAACAGACATCAATGTAGGCTACACGGCTTATGAAAATATTAGGCAAACATCACAACATTAAAGAAAATTAATAAAGCTCTGGTAACTGATCTGAAAGAAATATAAGCTATGAATTGCCTATGAGAACACAGACAACTCAACAATATCAGGAAACAATCCATGAACAAAATAAAAATTTCCTCAAAGACATGAAAAGTCTGAAAAAGAACAAAACATAAATTCTAGAAGACTTAGGAGCTTTGCTTAGTACATAGAAACAGACACAGAAAGGCAGCCAAAATGGGAAGACAAAGAAGCAGAAACCATATGAGAGAACAGAACTGATCTAGAAATTATGGAGTCAAGCAATCTAACAGATGCAAAACTCAAAACACTGGTTATAAAGATGCTCAATGAACTTAGGGGAAATATAGATGAACTCAGTGAGAACTTTAACAAAGATATAAAAAAGCATAAAAACAAAAATATAAATTATAAAACAGAATCAGTCAGAATAAAGAATACATCATCTGAGATGATGAGTATATTAGAGGAAATTAACAGAGTGGATGAAGAAGAGAATTGAACCACCAATAAAGAGAATGGGGAAGCCAAGGACACTCAATCACAATGGCAAGAAAAAAGAAGCCAAGACTACAGTAATAATTTAAGGAGACTATGGGACAAAATCAAATGCAAAAACATCTTTGTCATAGGGGTGTCTGAAGGAGAAGAGGGAGAACAAGAAGTAGAAAAGATTTTTGAAGAATTAATGATGGAAAACTTCCCTCATGTGGTAAAGGAAGTAGACATATGACCCCAGAAAGCTCAGAGTGTCAAGAAAGGTGAACCCAAAGAGGCTCACACCAAGACACATCATAATTAAAATGCCAAAGGTTAAATACAAAGACAGAATCTTAAAAGCAGCAAGAGAAAAGCAGTTAGTTAACCACAAGGGAGCACCCTTAAGACTGGCAGCTGATTACTTGAAAGAAACTTTGCAGGACAGAAGAGATTAGAAGGAAATATTCAAAGTGATGAAAACCCAAGATTTACAACTAAGAATACTTTATCCATCAAAAACTATTACTTAAAGTCAAAGGAGAGATAAAGAGTTTCCCAGACAAAAATAGGCTAAAGGAATTCATCAACACAATCCAGTATTACAGGAAATGTTAGAGGGACTTCTTTAAGAAGAAAAACATGTATCAAAAACATGATAAAGATTGGTAATAACTACATATCTGTCAACAAGTACATCAAATGGAAAAGAATTCAGTGCTCCAACCAAAACATAAGGTAGCTGAATGGATAAGAAAATAAGACTCCTATATATGCTGCCTACAAGAGACTCACTTCAGAGTTAAAGACACACAGAGACTAAAAGGAAGGAGATAGAAAAATATGTTGCCTTGATGGACCTAGATGGTATTGCACTGAATGAAGTCAGATAAAGACAAATACCACATGATTTAATGTACATGTGAAATATAAAGAACATAATAAACAATGACAACGGAAACGAAAACAAACTCATAGATACAGAGAATATTTTGAAGGCTACTAGATGAGAGGTCGGTTGGAGGATGGTGAAAAAGGCCAAAGGGTTTAAGAAGTATAAATTGATAGTAACAAAATAGTCATGGAGACATAAAGTGTAGCATAAGGAAAATAGTCAACAATGTAATAAATATATAAGGAGGAAGAGGGCTACTAGATTTAGTGGGGGTGATTGCTTTGTGAGTTATATAGATCTCTAATCACTATGTTGTACAACCGAAACTACTACATCATTGTATACCAACTATAATTGATAAAAAGCTCATTGAATTGTACAATGTAAATATGAGCACCTAATTGACTATTGTATTTCAATATAGCTGGAAAAAAATACTTTTACCCAAAAGAAAAGTCCAGGACCAGATGGTTCCATGGGTTAATTCTATCAAACATTCAAAGTAGAATTAAAATTAATTCTTCTAGAATTCTTCAAAAAAATGGAAATAAAAAGAAACACTTCCAAACTTATTTTATAATGTTAGCATTACCCTGATACCAAAGCCAGACAAAGACACTACAAGAAAAGAAAACTGTAGTCTAATATCCTTCATGAATACAGATGTAAAATACTCTGTAAAATACTAACAAACAGAACTGTGCTGTATATTAAAAGAATTATACATCGTGACCTAGTGGGATTTATTCTTGGGATGCAAGAATGGTTCAACATATGTAAATCAATCAATGTATACATCACATTAACAAAATGAAAAAAAAAATGCATTATCATTTCAGATGCAGAGAAAGCATTTAAAAAAGCTCAGTATCCACTCATGATTAAAATTTCTCAACAGAATAGTTATAGGAAGTATTTACCTCAACACAATGTAGCTATGTATAAAAAGTCCTTATCAAACATCATAATCAACGGGGAAAATTGAATGCTTTCTCTCCAAGATCCTTTAAAAGGCAAGGATGCCCACTCTCACCACTTTTATTCAACATAGTATTGTAAGTCCTAACAAAATCCAGTTCAAGAAAAAGAATAAAAGCCATCTGAATCAGAAAGAAGGAAGTGAAATGATCTGTTTGCATACAATATGATCATATATATAGAAAACGTTATAGACAACAAAAAACCTATTAGAACTAATAAATGAATTCAGTAAAAAAAAATCAACACACAAAATGAGTCATGTTTTTAAACATGAAAAGTTAAACTATATAACAAAGAAATTTAAAAAACAACCTTATAAACAGTAGTAACAAAAAGATAAAACAGGACAAACCTAGTCAGGGAGGTGAAGGACTTGTACACTGAAACTTCTATAACATTGATGAAGGAAATTAAAGAAAATACAGATAAATGGAAATAACATCCCATGTTTATGGATTAAAGAATTAGTACTGTTAAAATGATCTACTACCCAACATGATCTGTAGATTCAATGTGATCCCTATCAAAATCTCAATGGCATTCTTTACAATAATAGAAAAATAAATCATAAAATTTATGTCAAAGCACAAAAGACCTTAAATAGCCAAAGCAATCTTTAACAAGAACAACTAAGTTAGAGGTATCACATTTTCTGATTTCAAAGTAGATTGCAAAGCTATGGTAATCAAAACAATTTGGTAGTAGCATAAAAACAGTCATAATTGACCAATGGAAAAAAAGGAAGCCCAGAAATAAATCCACACATCTACAGTCAATGAATCCTCAACAAGGGTGTCAAAAACACGTGGTGGGGAAAGAATCGTGTTTTCATTAAATTATGCTGGGAAAACTGGATATCTACTTTCAAAAGAATGAAATTGGACTTTTATTTCATATCATTTACAAAATTAGCTCAAAATTGGTTTAAGACATATAAAAACATAAAAACAGTAAAACTAAAAAATTCATAGAAAAAAGCTTCTTGACATTGATCTGGGCAACAATTTTTTGAATATGACACCAAAAGCATGAGCAGCAAAAGCAAAAATAGACAAGTGAGATGGCATAAGACTAAAAATCTTCTGCAAAAGATTGAAAAGGCAACCTATGAAACGGGAACGATTATCTGCAAACCATATATCTGATAAGGGGTTAATATCTGACCCAATATCCTACCCCAATAATAACAATAATAATAATAAGCAAATAACCAAATCCCATTTGTTGAGCTATTTTGTCAAGCACTGTGCTTGGTCACAAGTAAGAGTTAGAAGTAATATCTGCCAACTAGGTCACATGAACCTGGCTTTACAATGGAGATACTGAGACTCAAACAGAAAAGTAACAACACAACTTTTGTGGAGAGGTTTGGTAGCAGGGCCCTGGCTATGAAGTCATACTCATCTACAAGGCATACCAAAGAAACCATAGTCTCTACAACATTCAAATGGCTGCCTTTCCCCAGAGATTCCAGGTGGAGATTACAATGACCCTATGTGTGACTAACGACAAGCAACTGGTTGAGTAGATGTCCTTTTGGTGTCATGTAGACAGAGTAAAGTCCTCTGTGATGTAGACTTCATAGCTTCTCCCTGAAACTTCTTTGTGGTTCTGGCACACCATCTCTACCTGCCAACCTCTTCTCATGTGTTGTCCCAGATCCTGGAAAGACCCCTTCAAAGACAGGATTCTCACAACAGCCACTCAAAGTAGAGAAGAGCTCCAAAATCCTTCTGCTCTCATTTTTTAAATGTAATCAGGCTTGGGAAAGTACATAAAGAACTGGATTCACTGTAGTGGAAAGAGCACTGCATGGAGAGTCATGGGGTCCAGGGCCTGGCTCTGTGGTTTGACATTGGAAAGACACTTAGCTATTGCAGGCCTTGTTTTCTATATTATTGAGGGTTCTCCAGAGAAAACAGAATGGTTATATATAATTTATTATAAGAACTGGCTTATGTGTTTATGAAGGCTGAAGTCTCACAATCTGCCATCTGCAAGCTAGAGAACCAGGAAAGCCAGTGGTGTAGTCCAGTCTGAGTCTGAAGACACAAGAACCAGGAGCAAGGGTGTCTAAGGGCAGAAGGATGACTCATCTCAAGCAACAAGAACAAATTCATCCTTCCTTTGCCTTTTGGTCTATTCAGCCCCTCAGTGAATTGAAGATGCCCATCACATTGGTAAGAGTGATTTGCTTTACTCAGTTTACCAAAAGAAATGCTAATCTTTTCCAGAAATGTCCTTATAGACAGGCCCAGAAATAATGTGTGACCAGCCATCTGGACATCCTTTAGCATAGTCAAGTTGACATATAAAATTAACCATCAAGGATTATTTTTTATAAAATGATAAAGTTGAAATATAATCAATAAAATTTGCTCTTTCCAGAATTCTGTTATTCTGCTTCTAACTGCATTGCCAAACATCCTGCTGACCCTGACCTTGACTCTGCCCCTTATCCCTTTCTGTAGTTGAGAGCCAGGAACATTTGCAACAACAGTTGCCATACTGTTCCCTGAGCCTGCTACATCTGCTCACTCTCTTGGGCATGTTGACTTTTTGTTCTTTATGAGTGTCTATGAGAAGAGACAAGTCTGTGATTTGATCAAACAAGCCTTGCTCTGCCAACCCAAAACCTGCTGCTTAGAAAATCACAGGTAAAGCCTCTGACAGCATTATTAGAATGTGTCAACATGGTGTTGTTCAGGCCCGGTATAATGGGGGGAGTGAAGGGTGTAATTTGCTTGAACACACACACTCCCTTGCAGAATAATTACATCGCAACCCACACACTTTTAGGGGGCAAGAATTCTTCTTGAACTACTATAGGATTCTTTGTTATCTTCTGCCTGAAGAAAGACAGCTGCTCCACAGTCAGAAATGGGAGGGTAAGAAAATAAATGGAAAAACAAATAATGCAGGGATACAGGATGTTTTTTGCATCATTTGCTGCTCAAAGGCTTTCTTTTCATTGGGATGTGTAAATGTCCACATGCTTCATCGTTTTGGACTTTGATACAAATCCAAACAGGAGGCCTCTCTAGCTTTCAAGCAAATCAGTTTACTAGAAGGACAGTGCTGCTAATGGAATATAAGAATTTCACCTATTCTTATGTCTCCCAACCTTTTGGACTATGCTTAAGGCTCCTCCCCTACTCTCGTCTGTTAGCAAGTCTACCCTACATATGAATCTTGACTTGCAAAAATATATAAGGGGCTGAACTCACCATAGAGGAGAATGCTGTATGAGGAATCAGGTGCCCTGGGGCCTGGTCAGTGGTTGACCTTGGAAAAGCAGCTAGCCAGTCTAGGCCTTGGTTTTCTTTCTTGTAAGACAATGAGGTTGAAACAAATAATCTATAAAATTTGCTCTTTCCAGAGTCAACATTCCATGATTCTATTTCTAGTTCCACTGCCTAGTGTCCTGCTGACCCTGACCCTGACTCTGACCCTGTCTCTTCCCTACATCCACTGTAGTTTGGAGGACTAGATATTTGAAGATATTAAAGACCACTATTGAAGACGTACCACTGTGGTTTCAGTTATTTAACACAATCCAATATACAAGTATAAAAAATATCACCCCAGTGAAATTACAGCCATTATACTTTCTTTACTATTCATATAATAATGAATACTGAGCTTCTATTTTGAGCCTAGCTTGACACTAGGCACTGTAGTGTATACTACGGAAAATGTGACTTGGTTCCTGCACACACAGAACTGAAGGTTCTCTTGAAGATGTTCAACCTTCACAAAACAAGGAGGGAATAATTGAGCCTTAGTATGTGGGCTGACACATGAGACATTCAAAGAAAAAGAAGATGCTCCTTTGTCATCTTCTGGACCCTGGGTTCAGAACCAGACTGAGAGTGAGAGATCTGAGCTAAAATGATTTCTCTGTTTGAGGATAGGAGCTGAGGGAAGGCTTATTGAATATGCCCATGAAAGTGGGCAGAAGGGAAGGTAAGTGTTTGGAAGCAAGGTGGGGCTGAAGCTGGGCCTTCAAGGATGAGTGGAATCTGGATAGAATTGCAGGAAGAGGGAGGAGAGGAGAAACCCCTGGTCTTGAGGGCCAATGATGATCTGTGTTGTCTGGAGCAGAGATTATATATTGGAAATGAGGGAAGACCACTTGGAAGTGGTTATTATGTAAATGTAGCCATTAGCTCATCAAAGAACTCTTTTATCTGAGTTATCTTATTTAATTCTGATAATGTCCCTCCAAGTTGATCTTATTATCTTTTTTGTTTTTACAGATGTAACTGACTCAGAGAAGTTATATAACTTTTCAACAGTCACAGAGCTAATAAAACAGATAGAGGCAGAAGCCTGTGGTGTTGTTAAGTCAATGATTCTTTTATTCTACAATGTTTTGAGAGCCAGATTATAATGGACTTTAAATGATAGGCCAGATATTGGGGACAAAGGTCTGAAACTCAAGACTTACAAAAGTTATCATCATAACTTCCATTTTCTCAATTAGTCCCAACAATTTTTGTCTGGTCCTCTGACTCAGCATAGAGCTATGGGTTTTTGGGAGGAATGGTGGAGGGCAGACAGGGCAGAGCACATTTTGAAAGTGAAGGTTCAGTCTGGCTGAGAATTTTGTGGTAGGTTGGAACAATAGTGGAGGAGAAAAACTTAGAGGAAGTTAATTCACAAAGAACTTACCACTTCAAAATTCTTTTCACATATTAAGTGTTTTATTGAGTGCCTACCATGTGTTATGCACTATGCCAGATACTAGTTTTTGTTCTTTAATGTCATGATCAGCCATTCTAACAATGCTTTATCATTTTACAACACTTTCCTTCTACGTCCTTCCACCTTTCTAACCTGCAATTATAATCTCTTTCATCAAATATTTGTTGAGCAGCTATAATAGACCTTATGTTAGACTTAAAGGAAACACACACATAAATGATATGCTTCCTACTTGAGGTCCGAGAATGAAATAAATAAAATAATGGCATAGAGTTAAAATAAAAGGCTCTGAAATAAACATAAAGTAGCAATTGAAATTTGATACATAATTGGAATGGTATTTAAAATCACTAGTGTTGAGATAATTAGTAAACATTTTAGAAGTCCTTACACTTAGATCTCTACCTGTACATTGATCAGGTAGATTCCAGATGGACTAGAATGTTAAATATAAGGAAGAAAAGAAACCATAATAAAAAATTGTAAAATCATGCTTTTTGCTCAGGATGGGAGAGATCTTTCTAAGCATAAAAGCAAGGAGAGAAATCATATAAAAACATCAATAGATCTATCTTCACAATTTAAAAAAATGTACACACAAAGGAAAATACTATAAACAATATTGTTGGAGGTATTCCAGGGCAATTTGATGCTGTGAGTTCCCAGTTGAATGATGCTCTGCTAGAAACTCAGCAATGATGGATAAAACACAAAAGGGAAATCTAAAAGATTGAGGCTCAGGTGAAAAATAAACATTTTCATGGATCAGACACAGCAGAAACAAGCTGAAACCATGGGCTTGCTGGACCCCGTGTCCAGAACCAGGCTGAAAGTGGGATATCTGAGTTAAAATTTCTGCTCTGTTTAAAGGTAGAATCTGAGGAGAACCTTACCGACATGCCCATGAAAAGAGACTGAAAACAAAATGCTGCAAAATGTTGTCAAAGGAAATTATTTTCAGATCATCTAATAATGAACTTCTATCTCGATTATATAAAGAATTCTTACAACTCAACATAAAACAACAAATAACCTAATTGAAAATAGGCAAAAGATTTGAATAGTTATTTTTTGAAAGAAGATACTCAAGTGGCCAATAAACATATGGAAAGGTGTTCAACATCATTAGTCATTACAGACATGCAAATCAAAACAACAATGAGATGCCATTTCACACCCACTAGAATGAGTGTGATAATAAAAAAGATGGATCATAACAAATGTTACCACGGATAGGGAAGAAATAGAACCCTCATACCCTGCTGTGGGAATGTAAAATGGTACAGATGCTGTGAAAAACAGTTTGGCAGTTTCTCAAAAAGTTAAACCTGGAATTACCATATGACTAAGAGATTCCACTTCTAGATACATACTCAAGAGAATTAAGAATATGTGTCCACACAAAATATTTTTTCAGAGATGCTCATACAGGTGATAAAAACTGAATCTGAATTGTGTACCCAACAATTCGTATGTTGAAGTCCTTAGCCCCAGTGTGATAGGAACTGAAAATGGGGCCTTCAGAAGATAATTAGGTTTAGATGAGGTCATAAGAGTGGGGCCTCCTGATGGTATTAGTGTCCTCTGAGAATAGATATCAAATTGATCTCTCTCTCTCTCCCACCCCATTCGAGATCATGGCAAGAATGTGGCAATCTGCAAGACAGGAAGGAAGTTTTCACCAGAAACCAACCAAGCTGACAACTGATTTCAGACTTCCAGCTTCCAGAACTGTGAGAAATCTAGGCTGTAGTATTTCATTATGGCAGCCTGAGCTAAGGCCGATTTTCATCCAAGAAGTGGGGTGCTGGCCTAATAAGTACCTAAACATTTTGAAGCAGTTTTGGAACTGAATGATTGGCAGAAGTTAGAATAGTTTTGAGGTGCATTCCAGAAATATGAATGGTAAGAGTGATTCTGGCGAGATCTCAGGTGGAAATGATAATGTCTTATTGAAAATTGGAGGAAAGATAACCTTTGTTATAAAGTGGCAAAGAACTTGGCTGAACTGTGTTCTAGTGTTTTGTGGAAGGCGGATTTCATGAATATGAAATCAGATATTCATCTGAGGAGATTTTTAAGCAAAGCGTTGAAGGATCAGCTTGGTTTCTCCTGACTCTGTATGGTAAAATACAGAAGGAGATGAATTAAAGAAGAAATTGTTAAGTAAAAAGAAACCAGAACTTGAAGATTTGGAAAATTCTCAGTCTATTCATATTGCAAAAACAAACAAACAAACAGACAGACAGACTGACAAAAAAAAAGAAAGAGAAAGAAAAGAAAATTTGCTCTGAAGAGAATGCTAATGGTGTAGCTGAATAGCCATTTTACAAGGAGATCATGGGTCAAAGCCAAGGACTAATCAGCTATTTCTGTAGAAGCCATGCATAGAGATGGTATCATACTAGCAAAGACACTGCCAGTTTGAGCTAAAGGGGACAGAAAAAGCAGGACAGAATGAAGGATGACGAACTTCTTGAATTCTATAAGACTGGACCATGGAGATACTTGGCTATAAATGTACACTATTCTTCATAAAAAAGGAAGACTAACCCCAAGAGAAGTTCAGAGATCAAGTTTGCCTCCTTTGTTTAAAAAAATGAGGCTATAACCTCAATTTCAACAGGCCAGCATCCCTTGGGATAGCTGCCTAGAACCTTGGAAATGGGATGCTCACCTGGCACAGCCTTAGGGGCATGGCCCCTGTCTATTAGAGCCAAGGGTGTGGGTCATAAAAGTGGGACTACTTCCCCATGGACCCAGAAGTTGGGATAGTGAGACAAAAAAGAATTGTTCTCAAGCCTTAAGTTGTAATGGCATTTGCTTTGCTAGATTTTGAACTTACCTGGGACTCCTCACTCTTTCCTTCATTCCCATCTCCCTCTTGGAATGGGAATGCCTATCCTTTGCTTGTCACACCATTGTATTGCATGTCTTATGCTTATCACCATTGTGTTTTACATGTAATTTTTCTGGTTTCACAAGGAATTTTCCTCAGGATGAATAGTAACTCAAACCTCACATATATCTGATGATATTTGGGTGAGATGTTAGACTTTAGATTTTAGAGTTAATGCTGGAATGAGTTAGGCTTTGGGGTCTGTTGAGGTAAAACTAACATATTTTGCATGTGAGAAGAACATGAATTTTGGAGAGCCAGGACAAAATACTATGGACTCAATAGTGTCCCCTGCAAATTCATGTGTTGAAGCATCAACTCCCAATATGATAATATTTGGAAATGACACCCTTGGTTTAGACTAGGTTTAGATGAGATAATGCCCTTATGTTGAAATTTGTGTCCTTGTAAGGAAAGACACCAGAGAGCTTGCTTTCTCTCTTTCCACCATGTGAAGACACAGCAAGATGTGTATTGACTATCTGTATGTCCTCTTTAAAGAAATATTTATTCAGGTATTTTGCCCATTTTTTAATTGGATTTTTTTTGTTTTGTTGTTGAGTTCTATGAATTCTTTTTAAATTTTGGATATCAACCCCTTATCAAATGTATTACAGACAAATATCTTCTTCCATTCAATAGGTTGTCTTTTCGTTTTCCTGTGGAAAGCTGTTTAGTTTGATGCAGTCCAATTTTGTTTATTTACTTTGTTTGTTTCCCTTGTCCTAGGAAATATATCAGAAAATAACTACTAATAGCAATATCAGAGACTCTACTGCCTTTGTTTTCTTCTAGAATATTTATGGTTTGGGGCCTTACATTTAACTCTTTAAGACATTTTGAGTTTATTCTTGTATATGGTATAAGAAGGTGGTATGGTTTTATTTTTTTTTTGCATGTATCTGTCCAGTTTTCCCAAGACCAGTTGTTGAAAAAATTGTCTTTACCCACTTGTGTATTCTTGCCTCCTTTGCCATAGATTAAATGACCATATAGGCATGAATTTATTTCTGGGCTCTCTGTTCTGTTCCATCGACTGATGTGTCTGTTTTTAGGCCACTACCATGCTGTTTTGATTACTATAGCCTTGTAATATAGTTGGATATTTTTATTCTTTTTTCTCAAGATTGTTCTTCTTTCTTAAAATTGCCATGGCTATTTGATATCTTTTATGGCTCCATATAAATTATTTGTTCTATTTCTCTGAAAAATACCTTGGTGTTTTGATAGGGATTACAATGAATCTATAATTGCTTTGAGTAGTATGGCCAACTTAATAATGTTGATTCTTCCTACCTATGAGCATGGTATGTGCTTTCATTTACTAATATCTTCTTCAATTTCTTTTATCAATGATATAATTTTCTGAGAACAAATCTTTTACCTCATTAGTTCATTTGATTCCTAAGAGATTGTTTTCTTAATTTCTCTTTCTGATAGTTCATCATTGGTGTATAAAAATGCAACTGACTTAAATATTAATTTTGTATACTGCTACTTTCCTAAATTTATTTATCAGTACTAACAATTTTTTGGTGGAATCTTTAGGGTTCTCTCTATATAGTATCATGTCATTAGCAAATAATGAGTTTTCTTTTCCTTTGGATGCTTTTTATTTCCTTTTCTTGTCTGATTGCTGTAGCTAGGACTTCTAATACTATGTTAAATAGAAGTGGTGAAAGTGGGTCTCCTTGTCTTATTCCTAATCTGAAAGATGTTTTTAGCCTTCTCCCACTGAGTACGATGGTTGCTGTAAGTTTGTCATATATGTCATTTAATATGTTATGTTCACTCTATTCTCACTTTGTTGAGAAATTTTATTGTAAGTGGATGTTGGATTTTGTCAAACGCTTTTTCTGCATCTATTAGTATGATCATATAATTTTTATCTTTCAATTTGTTAATGTGGTGTATCATATTAATTCATTAGTGGGTATTAAAACAAACTTATATCCCAAAAATATATTCAGCTTGATCATAATGTATGATATATTTAATGTATTTTTGAATTCAATTTGCTAATATTTTGTTGAGGGTTTTTGCATCTATGTTCATCAGGGATATCGGCCTATAGTTTGCTTTTTTTACACTGTCTTTGTCTGGTTTTAGAATCAGGGTAATTTTTCGTTTTTGTAAAAAGTTTGGGAGTCTTCGTTCTTTTTGAATTTTTTGGAATAGTTTGAGAAAAATAGCTTTTAATTCTTCTTTGAAGTTTGGTAAAATTTGCCTATGAAGCCATCTGGCTTAGAATTTGTTTTTTGGAAGTTTTTGATCACTGATTTTATTCTGTTGGTGGCAATTGATTGGTTCAGATTATCTGTTTCTTCTTGACTCTTGAGAGATTGTATGTTTCTAGGAATGTATGCATTTCTTCCAGATTGTCCAATTTGTCGGCATATAATTGCTCGTATATTTTCTGATAACCCTTTGTATTTCTGTGGAGTCCACAGTTACCTCTTCTGTTTCATTTCTGATTTATTTATTTGAGTCTTCTCTCTTTTTTTCTTGATGGGTCTGGTTCAAGGTTTATCAATTTTGTTTATCTTTTCAAGGAACCAGCTCTTTCTTTCACTGACTTTTGTGCTGTTTTTCTTTTTTTAGACTCTATTTTGTTTATTTTCACTCTGATCTTTATTATTTCTTTCGTTCTATTCACGTTAAGTTTTGTTTGCTGTCCTTTCTCTGGTTCTTTAAAAAGGTTAGATTGTTTACTTGAGTTTTTTTTGTTTGTTTGTTTCTTGAAGTAGGCCTGTATTGCTATGAATTTCCCTCTTAGGACTGTTCTCGCCATATCCCATAGATTTTGCGTCGTGTTTTCATTTTCTTTTGTCTCTAGGTGTCTTTTGATTTCTTCCTTGATCTCATTGTTGACCCATTCACTGTTTAGTAATATGTTTTTAGCCTCCATATGTTTGTATATTTTCCTACTTTTTTTTTGTAGTTGATATCTAGTTTTATGCCATTTAGGTTGGAGAAGATACTTGATATGATTTCAGTCTTCTTAAATTTATTGAGTCTTTTTTTATGACTTAGTATGTGGTCTGTCCTGGAAAATGTTACACATACACCTGAGGAAAATGTATATTCTGTTGCCTTGGTGTGAAACACTCTGAAAATATCAATTAAATCAAATTGGCCTAGTATGTCATTTAAACCTGCTGTTTCCTTGTTGATTTTCTGTTTGGAAGATCTGTCCACTGGTGTCAATGGTGATGTTAAAGTCTCCTACTGTGAGAATATTACTGTTGACCTCCCCCTTTATGTCAGTCAATAATTGCTTTATATATGTAGGTGTCCTATGTTGGGTACGTATATGTTTCCTAGGAGTATGTCCTCTTGTATTGATCCCTTTATCATTATGTAGTGCCTTTCTTTGTTTCTTATTATAGCCTTTGTTTTAAAGTTTATTTTTGTAGACATATGCTCTCTTGTAGACAGCATATGTATGGGGCTTGTTTAATTATTTATTTAGCTGCCCTATGTCTTTTCACTGGAACATTTAATTCATATCCATTTAAAGTGATTATTAATAAGTACATAGTTATTGTCATTTTATTATTGTTATTTATGGTTTTTCTCCCTTTTTTTCTTTTTATAGAAGTCCCCTGAACATTTCCTGTAATTCTGGCTTGTTGTGATAAATTCTTTTAGCTTTTTTCTGTCTGGAAAGCTCTTTATCTCACATTCAATTTTGATGGCTAGCCTTGCTGGGTAGAGTATTCTTGGTTGTAGGTTCTTGTTTTAATCACTTTGAATATTTTGTGCCAATCCTTTCTGTGAATAAAGTTTCTGTTGCAAAATCAGCTGATATTCTTATGAAAGTACCCTTGTAAGCCTTTCTCTTGCTGCCCTTAAGATTCTCTCTTTGTCTTTAACCTTGGTATTTTAATGAGGATGTGTCTTGGTGTGGGTCTGTTTGGGTTCCTTTTGTTTGGGACTTCATGCTTCCTGGACTTGTATACCTGTTTCCTTTGCCAAATTAAGGAAGTTTTCTATCATTATTTCTTCAAATAGGTCCCCAACTCCTTACCCTCTCTTTTCGCCTTCTGGTACCATTATGATGCGATGTTGGTGCCTTTGATGTCTCAGATGTCTCCAAAACTTTCCTCATTTTTTAAAATTCTTTTTACTTTTGCTGTTCTGACTGGGTATTTTCTTCTCACATCTTTTAATTCACTGATTCAATCATCTGTTTTATTTAATCTATTGTTGATTCCTTTTTGTGTATTCTTCATTTCAGTTATTGTATTCTTTACTCTGACTGGTTCTTTTTGTGGTTTCTATGTCTTTTCTTTTGTGTTTACTATCTCTGTCGAAGTTTTCACTGAGAGCATCTGTTCTCCCCCTAAGTTCATTGAGTATCCTTATAACTAGTGTTTTGAACTCTGTCTCTGATAGGTTGCTTGCCTTCACTTTTTTTCCTGGAGTTTTCTTCTCTTGCTTCATTTGTGGCATGTTTTCTTTGCTTTCTCATTTTAATTGCCTCTCTGAGTTTATTTCTATGTATTAAAAAGATTTGTTGCATTTCCCAACCTTGGCCAGCTGGCCTTATGTAGTAAGTATTCTGTGTGGCCCAGTGGTCCAGTCTCCCTGATCACCTGCACTGGGCTCTGGGCACTTTCCTTGTGTGAGTTATGTGTATTCTTCTGTTATATCTAATCCTTGATTGCTGTTAGCACATTGGTGGCTGAGATTGACTCTCAGGCTGACTAGATGTGGGGATTGGCCATGCCCACAGGATATGAGCTGCTGTGTAGGGGCTGACCTCACAGAGTGTGATTCACCCCAGTAGGCTTGTGTACTTGTTGAGACCACCCTTTGGATGTTCTGCTTATGGAGCTAGTCACGTGGTGCTCTGTTATGGTTTGACACCAGACTCTTGGTGTGTTGGTCCTGGGGGCCCCTTGGGAGGAGTTTGCATGTAAGCCAAGGTCAGCGTTGCCTTTGATCGCCTTAGAGTTACCTGGTAAGAGCTACAAAGCGATCTGTGAATAGTTGTTTTCTGTGCTGGACCTGGAGGCAAGTGTGAAAGACCACGCTTTGAGCCAAGGTCAGTTATCCCAAGTACTGCACCTTTGGATGGTATGGGAGTTGGGTGGGATGAGGACTCAGAGAGCCATTGGGGTATAGCATGCAGATTTCACCCGACCAGTATAGAATCAGATTTTGTTACAGTGTTGAATCTGCGACATCCTATCAAAGTCTCTGATTGTAACAAGGCGAGCTTCTGCCTGCCTTAGGCCCCCAGACATCTGAGATCTGTTCAAGAAATACTAAAGCTTGGGGTGAGGCTTGTGGCCCACCACCGAATGTCTGTCCTGGGGTGAAATGGCCAGGTACAGGCTGTGCAAGCTGAGAGCTGTTGTCTGCTGTGGAATTCTCAGCTCAGGCAAAGAACAGGGTGGGGCTGGTTTCCTAGCAACAGACTAGCCATGGACAATTTGTGGGTTAGGTAGTGTGGGATCTCAGGTAGACACAGGGTGGAGTGAGATAATTTCCTCAGGCCAATGTAGATTTCTGCCAGAGCACAGACGGTGGGCTCCTGCAAAATTCACAAATCATTGTGAGTTCAGCCACTCTGCCATGGGACAGCAGACCCAAGTGACTGACTGAAGAGACATTGCAGTTCTGGCTGGCACCAGTGGCCCCTCTTCTCCCAAGAATCTCCTCCATAATGTGTGGGCTGTATGCAGCAGTGTGTACTGAGGGCTACTGCCTGCCTACAAATGCATGGCTCAGGGAAGGTGCAGGGTGGAACTTGCTGTTTGACAACAGGTCCACTATGGACTATTTCTGGGTTGGGTGGGGCAGGGTCTCAGAGAGACGTGGGGTGGAGCTGGCTGATTTCATTAGGCCAGTGAAGCTTCATAAGCCCTGGTCTATAGATTGCCACGGAGGAGGGCCTGACAAAGGAGCAATGGGGACTATCCCTCCAGACCTTGCGCTAACGCCACAAAACTCAGACCCTCCCTGTGCCACCGAGCAACTGACTCTCTGCAAGCGTCCACGGTGTCTGTAAGCACAGGCCCTTTAAGGAGTACATCTGGGTTTCAAGTATCTTCTGTCTCATTCAGATGATCAGAATCTCCACTGATTTTTATAGTCAGATTTTATGGGAACTCTTCTTCCTCAGATTAGAACCCTGGCCTGGGGAGCTCCTATATGGGGTTAGGGTCCCTCTTTCATTCAAGGGGGCCTCTGAAGCCACATTCTCCCTCTGAGTACTCAACTGCCATGCCCAGGTGCGAACATATTTCGATGTGGCTTTTTCTTTATATCTTCAGATGTTTGTGTTATGATCAGCAAGACTTCAGGTAGTTCTCCAAGTTGTTTGTTTTATAACTTGTGTGTAATTTTAATGTTGTTCTGGGAAGAAGCAAATCATGCTTTTACCTAGTTCACCATCTTGACAAGAACTCTATTGTGTTTCTTTTGGGGGTAAAAAAATGTCCTGGAATTAATGGTGATGGTTGCACAACTTTGTGACTATACGAAAAACTACTGAATTATACACTTTACAAATACAAAGTTTATAGTATGTGAGTTATATCTTAATAAAACTATTATTTTTTAAAACATTGCTTAAGACTATAGCTCCTGGTGAGCAGTAGGCTTAGGCAGGAAGGTAAGCCAGTTTGACCTCTAGAGTAGGAGGGTAGCCAAGCTCTGAACCAGCTTTATAACTGGATATGTCCCAATATCAATACTAGGCCTGGTCTGGAATGGGATCCTGGAGGACCAGGGGAAGGCAACTACAAACCACTAGACAGAAAAGAAAAAAAAAAAAAGAAAATGAAATAAAAACCATTCCCATAGCAAATTGGACTGTAAACCAAAATATCAAAACATAAGAAAAATATATCACATAGAAGATAATAATGAAATCAATATTCAGAACAGAATATAAATTTATGCACATGAAATTAAATTTATGCAGGTCTGACAAAGAATTTTTAAATTATAAAATGAAATATAATTTTACAAAATATTAACTTTTTATATTATTAGGGTACTTGGAGATAAATGAAGGTATGTTTTTTTTTATTTAAAAAGAAAGAAATTACAAAATAAAACAAGCAGAGCTGGAAAAAAACCAAGTAGATACAAAAGGATCAATTAAAAATATAATCACAGAAAAGAAAAATCATGGCTGCTATAATTTTACAAAATGAAATAAAAGGAGGGTTAATTAAAGAATAGAGTTAAAAAATTCATACAAAGTGCACCACAGAAAGGCAAAGAGATGTTAAAAATGAATGAACAATTAATAGACAAGCTGAAATACCTCGACATTCAACTAATAGGAATTCTAGGAGTCCAGGACAAAAGAATGATGGGGATGATGAAAAAACCATTTTTAAAAGAAATAATTCATAAGTATTTTCCAGAATTTTACTTAAAAATAGTCTTTGATTTGGAAATGCTCAGAAAGTATTGAACAGGATCAAATTGCATAGAAATCTTGGGAACATAGAATTAAGTATATGAAATTTAATATGTTAAAGAGATAGCATCATAAATTAATGGAGAAAAAACTATTGCTGGAGAAATACAGAAAGTATTATATTCTTACTAAAATCTATAAACCAAATTAATTTTAAATAGACTAAAAACCTAAATTTTAAAGGCAAACTTTAAAAAACTTCAAAGAAAATATAAAAGAATGTCTTTATAATTTTTTGACAAGGAGGATCTATTTAAAAGAAAACATAAAAAAGATTGAAAAATTAGACTAAATTAATATAAAACTTCTTCACAATCAGGATAGAAAAAAGTTTAATAGAAAAACCACGCATTGAGGGAAGATGGAGACAATGAACAAAACAGACAAATAATTATTTATAGAACATTTAAAGAACATCTACTATCAATATATTTTTAGAACATTTAAAGAACACCTACTACCAATACAAAAAAAATCCAATAGAAAAATAGACAAACAATATAAACAAAGAAATATGGAAGAAGAAATCTGAATTATGTATAAACATAGGAAAAAGATTCTCAACCTCATAAGTCATCATGGAAATAACAAATTAAAACAACAATGAATGTCAATTCACACCTATCTGATTGGCAAAAACTAAATACACAGTGTGGGTAATCATATGAAGAAATAAATTCTACTATGCTGCTAGTGGGAGTACCAAATGATATAATAATAATAACGAGGCAAATTTGTTTGCATCTAGTAAAGCAGAAGATTTTTATACTTGACTACTAAGGAAAGGAATTCTCAAATAGGGCTGAAAGAGACATATTTATTAATACTCATTGCAAAATTGTTTGTAATAACAAAAAAAAGAGAAACCAATATGAGTATTCAATATACTCATTGGAGAATGGATAAATCATTTGTGGTGTGTTAATACAGTCAAATGTATTGCAACTATATTATGAATAAGTGAACTACAGTTACATGTATTAGCATTGAGAAATGTTGGAAAAAATGTTAAATGAAAAGAGCAAGGTGCAGATGGAGATATGCTAAATACACATTATATATATATATTTAAATATATATATATATTTAAAACATGAGAAACAATATGATTGAAACTCTCTGGCTATCTAAACTTATAACAAAAATATGGAATGAAATCACCAAATTTATGATAGTGGTTAACTAAATGGGGAAGTAGGAAAGGGTTTGGGATTGCAGAGAGGACATGTGGACCTCAAGTTTATTTGCAAAATTTTATTTCTTTAGAACAAATCTGAACTAAATATGGAATAATATTATGATTTTTATAAAGCAAAGTGGTGATGTTCATTTTATTATTTAAAATTTTTGCTATAGGTTTTAGATGTATTGTAATGAAAAATTTAAAAATCCAACACTCCAGTACTGATAAAAATATAAAGTAGGAAAGAATAATTGCAATATGTGTCAGACATATGATTGAGGTTCTTATTATATAAACTGCTTCTATTAAGCAATGAAAATGAGATGAGCATACGAAGGGAAGGGTGAGTAACAGCATTAACAGGTAATTTGTAAGAAGAGAAATACAAATGACTTGTGAACTTATGAAAGCAAGTTTGATATCATTGCAAAAATGCAAACTGAAGCAGCAAATAAAATATAATTTTTTAACCTATTAAGTTCTAGGAATTTACCCTTGGAAAGTGGCCAGGAATTCTCATAACTTTATTTTCAGGGATATTATTCATGACTAATCACAGTGTTAAAAAATATACAGTGATAGAATGGGTGCAACTATCTAAGCCAGCAATCTAGAAGAAATTTTTGATTCATTTTATCCTTTTATTCTCCATTACTAAATACTGATATTATGCTTCCTAAATTGGTTGTCATACATCTTTTTTCTTCACACTTCATCTGTGAAATTGGACTGTGTCTTACAGTCATTGCTGGTCAGGGGGCAGTCATGATATAGTTGTCACTATCTAAACATGCTCATCAAAACTTGCAAAATAAATAGGCATAACATTTTTCTCAGAAGCTTCATAAGTAATATGTTAACTTTATATATACAAACAAGTTCAGACGTACATTCATGTCAAAAGTATCATCTTAATGCAAGTTAGAGAACTTTAAAATAAATCTGAATAGGTTAAGTGAAAACTGTCAAAATCACACCTTTCTATCTAAGGTAACTTCCTGAGATGACATAGAGCAAATCTCAATGATATTAAGCAGCCTATTTAAAACAAACAGGAAATAACACTTTTAATTTTTTTTTAAATGTGAGTTAGAGTAAGTTTTTTTAAATGTGGGTTTGACAAAATTATGTCAAACAATCTCAGAATCTTTTTAAAACCATTTTCTTATGAGGCATTAGAACAAGTTCTAGTTGATACTAAACAGTTTATGTGAAGCCAAGCTCAAATTGTTCACATCAAACGAAACTTCTTGCTTGTTAGAACTAATTAATATGTAACTAAATAGTTTATATTAAACCAAGCACAGACTCAAACATTCTTCTCAAAGTAACATCTTAGGTGACTTAGAGTATATGTAGTTGTAACTGAGCAGTATATGTGAAATCAAGCTCAAACAAAACTCATAAGCTTCATAAACTCTGTATGTTCAAATAGATTGAATGTTTCTTGCCCTGGTTATCAATGGGTCATCAGATTCAACTACCATTTGTTGTCCACACCCTTTAAAGTCAGATTCCCGTTATTTTGAATTAAAATAATAATCTTAGCTCTTCAGAGAAAGCATTTTAGGGACATTTTAGTGAGGATTTGTGAGTTCTCTCAAGAAAGGTACAAACAATGATGGGGGACAAAGAGTTAATATCCTCCTGCGTAAAAGGCCTGTGAGAATCTATTTAACCTCCACCCCCACCCCATAAGTCTCCAATACATGAGTAGGCCAAGAACAGAGAGTTCACAGAGGAGGAAATACAATCAGCCAAGAAACATTGGAAACATATATAAACCTCGAAGAAAATCAAAGAAATACAGACTAGAACAAGAAGTTAATTTTGCCTATCAAATTATGAAAAATTTAAACAATAAACCATCCACTGTTATTCAGGTTACAGTAAAACAGAAACTATTATCTCTTGCTCATGGGAGGATTCATTGAAGCAGTTTTTCCGGAAAGCAATTTGCCAATATGTAAAAAGAGCCTGAGAAACGTTCATACCTTGCTCATTTATGCAAAAAAAAAATACAGAAAGGATAATAAGAAAACTAAACTAATTGGTTGTCTGTGGATGGAGGAAGGGCATCAAGAAGGAAAAGGAGAAAGAAATAGTAGAGAAGGAATGACACTTCTCTGAATACACACACACACACACACACACACACACACACACCTTTCATATAGGTTTGAGTTTCAGAAACATAATAATGCTTTACATATACCCCCAAATAAATAAATAATTAAAATTAAACTAGGATGTGGAGACACACAAAACAGAATGCAGATGGCAACAAATGAACCTAACTATTTTGCAAATGATGAATCACACTGAAGGTAGTGGGGGAAGAAGAACAAACCTTAGTAACTTTGGAACATAGGATTTTGACTAGAAACTGTGAGGCTAAAGACAAAAAGAACTGTATACAAATACTGTGCTCAAGTTAGTAAAAGTGTTTCTCACAGGGGTTTGAGTTAACAATTCTGAAACTATGTGTACACTAGAGCTGAATAAAGAAATACATACATACATACATACATACATACATACATACGTCGTAGATAATATCTGCAGGGTTTCTCACATGGGAGAATATGAGGTATTTAAAGCAGTCAGATTCATAGAAACAAAGAGCAGAATGGTGGTTATCAGGAGGTAGGGAGAGAGGAGAAAAAGTTGTCTAAGAGTATAGAGTTTCAGATTTGCAAGAAGTTCTGGAGATCTGTTTCACAACAATATAAATATATTTAGCACTACTGAAATGTGCATTTAAAAATGATTAAGATGATAATTTTTACATTATGTGTTTTTAACCACAATAAATAAATAAATAAATAAATAAATAAATAAATAAATAAATAAATAAATGATTTGAGAAGAAACAGGATTTTTGTATAGTCTTCACTCAAATGTTTATTAATTACTAAGAAAAAAAATAGTAACTTTATAGTGGAGAAACCTGGCAAAAACCCAACATCACCTAAACTGAGGTTAACATCACCAAAAATAAGGTCTATCAACCTAATGACCCCTCCTCATGCATTGAGAAGGGCACATAACCACTTCTGCGGTTTTCTTGCCAAAAAACACTACCTCATTCTAATCATGAGAAACTATTGGATAAACTCCCATATTTTGTAGGGACATTTCACAAACTATCTGGCCAGTGTTCTTCAAAAGCCTCAGGGTCATGAAAGATGATGCAAGACTGAGACACTATCACAGATTGGAGGAAACAGAAAAAAAAACAACAAACAGCTAAATACAATGTGTAACACTGGATTGGATCCTCGCCCAGAAAAAGGACATAAATGAAAAAATATGAAATTTGAATACAGTCTATAATTTAGTTAATAGTATTCTTCTAATGTCCAAATTTTGACAATTGTCCCATAGTTATGCAATATATTAACATTAGGGGAAGCTAGAAGAAAGTTTATAGGAACTCTCTTACTATTTTTGTAACTTTTTCAAAAGTCTAAAAATTATTTCAAATTACAATTTAAAAAAATCCATACACTGAGGGAAAAACCTCAGGAGTTCCTTTTGCAGCAAAGTTTCCTAAATAAATAATCTGAAATATAAGTGTTTATATAAAAGGATATTTATTATAGTATTATTCATAATAATTAAAAAATTAGAAACAAACTATATGTTCATCAACAGAATGATGGTTGGTAGATTACAGTCTCCTTTGGGCTCTTGGCTTTAAATACAACCTGATGACACCCAAATATACATCTATGCTCAGAGCAGACTGCTGGCTTCATATCTTCACTTAGAAGAAAGTCTAAGAGGCACATCAAATTAGTATGGCTAAAGGAGTGTTCTTGATTCCTTTCCCAACTCTAACCTCAGTCTTCCCTGTGGCTTAGGTGAACATCTGCAAGTCATCCTTGATTCATTTCGTTTCCTTGTCTACCATTCTTGTTCCATAAGCAAGTCCCTTTGCTCTTCCTCCAAAGTATTGGTCCACTTATTTCTCTCCAGCACCATTGCTTCTTTTGATGCAACCCACCATCATCTCTCCTGGACCACTACACAGGCTCCCAGCTGATTCCCGTTTCCTCTGCTGCCTTCATCACCATTCTCCATGCAGCAGTCTGAATGATGTTAAAAGTCACACTTCAACCTGTTCCTCCTCTGCCTAAAGCCCTCCGGTGATTTCCCATTGCACTTAAAATGAAGTCCAAATTCCTTACCATCTCCCGCTGGGTCCTACAGAAGCCATCCAAACGTTCATGAAGGTCCCAACCCTCAATCTTTCCCCTCCTCTCTCCTGTGTTCTGGCCACAGTGCCCTCATTCAGTTTCTTGAACAGCAAGCTCCTTTCTTACTACGGGCTTCTACTGTTTTCTCTGCTAGACAATAAATTCTACCAGGTGGGATAACGTATCTCTTATCAACGTATCTGTAGTGTCTACACAATATCTGACATGGAGTTGATGCTTAATAAATATTTTTGAACTAATGAGAGTGAGCGAGTGAGTGAATGACCCAGTGGTTAGGCCTTTGAGAAAGGAATAATGAGTTTGCTCAAAGAGTTGAGGAGGCCCTTCCAAGCAGACCAGCAAGTGCTAACAGCAAACAATGGTTCCCTAGTATTGGAAAAGCAACTAGAGAAAACGGAGGCAGGGAGAGCTGGGAAGACCTGGTGAAAACCCAGGGCAGCATTCAGAATTCCTGGAACTGACTCTGTGGGTACAGCGGCAGTGCCAAGGAGAGCAGAAGGAGTGATGGAAGGAAGTAGGGACCTTGTCCTTCTTAGGACATTCTTAGTGTGGGTCTGTTTTGGCTAGAACACCCCTGAGGGTGGCAGCCCAGTGTGGTCTCCACTTCAGGACATGGCTGGTGAGTGGCCTGGCACAGGTAGAAGCACTGGCAGCTGCATCTGACATCTGTGCACCCCAAATGTATTGGGGACTAATACATTTAATTATACAAGTTTATTGAGCCAAGTACTTAAGTACTTTCCATATACTGTTCCATTCCTGTGCCAGGAAAAACTTTACAAGATAGGTATCATCCACTGTTTAGATAGGAAGAAACTTGGTTTCAGATAGGTTAAATAATTTACCCAAAGTCATACAACTAGTCAGTGTCTGTGCTGGCTTCTGAAAGTAGCCGAGCCCCAACTTAACATTCATTTTTCACTGCTTTACCTTTCTCTGAGAGAGAATACACACCCGCTCCCTCAGGGATGTCCTTGCACTGTTCTGGTATCTGTGCCCTGCAATAATAACTCTATATTATTAAGTTATGCTGTCTTAGAGGTATATATACCACTTTGTGTATTTATATAAAGACATAAATATATATATATATGTGTATTATATACATATATAACATATATATTGCATTTCTCATTATATTATAGAAAGAAAGTCTTGCCATCCATATTTCTGGACCATGTTATTAAAAGCTTGAAGGAAAAACTATTAAATCATAACTCAACAGGAACATAATTTTTTTTTTTTTTTTTTTTTTTTTTTTACGTTTGAATTGAATCTAATCTCTAAAACGGCATGGGAACTGTCTTCTTTCAAGACCAGCACTCCCCCATCAGTGTCAGAGCGTATTGTTTACCACAAAATTGTAGCCTCGGCTAAAATTGCCAAACCTGGGACGTCAACCCCATGCCTGTCTAAAGTGCTCTTTTCTAAACGTTCTCCTATTGAAAGGTTGAGTGTTTCCATTAGAGTGGGATCCAGCTTTATGATGATCAGAAAGTGTGTGTGGCGGGGAGTTGATGCTCTGGTTCCCCCGCTGAAGAGCATTATCCATGGAGAGCCTTCAAGAGACACTGAATAAGATGCATTCAGAGGCACAAGTGAACCCCATTCTAAGAGGTGTGCAAAAGCTGCCACTCTTCAAGGCCCCTGGGTTAAAATGTGGATTGAATGTGTACATTTATTTTCACTTTCTTCTTAAATCCCACTGAAACTATAGAAAAAAATACATAAACACAAATGTATGAAAAAACAAGAGAGAAGATAGCAACGAAATTTTGGAAGATGGCTGGAAGCAGACGTACTTATGGTAACTGAATTAGGAGACCCAATAAGTCCTCAGCCACCAGGGGGCAGAGCTGTGAAACACTCTGATCTACATTGCAGAATCCTGAGGCGGTGCAGGAATGGGTATCTGTGTGTAGACGAAGGCAGGGGCTAGAATGAGAGAACTGAATAAAAACTAAAAAGATATGGAAGGATAGAGGGTGAGGGTAAGCAGCTCTGCAACTTCCTTCCTTGGATGGTCCCAAGGCCATCCTGAGAGGGCTTAACTCAGTAAAACCCTCTGTGTGAAACAACTGCCTGAAATTAAACATATCTAGTTAAAACTGTTAAAATACATGTCAAAAGCAACTTTAAAATAGAAAAGGCAATAATAGCCTGAGGATGTAAACAAGTGAGAATTTATAGATTAATTACACATGTACAAGAATTAGTGTATTTGTCCCATGGAACTAAATTCACTCCTTTACTCACTTGTGTACCCTTTAGGGGTTGGCAGTGGGGAGTTTCTAGTGTCTGGCTAATGACACCCTAATATCTTATAGCTAAATGAAGGCTCCATATAAAGGCCTGCACAGCTGCTGAGAGAAAACTGTCAGCTTCCTAGAATTTCTTTCTTGCCACCAACTGCTATAAACACTTTTAGGTCACACCTTTGAATTTCAGAAATTCATCAGTAATCATCTTGTAGAGATACACTGAAATGTCTTTGTCTGAGCTTGGAGGTTTTATTTTTAGCTATCTGAATTCAGCACTTGGTCAGATGTAGTAACCTGCCCCTGTGCCAACACTGATGTTATTATGAAACAGCACTGGGATAATTTTTGTGACAGTTTTGAGTAGTAAATAGAGAGACAGCTTAGTGTAGCATAGCACTTTTCAGTTTTAAGTAAAGAATCTCTTTTAAGGTATAAAAAACCTTTCACATACTTTGAGCATGGACTAAAATTATTTATTATTTGTTACTGAAACATATACAAAAATTTTAAACAAGACATAAATTCTTAATACTTGTAGCTCTGACACCATGAAGTCAAAACAAATGATCAAAGTAAATTTAAACAAACAAACAAACAAAACAACAAATAATAATACTTTTAAACTGCTAACATTTCGTTCTCCCACAGTTAGAATACAGACATCATGGCATATTATTGCTTCTGTCATAATGATTAGAAAATAATGGGATAAAGTGAAATTTCACATGTTTTTAAAGCTATCAGAGAGAAGTTGGTACAAGTAAGTTTAAAGGAATAAATCCCAGAGAGGAAAGAGCCTTTCCTGGTGAGCAGAGATCATTAGTTTCTTTCCTAGGAGTATTTGCCAAGTTTGGACACAAGTGGAGGTTCAGGCAGAGAACTTTGAAAGGAAAGAGAAGCCATTGAAATTTTTAATGATTTTGTGAGCTGGGGTGAAGAATCGAATGATGGGTTTTCCTACCTGCCAGTTTTCTATCACATGTCTTTTATCAAGTGCTGGGGTTGTGTAAGACTAGAGCTTGGCTAGAAAGGCAGGGAAAGAATCTTTGCACTCTCCTGGTTCTTGGGCAGAATAACCACTGGAGGGAGGGCCATAAAATAAACACAAGTCTCACCTTGAATATACTTGAAAATAAGAAAGAATGGAAACTAACATAGACTGAAACCCAGCACCAATACAGCTCAAATTCTTGACAGAGAAAAGAACATGTTTTTGTCTGGAGAAAATAATATGGCTCTCAGTCTCTATGGCTCTTCTATACACATATTTGGCATACATTAAAGAATTAAGTGATTTTCAAAGAAACAGGAAAACATGACTCATAATCAAGAAAATAACATTCTAATGAAAAAGACCTACAGAGAACCCTGGTTTTAGAAATAGCAGAGACCTTAACATAATCATGATAGATTTTAAAAAATAGAGAATTTAAACAAATAAATGGAATCTATATTAAGAACCAAAACTCATCTTGGAACTTAAAAATATAAATTTGAAAGTAAGAATGGAAATGGCGGTGAGAGAGAGGACAGGACTTTCAAACTAGTGGAATGAAACACATTAGCAAAACCTCTCCCCAAAAGCAACAATAAAATTGGGCACAATCATCAAAAATAATTTTAGGACTCCAGAAATTGCTGAAAGGCATACAAAAATGGAGTATCATTTTATTTGAGAAAAACTGTTAAGACTTCAGATGAGAACACTGGGAGCCCATGGTATTTTAGCCTGGAGCTGTTCTCATTCTCCATGCCCCCCTCCCCACTCTACTGGGGCAAGTCAAGAAACCCAGCAGTGTTTCTGCTGAAAGGGGCTGACCTGATTTGTTGCTGAACACAGAAAAACTCATGCTCAAAGGCATTCTTGAAAACTATAGTAAACTTGGTAGCAAACAATCAGAGAAGGCCAACATCACTTCTAGACTATTGTTGCAGTGAACAACATATCAGGCACACAAGCCAGAAATTTAAAAGATTCAGGGAATTTGATAAGCTCCTGCATATCTTTGATAGCCTGGAAGTTTGTATGCATGCTCAAGGTGGCTAATGCTTTCAGAAGAGACTGGAGAAGGCCCTATTTATCTCTTCTACATGCAGAGGAGACAATAAAAGACCCAACAGAAAGTATACACTAGGGCCAGGACCAGCTACATAATTTACAGGGCCTGGTGCAAAAGGAAAATGCAGTTAAAAAAGTAAAAGAATTTCAAGATGACTATCACACAGAATTAAACCAAATATGAAGCTCTTTTAAGTAAGGATCCCATGTGACTCCACAGGTTATATACCCATAAAACTTGCCCCGGCTGGACCTGACTTTTAAACAGTCTGAACTTTGAATGTTTTTTTCCAAACCACACACAGATTGATAAAGAGTAGAAGACTTTTGACTGACCATTAAACTATGCTGACTCAGGGTCAAATCTTAGGAAGGTAGGCTTAAACATAAATATAGACAAAAAACAAAAACAAAAGCATTAAAAACTGAGCAGACATGCTAGTAGCTAGCTACACATGGGGAGAGACATTAGATGCTGGTACTAACAGAGAAGACTAAAAATAGTTATTGTAACAATGTTCAAAAAACAAAAGGAAAACCATTTTTAAGTTAAAGAAAAGTATGATGGCAATTTCTCATCAAATAAAATATCATTGAAAAGATAGACATTAAAATATATATAAAAATAAACAATAAGAACATGAAACTATGGAATTGAAATGAAAAATTCATTAGAGGGGTTTAAAAGCAGATCTGATGTTAGATGATAGAAGAAAGAATCAGTGAACTTTAAGATAGATCAATGGAAATTATCTACTCTAAAGAACAGAAAAAAAATGAAGAAACATGAACAGTGCCTCAGAGTCCTGTGGGAAAACACCAGGTACACCAATATGGACTTCCAGAATCAGATAAAAGATGCAAAGGGGCAGAAATAATACTCAAGGAAATAGTGAATGAAACCTTCACAAATTCCAATGAAAACACTAATCAACACATCTAAGAAGATCAATGAACTTTAAACTATAAATACAAACAGATTTACATCTAGATATAGCATATCTAGATGAGAGAAATTAAAGTTCTAAATAAATGGACTTTCAGTTTTCCCAAACTGAGCAATAGATTTAATACAATCCCTAACAAAATTCAAGAAGGATTTTTAAAAGCAATTAACAAGCTAATACTAAAATATATGAAAATGTATAAAACAGAATAGCCAAAACAATTTTGAACAAGAAGAACAAAGTTTGAGGACTTTTAGTAGCTGACTTGAAAACTTATTATAATTCAAGATAGTGTGATATTAGCATATGGATAGACATATATATTAATGGAATAGAATAAAATGTCCAGAAATAAACCCTTACATTTATGGCCAATTGATTTTGACAAAGTTTCCAATTTTCGACAAATGGTACTGGAAAAATTGGATACCTGTATTTTAAAAAGGAACTTAGAACCATATACAAAAATTAACTCAAAATGGATTATATATCTTTTTGAATGTTTTTATATTTTTCAGGTAAATACCCAAATGTGGTGCTGCTGGATCATATGGTAGTTTTATTCTTAATTTTTTGAGGCACCTTCATACTGTTTTCAATAAGGACTGCACCAATTTACATTCCCACCAACAGTGTATGGGAGTTGCATTTTCTCCACATCCTCACTAACACTTGTTATTTCTTGTCTTTTAGATAATATCCATTTTATGAAAATTATATGTTATTAATCAATGTTACCCCAACCTATTTAATTTAAAAAATGAAATCATAGACATTTTAAGAAAATAATTAATAAATTAAACTTTTATTTATTTATTTCTATTAAAACCTTTTTCTCTTCATAAGATATCCTTAAAAAAATAAGAAATAATCCACTGGCTGTGAGAAAATATTTGCAAGTTATATACTGATAAGGGACTTGCACCCAAAATATATTTAACTTTTTTACGAAGAGAGGAAAAATAAGTGAGATGGATGAAAAGATATGTTAAGTATACATAATGAATAATCTATTAGCTCATGAGGTATAACCAGAATTCCTAAGGAATGTTAAGGCTAGATAATAACTAATAAGGTGATCTGAAAGACATTTTCTATGATTAAAGGGATGGGACATCTAAGAATATTATTTATGAACAAAAAGGGATGGAAATGCCTTCTTCAGGTACCCATCATGCTATGCTATGTCATCCCTCAAATGACTACTCATTGATCTCTCTCACCCCCAATTCTGGTTTACTTCTACTCTGCCTGAGAAATGCAGATTAAATTCACAGGTGTTAATCAGCAGAATTGGTGCCTGAGCTGTAGGTGGGTATATGTGTCCTCTATCCTCTCTCATAGAGCAAATGTACTTTATTGATCCTGACTCCTTCTGTACCTTTGCTTGCTTGCATAAACTCAACTCTTCTCATTTAACCACATCATCCACAAGGAAGGTTGATGAAAGAGAGATGGGGAGAGTGAGTGAGAGAGACAGAGACAGAGACAGAGACAGACAGATAGAGTGAGAGACAGAGACAGAGAAAAAAAGAGACAGAGAGAGAGAGACACACACAGAGATACACAGAGAGAAAGGTTGTATACTTCTACTCTATCTCCATTTCTTGTCCTGGCTCCTTTCTGTGTGTTTTATGCATCTTATTTTGGTCTCTAAGCCCTTCTGTCTGTGATCTCTGGGACATCCTGCCAGGTAGTGCACTTGAGAGTTATCATAGCATCAAAGTAATTTTTCACATGACACCAATGTTGGCTACATCAAACCAGAAATGATCTGTGATTCTTCAGATTCACTTATTTTAGAAACTCAAGACAACATAGAAGAAGCTAAGATGGATTTACTGAACCATGGTTGGATTTGCTGAATATTAGAAACTCAAAGAACATAATTTCCTTCTGGTTCTCAAAAACAAAATAATAAATGGCCACTGCTGAAAAAAAATCTTGTTTATTTGTTTACTGTAATGATATCATGTGTTTCACTGCTCTTATCTCTAAGGCTAATTCTCAGTTACATTTTAAAAATCAAACAATTTTATGGTTGGAATTAGTTTAAATAGTATAATGTAGTTACTACATTAATTTTCAAAGTCATAGTAAACTCATATTGCAAAAGTACTAAGAAAACTAATTTAAATGTAAGACTCTAGTTTTTCTTTTCTCTTCCCCTCCTCTTCTTTTTCTTTCCTTTTTTCTTTCTTTCCCTTCTCTTGCTTTCCTAAACAGTTCAGTCCTGAGGCCTTTAGGTGGGGCAGAACAATAGAGATCCATGGTGGGAGTCATGATGCCTGGAATGAGGTGTCAGAGCCCATGCGGGGTGGGGAGGGCATCCATGCTGGGACAGCCAGAGTGGGACATCAGAACCATAACAGAGTGATCACTTCAAATATCAAATTCCATTCTAGGTTGATTGTAGTGCTAAATATATGAGGCAAAACAACAAAGCTCCTAGAAAATAATATAGAAAAATATTTTATGACTCTAAAGTATGGAGTTTTCTTAAACAAGACCATGAAAATCACTAGTATAAACGAGGTTAAAAATTAACAAGAACTTTGATAAAAACAACAACAACAACAACACATTAAGAGAACAAACAATCAGCAGAGTAGAAGTTATTGTGATACATATAACCAACCAAAGGGCTTGTGAAAAAATATATAATGTCTGCAAATCAATAAGAAAAAGACAGAAAAAATAAAAAGAGCAAGAGACTTGAACAAGTACATCTAATAATCACGTGAAAAGGAATTAAATCTCATTAGTAACCATGAAAATTTAAATTAAAACAACAGAGTTATACTACCATGTACCCATCAGCCTGGTTAAAGCCTAAAAGTCTGACGATAACAAGTTTGTTGGCAAAGATATGCAGCAAGGGGGATTCTCTTGATATCCGTGGCATTTTAAATTATTAAAACCACTATGGGAAATAGTTTATTTTTTACATATTAAATTTAAAGATATACATAGCCTAAGACCAAAAATTTTTACTTTTAAAAACTTATATATCATCCTTATGTATGCTGAAAGGCATTAATAAGAATGTTCTTGAAGGCATTTCTCATATAACATATGTCACAATAAAGAACTTACAGTTAAACTATATAAAAATTCTTATAAACTGATAAGAAAAAAATCAACAGAAATATAGATGTAACATATAGATAGTTACTTACAAAAGAAAACATTCAAATGGCCAATAAGCATTTGAAAATATATTAACTGCACTCAGAGAAAAGCAAACAAACACTGACAATTCGAAGGATGACATGGGTATGGAGCAGTTAGAGCTCTCATCTATTGTTGGTGAGAGTTAAGCTTTTCCAACACTGTTTCCACTAACGTTAGACAAAGGCTGGCCCAATGACACAGTAATTCCCCTTACGACACTATGATTCCTCTACTTTAAGGTATGTACCTGAAAGAATTATGAACACATGCACCAAAAGACATTCATAGCAGCATTATCAATAATAGTCTTAAAATGAGACAACTAAAATCCACAGATAAATCAATCATGATATATTGATTCAGTGGAATACTCAACAGCAACATAAATGAACAAACTAGCTCTACACACAACCACCCAAATGAACTTCACAAACAGTGTTGAAAGATACCAGGCACAAGGAATGCATAATGTATGAAGTCAAACAAACAATGAAAATGGAAATAACATGATTAGGTTATTTCCTAATTATGTGTGATCATTTCCTAATATTGTGTGGTTAGGTAGTGAAACTATAAGAAAAAGCAAGGACGTTGACAAAGATTCTTTCCTTGACCAGACTCTAGACAGGCTTCTCTGAGCTTCTTCTTGACTAAGCCTCCACTTTGGCCTATGAAACCACAGACTCACATTAAAAGTCTTAAACAGTAACATAGTTGCTAGCAGCTCAAGGTTACCTCCCTGGGGTGATCCCAGACTCCCTTAAAGTGCCTGCCTGAGAAAGTCCAAGGCTGCCATGAGAAGGCCCTGTTCGTTCCAGACAACCTTGGAAGATAAACACCAATCCCAGTCTTTATTAGAGCTTTACTCAAAAGGCCTTATAATTGGAAATCTTTTTCTTTCTCACTGAGATTTATATGTATCTCCTATGACTCAGGAGTCTTTCTTAAGGACCTGAAAGCCATTCCTTGAAAATGCAATCATCAGGAAAGATGGGGACTCTGTGTCTCAGCCTCTGTGGGAGGACAGAAACCTAACTTTGATCATTGACAGCTAACAGACACAGCTGGCCTAGTCAGCATTTACTCTAACCAACCCCTTGTCATTTTTTACTTCTCTGACTTTTCTGAGCTTGTGCATTCCCTTGTCCCTACCCTCTCATTCTCTTTTTAAAATATCCAGTCACCTCTGTACAAAATCAAAGTTAAATTCAAGGTGGATCCACTTCCCTATTGCAATAGTATGTAACTGATTAAAATCAGTCCCTAGTGCTCTAACTAGCAACCCAGTTTGTTTATCTTTTGCACTGTAAAAATGAAGAGGTGGAGAAAGTTAGAAATGGGAGGGAGTGCAAAAAGAGCTTCTGGGTGCTGAAGTTCTTTTTCTTGCCTAGGGTATTGGTTGTACAAATGGCTGCTTTGTGTTGAGTCCCTGAGCTGTCAATTTTTGATTTGTCAACATTTCTCTGTCTGTTATATTTCACCATTTAAAAAAAAGAGTTAAAAAACCACTAGCTTTTCTTCTCCCAACCTTAGCTCAATCAATTGCATTCTAAGAATGGGAACACAAATGCCATTCACTATTAGCTTCAGGAGAAAAACTACGGACTGTGGTATTGCTGATAAGATTCACTGTAGGTAGAATATGGATTTTAATGCATTAGTAGCTTTTTGAGAAGGCACTTGTATGAGATTTTAACCTTTTGATATTGAATCTTTCTATATACTCAATGGATTCTTTATATTTCTTGAAGTGTGTGTGTTATAGCATAGGGAACTTTTTGGAGTAGCATCCTGATAAAGCTTGGACTTTGAAGAATGTTACATGTTATTGTTGCTTTTTGTTTTTTCTTTAATTTTTATTAAAACAAATACATGTAGTGCTTACTATGTGGCTAGGCCTAAGTGCTTTATATATATATATATATATATATATATATATATATATATATATATATATATATATATATCTCCATTTAATCCTCAAAATAAGTCTATAAGATAGGCAATATTTTTATCTCTATTTTGTAGACAATGAAACTGAGGACCTGAGAAGTTGAGCTATTAACCCAGATCACACTGCCCATAAGTGGTAGAGCTGGACTTTGAACTACGTGGTCAGACCTCAAAATCTATGCATGTTTTTAACCAGTGTGCTATATAGTCTTATAAGTAGTAAATGAATAATTTGACTGCATATGACAATAATAATGTGCCATTTAAACATATATAGAATTAAAATAAGTGTGAGTATATAAATAAACAATGACCTGATCTTATATAAAAATGGAAGTAGGACCTACAATCCACAGCTACCAGCCAAGGAAACCAAACCATTAGCTACAGTAACCAGTGCAAGAATGAAATCTACTATCTCTTAGTCAGGTTTGTAGGAAGTGAAACAACTAACTTCTAGTACTTGTTCCAGGAAGCCAAACAATAACAAACAGCAATAATGGGCCCAAATGGCCAAGATTTGATTAATAACTGACAGCTTCCTTATTCTTATATCTGCTTCGATTTAGGACCAATTAGAGAAAAGCAAAATATATTCCCTAACCAATCATATGGAATGTCCCCTTCTGCTTATCTCACCTACAGCTTCCCCAGGCCAACAGCTGCCAATGAGGGAACACCTGAAGGCTTCCCGTTTTCACTCTAATACTCACACACCCTCTGCCTGCCTTTGAGTCTCTGCCAAGCACAAGTGAATGTATCTGTCTCCCTTGCAATTACAAGTTCAAGATAAACAGCCTTTGCCTTTTCTCATTTGATTGGTCTTTGTTCATTTCCACGAGTGAAAATAATGACATAACATCTGAAAGAGAGTGGTTTTATCTTTTAAAGAAATGAGTCACCATCAGCATAGTTAAAATATATTTTTGAATCAATAACTATACTTACTGATCATGCTTTTACCTCTGTGGACACATGATCACAGCCATCACTTAACTACTTCCACCATCTGTAGCTGGACCAGCCATGATCGTCTCTTTCCTAGCTCATTCTCTTGCTGGTTCTTGCTTACATTGTCCTCTCTGCACTCTGACCCTCCCAAGCTTCTAGCCAACATTCACCACCTCCCTTTTACTTCCAAGGCCATTGTTGGTGCACAGCCCTAAAAAATAAATAAACTTTGGAAGAATTTTCTGAAAAGAGCCTTGGAATTTTCTTCTGGGGAATAGTATGCCTCTGGGCCATTAGAGTAGAGCCTTACTCAGATTTGTTCTGAGAAATCAGAGGAAGAAGGACTATTTGATTTTCAAAATCCATGTTCTAAGCGTAAGATTATGCAGTTTCTTTTTAGACAGAATGAAAGATGGAGCCCTGGCATTTACCCATTAAAGTAATGACAAGTACGTCTAATTTGTGGTATCTCTAACTGATAGTTTGCATTTTAAGGTTAAGATATTTTATTGCTTCCAGATAGTCAGCTAACTTCCAGCCAGAGGAACATTACTGCAGAGTTTAAGAATAACTATGATACAAAGAGAGACTTTAATCATCATGTAAAGGATCTAATTAAAAAGGCATATAGTAGTTGGCATTTCACATGCTCAAGCCTATAAAAATTAGTAGTTTAAAAAATTACCTTACAGATGAAACTGGAAATTTATTTGGTTTGAGGCAGAGATACTTAAGAAATTTCTCAAATTAGGGAACTAGAACTAGGTTAACGGCTTGTTCCTAGATGCCTTGATTTCCATGATATTCCTTCTCTTCTGCTTTATAGCACAAAACTGTGAAAATCCTTCAAGTCTACTTGCTTCTTTGTTAGTTTATTTTTGTAACATAGCAGGTTCTCTTCAATCGATTAAGCAGTCAAGTAAACAAGTGATCAATTTCTTGGTCTCTGAACTTGAGACCTGTATTCAGATCTAGATTCTTCCACTTACTGGGTGACCTTAGGCAAAGCATATAACCTTTCTGAGCCTCAGCTTTCTAGTGTGTAAAATGGTCATCCCTCTCTGGAGGGTTTCTGGAGTGTATCACAAGATAATGAAAGTTAGCTATTCTTTTCTGCAAAGTTTTGGAATGTGTACCAGTTCACAACTGAGGCCAAGGACTGTAGGTGACTAGCAGAGAGAATTCTAGAGATATTCCACAATGTACTGTGTTCTCTATGACTTTCTCTCCCCAACTCCTGAGCTCTGCAGCATAGGAACATTTGCAAGGGAGCAGTGGTGTTTGTAGGAGGGATGGGCAAAGAGTTCTGCTACAGGAAAACTGAGCTCCTTGTACTTAATGAATTTGAACCAGAATGCTACTGATGTGTGATGCAATTACCTTGAATAGACAAGTAAGTCTTCTCACTTCCCTGCACGATATCATCAAGTCCTCCTGATCCACCCCTCCCCATTTTCTCTGTTTGGCATTTGGAAACAGTGCTGGAACAAAAAGCTGAAAGTGGCCAGCAAAACTCGATTTAAAAAATACTGCATCCATACTCTTTCCCTTTGTGGCCTCCAGTCATCTTAAAGTTCCCATGCCCTCCCCAAACTTCCTTTCCTTTTCCTTCCCTTTTGAACTTGATCCAGGAAATTAATTTAATTTGAATAAACCTGAGGTATCCAAATATGATAATCCTGTACTTGGAGGCTGATGTATCTACAGCCCAGTCTTCTTTATAGCTCTTTTGAGTGCAATGAACCTTGGCCAGATGCTAGAAAGAGGAAAAACATCCCTCCTCCTGCTGCTCTGGGTTGAAAACGCTAATTGATTTGGCACCAAGTCTGTTCTCTTTGATAAGCATAACTCAACCTCACAGCTGACCTACAACCTGTGGAATCTTTAAATTTCTGTTTTATTTCAACTGTTGTACACATTATTTGATTAAGAGGTGGTAGATGAGGTATTGTGTTGTTTCGTACAAATTAATGGGTAACAGGACAAACATTTTGTTTTCTGGATGCAGTAGAACTCTTAAGGCAAAAAGGTGGTTTTGGATCAAAGGATGTTTAATTTATTTCCTGAGTGAGTGTAATAACCTTGGCCAGGTCCTGATGTGAGTTGTAGGTGGCTAATACATCCCTGGAATATCTTTTCTTTATTCCCACCCTCCTTTCTTCCTCCCTTCCTTCTATGTTCAGAAGTCGAAGAGTGAGAAGAAGGTTCTAGGCCATACCTCCTTCCTCTCAGAAACGAAGCAGAAAGCCCTAACTAAATGCAGCAGATGTCAGCTACATCCAGAAGCCCCAGCTAGTTTACATAACTATTGTAGACAGGAAAGTTCTGACAACTAAGATAACTAGCTTTGATAACTAGATTCAGGTAACTAGAATAGACCAAGTCATTCCTTACTGCCAGTTACATAGAAGAGGAACTTGTGTCTCGAATATATAAAGAACTCTTACAACTCAATGAAATAATAAACAATCCATTAACAATTGCAAAAAGGTTTGATCAAACATTTTATGAAAGAAGCCCTGTGAATGACCTACAAGCATACAAAAAGGTGTTTATCATCATTTATCATGAGGAAAATGTAAATTAAAACCACAATAAGATTGTCATTTTATACCTGCTAAAATGGCTAAGATGAAAAATGTTTACCATATTATATACTGGTGAGTTGTAAAACTGAATCTCTTACATGTTACTGATGAGGATATAAAATGATATAGCCACTCTGAAAGCCAGTTTGGCAGTTTCTGATGAAATTAACACACATTTACCATATCTTCCAATAATTTTACTTCTAGATATTAACCCAAGAGAAATAAAAGAAATTTTCCACATGAAGACTTGTATATGAATGTGGATACTAGCAAAAACTGGAAACAACCTGATTTCTATCAACAGATACATAGATAAGCAAATTGGAATATCTCTATTCAATGGGGTATTACTCAGCAGAAAAAAAATTAATTATTGATACATGCTACAATATGAATGAATCCCAAAATTATCATTGTGAGTCAAAGAAGCCAGACCAAAAAAAAAAATTTCATTTAGTATCATTTCGTTTATATAGACAGCAAATCAATGTTTTCCTTGGACTGGAATTAGGAGAGGCTGACTACAGAGATATAAGGGAACTTTCAGGAGGTGATGAAAATATTCTCTATTTTGTAAGGAGATCCTAACATTTGTACCAACATGAATGAAACTGGAGGACATTATGCTAAGTGAATAAGCCAGATCCAGAAATTTAAATAGCTGCATGATCTTACCCTTATGTACAATCTAAAAATGTTAAATACACAGCAGCAGAGAGTAGAGTGGTGGCTCTCAGAGTGGGGTGCTGGGGGAAATGGGCAGATGTTGGTCAAAGAGTACAATTTATAGTTATGTTGGATGAATAAGTCTAGAGAAGTACAACATGATGATATAGTTAATAATACTGTATTGGATACCGGAAATTTGCTAAAAGAGTAGATTTCAGGTGGGTGTTCTCATCACACAAAAAAGTAAATATGTGAGAAGATATGTTAATTAGCTTGACTGTAGTAATCATTTCACTATGTGTATGTATATCAAATCATCATTTGTACACCTTAAATATATACAATATTTATTTAAAAATAAATAACTAAATAAACAAAAAATTCTATATCTTGAAAGTCATGGTTGTATATGAGTGAATGTATTTGTTAAAACTCATTGAAATACACACTTCAAACAGTTACCTTTTATTATATGTAATTTATAAATCAATACAATTGATTTAAAATAATTGGGAAAGCACAACTCTGAATCCAAACCAAAAATACTGCTAAGACTTCTGAGTGGGTTGAGGAATTACCAGTAACTAACATTTATAGCAGGAAGGCAAATCAGTTGTGCCAAATCAGAAATTTTTGGTGTTTTTTCCAAAAGAATTTTCCCCCAGCGAAATTTCCCCTCCACAGTAGCTCACATAGTTATCTTTTTGCAGCTAAAACAAGGGTCTGGCTGGTGAAGACTGAAAGACAGACAGACAGTGGTTAGGTCATTCTATGTAAAATCACATCTATCATGCTAAGAGTAAAGCCAAGTTACTTGTAAGTGGCAGATAATAATGGGAAATCAGTGGTTTCTGAACTCAGAAAATGTCAGCTAACATGCTTTAAAAGGTCTGCATTGAGACATGAATATTTTAAGCTTAGGGATGCATGCTATTGTGGGTATGGAAGGCACAGATGTTCCAATTTTGGCTTTATGGATACCCAGAAAAAAATCTGTGTATTGGACACAATTAAGCTTTCACCTTCTACCAGATTCAAACATTGCCTTTGTTCTTTCTTATAGGAATAAAAGCCTGTATGTACAACAGCAAACATAAATCAAATGCCAGTCGAAATACTCCATATTTCAGGCTGAAGAACATAAACAAAGGCCACTATGGGTCACACTTATGACTCATTCAGACCAGAGGCTGTTCATTTTTTTTTTCAGTTCATTAATTCACTCACTTATTCTGCCAATGTTCAGTGTGAAGATTCTGCATGCCAAGTGTCAAAGAGACAGAATATGGTTATGACATCAAGTCTTTCACAGTCTATTTGGTGACAGAAATGTGAACAAATAATTACAATGCAATATAATCCTTAAGGTGAGTGTTCACAAAACTATGGGAATAGAAAGGAGTAACTAACACAATCTAGGGAATTGGGGAAGATTTTGCACACATACTCACTCATGCATACTGGCACGTGTGTGTGTGTGTGCGTGCACACACACACACACACACACACACACATACACACACACGCACACACAGATGCTAAGGACCAGTTTGATGAGAAATCCCTGACCTCAACTTTTCTCTAAGCAAACCATGGTGAATATATCATCTATGGATTTCTTTAAATCCATCCAAGTTTGAAAATAACAGAATAATTAGGAGGAAAGTTGATTAGAATTTCTCCAATTCCTGAATGAAGAAGATGGACTATCTTAATTCCTTCATCCTACCGAAGCAGTGCTCTCCAACATTTCTGGCACCAGGGATCTGTGTTCCTATGAGAATCTGATGCCTGATGATCTGAGGTGGAGCTGAGGTGGTGAGACTAGCACTGGGGAGTGGCTGCAAATGCAGATGAAGAAGCTGCTCACTTCCTGCTGTGTGGCCCGGTTCCTAACAGGCCATGGACCATGGCCTGCAGGTTAAAGACCCCTGTACTAAAGCATAAAGCATCTTCTGAGTATGAAGGAAATAGCACTTTAGTGCAATTTATTTATTCATCTTACTTATTAATGCGTGTGGATGTGCTTATTGATTTCCACTATGCCATTTCATTTTCCCAAATCTTCAAGGTGTTTGAATTTGGTTATGTCATTCTTGATTTCTGTTCTTTGTTCTAGCTTTCCTTTTTCTTTTAACCTATTTGTCCTACAGTGAAAAGATCAATAAGAAAAAAAATGTCATTTGCAAATTTGTAATGGCATTCTGAAAATGCAGTTTAATAATAAAACGCTCTGAGATTGACTGTATCATGGGAATAGCTCTCTCCCTACCTTCCCGGCTCTTCCACTTATCAGCTGTGGGACCTTAGCAAGTTACTAAATGTCTCTCTGCTTCAGTTTCCTCATTTGTTAAAGAGTCATGATAATAATAATACCTGCATTATAGTTCCTTTGAGGATTAAAATGAGTTAATGAATGTAAAACATTAATTATTTTTTTTTTTACGCCTACAGCACCTGGTCTTCGTAGGTGGTCTTCTGTCCAAGTACTAACCAGGCCTGACCCTGCTTAGCTTCCAAGATCAGACAGGATCAAGCTTGTTCAGGGTAGCATGGCCATATATGAAATATTCAATAAGTTAAAATGTGTATGATAAAAACAGGACACATAGTAAACACTTAATAAAATTTGCTTTATTATTTTATGAATATTACTGTTTAAAATGTAGCTAATTGAAAAGTGAAGGGGATTTGTTTAAATAAAAATTATGTAGATAAGAATACAGTTGGTACTTAAACATTAAAAGATGGTAAATATGTTCATTAGGGAGGCTGAGTGATATTAACAAACAGACTCTCAAAATTCAGTGGCGTAAAATACAAGCCATTTGTTATTTTCTTAACAATACAGACTAGGTGTTTCCAGTTATCAGGTGGTTTTGCTAATGCAGTGTTTCAGGGCCCCAGTTTTTTTGTTTTTTTTTTTTTGTATTGAGGCTGTCCCTGTCTTTTGGGTCTCTTCATCACCATTATGGTCAAAACTAGGTTGCTACTTTTGGGTTCTAGCATGCAGAAAAAGGGAAAAGAAGGCCCACGGCTGCCTTAAAGTCCCCGGCCCAGGGTGTGGCCACATCACTTCAGCTCACATTCTCTTGGGTAAAACTTACTCACATGTTCACACATAACCTCAAGAGAGACTGGGAAAAGCAGTATAGCCAAGTTTCAGATTTTGGTGAATAGCTAGGTGACTGAAAGCAAATGACTGAAGTTTAAGAAATCCTGCTCTTTGGGTTGGTGGCAGGATTCTTCTTATGGCCAGGACCAAGGAGCAAGATGGCAGTTAAAGTATTCTCTGTGATGAAAAGGGCCAACGAGTTTCAGACTTACTGTTCCTTAATATTGAGTTTTCCTTTTCCTTCTTTTCTATTATAATTCCCATGATATACTCTGCTCTTCCAGAATATTTGTTACACACAATTGCTTTAAGTTGGAGGTGTCTTGGGCATGAAGGATGGGACTGTGATGGGCAGAATAATGCTTCCTCTATTCCCTACAAAAATTTCATCGCCCTAATCTCCAGAATCAATGGATATATTAGTTTAGATGGCAAAGAGACTTTGCAGATGTGATTAAGATTAAAGACCTTGAGATTGGAAGATTATCCTGGATTTTCCAGGTGGGCCCAATCTAATCTTACAATTCCTCATAAACAGAAGCTTTTCTGGTGCAGTCCAAGAACCAGAATGACGGCAGCATGAAAACTCAGCTTGACATTGCTGGCTTTCAAACTGGAGAAAGAGGCCATAAGCCAAGGAATACTGGCAGCTTTTAGAAGCCAAAAAAAAAAAAAAAAAAAAAAAGCAAGGAAATTGGTTCTTTCTTAAAGGCTGCACCAAGAAATGCAGCCCTGCCAACACCTTAATCTTAGCCAATTCATATTGGACTTCCGATCTAGAATTATAAGACAAATCTGTACAGTTTTAAACCTCTAAGTTCATGATAATTTTTCATGGTAGTAATAGAAAACTAGTACAGGGATCTGTGTCGTTGGGTGAGAAGAAATGGTAAAGAAAGGGCACGATACATGGGAAATCTTGACTAGGAAATGCAGGGTTATGAGCACAAGGTGATAAGGACAGGCAGCTGAAGGTGAGCAATCCCAGAGAATCTTACTTTTAGAAATACTTTTGGAGGGCATTGGACTTCCTGCAGCAAGTGCGATGGAGGGAAAATCCACCTGCACTGAGAACTTCGGAGCCTTGTTCTTTTCCAGAGTACTTACAACTGTTTGGCGCTATTCCATGAGAATGATAAAAAAATTACGCTTTCCTGGAAATTTTCTCCCAACAACTTAGAAAGCAGTAGTTTCAAAGGCCATCTCCTGAAGCTTCATGAAATCACCCAGCAAAACTAGTTTTGAGCCCAAGCTGCCACCCCTTAATAGAGAGGTCATTGTTCCTTATAGCAAATATATAATGTGAAAGGCATATGGGGTAACTGAATATACATTTCATCTGGTTCTGGTGATAGGTTATTGAGTACCAGGTTGTGGACAGAAGAAGTGGTGTTGAAAACACCCAGAAGTAGAGTTCTAGTCCTTGAAAAAGAGGATGGGGATCAGTGGTTTAACAAATGGCTGCAGATTTGACCCTGAGCACCCAGATCTGCTCTTGTTAACTGGAGCAGGACTGACCAGGTAGCACTAAAGCTGGCATGGAGGCTGAGTGGGGTCAGGAGGTGGGGCCTTGGCACTGCAGGTGAAGGGCTTTTGTTATTGTTTCTCTTGTGGATGGTTTGAGTCCCTGGCCATCTACTTTCTTTCCCAGTTGCCTGTCTGTCTACTGAGGCCAGAATCCTCCTGAGCAGTGTCAGCATCACAGAGCATCTGTGTGGCCCACAGCAGTCCATTGGCCTCTCCTCTCCACACTCACCCCAAAGCCAAAGCAAGCACTGGTCCTACAAGGGCTTTTATTCACAGTAACAATGGGCAATGAACAGTGAAAATTCACCTTTCATGCTCCTCTTTCTCACCTTTCTCTTTTTCTCACTTAGGATCAGTGACAATCTTTGGGTTGCAATAAATGTTTATTAAATTAAGAAAAGTTGTATGCATAAATAAAATAGAGGCTTGTGCATTTGGGAGTAAGGCTCATTTACATTTTAGAAAAACATCAGGGAAGCTCAGGCTTTCCCCAGCTATTGAGTTGTCCTTGGGAAGAGTGTCAGGGTCCCTGAGTGAAAAGAAAGGTCCAAGGACAGGGAAAGAGGGAAGGGCTTTCTCCAGAGCAGCTAGTTGGACTGGACCTCTCAAAGCTCTGTGACTGTGAACAAATAGACCCAGCCCACTGGCCCCCCACTGTTAGGCCACCTTGTTTCTCCTAACTGCAATTTAATAATTTGATATTACAATTTGTTTGCTATTTGTCTCTCTTGCTAGACAGTAAGCCCCCAGGGGACAGGGATCTTGCATCCACAATGCACTGCACACAGGACACACAGCAAGTGCTCCATAGAAGCTCATTTAGTGAGTAAGTCAGTAAATAGGTGCTTTGTGGATTTGTAAAGAAATTTGTGGATGATTTGTAGATAAAAAGCTGCATGTGTTTGGAGCTTCCTGATAGAGCTCCAAGGAGGACTGGGATGCTAAGAGAGACCTTAAGGTGGTCTTTGAGTTTTAGAAGGAATCCAATAGTAGAAAGGAAGAATTTTAGTGCACATGTGACTCCAGAGCTACCATAACTTGGCCAGTTGGCTCCTAGTGCTTTTTGTAGTGAATCCTACCAGGAAAAGATATAAAACATGCACATCATTATATATACAGTTTTTTTTTTTTTTTTAGAAATTATATACATGTTGGCTGTCATTGCATATATTAAATATCAGTGATTTTTGAGATCTTTCTTATTTTGAGTAACAGTAAAAAGAAGTTCTAAGATTTTCTTCCTATATATCAGTGTGTGGGCCTGTGCAGCCACTTTGGCAGCCATTACTGCTGCACACAATGTAAGCACTGGTGCACTCAGCAAAGCCTGGTGTCTCTCTGTTTATTTATCTACACAGGGAATTCTTGAAGCAGGGAGATACATTCACTTTTTTTTAACTTAAAGAATACAAAACAAACTCCAGTATCTGTTGTAATGCTTAGGGGTTTATGAGAATGAAGGCTCCACTTTTGTTTCTGGCAGAGTCAATGGACTGGTGAACCTCCGTGAAGACATAAACCCTGGTTTTCCTTGGTGAGCCTACAAGTATTTTTAACTCTTGTAATGGACCAGGCTGAGACGTGAGAAATTTTTAATGGGCAAGCAAAGGTGAGAGTCAAGTCAGAGCTACAGGTGATATGAACCATGGATGAGCGAAAAATGTTTGGAGTCGAAATCCTTGATGACCTATGAATAGAAAGATACATCATTCTCCTCTTTTTTAGTTTGTCAAACAAACATACCAGTAAATCTCTCTTAAACATGTTTGTAGTTTAACTAAGTTTTATAATTAGGAAAGAGTTTTGGAGACATCCAGGATAAATTTCTCATTTTAAAGTCAAGGATTGAGTTGCTCCCTGGTAACAGTGGTGAGATGGGAGCCACATGCCCTGGTGCATAGGCCACACAGCCACTGAGGTGTATTTTTGTTGGTTTTACTAGCAGGACTGGGGTAAGTGGTGGATAGACAGATGGCAGTCATTGTTTGATTGAGGTTGCTCATCCCTCTCGGAGCCTCTGGCTACAGGGCAATTGATGACTTTGCCTACGGATTCTTTAATCTTTGTGTATATAGTTGAAGTGGATAGGTGTGCTCCTTCGGGGCTTATGAATTTGCTGAGCAGGCAGAACCCATTCAATTCAGTTCCTTCATGTCAGTTCACTTTTTATTTATACAAGCACATTGGTCTTAGTCCAGAGTTTTCATTCTTTTATCAAGGTATGCAAGCAAATGGAGAGCTCCACCAACCTTGTGTACCTTGTTGCCACAGATTTCATAAGCAGCAGGGATACAATAAATATTTAGCTGATTATATTTTTGTACATCTAACATATACCAGGCAAGTTTGTAAATTTTTGATGTCACTGACCACATTGGGAATCCAATAGAATTTATGGGTCCTTTTCTCAGAAAAATGCCCATGATATACACATAAAAATGTTTGTATCTTTTTGAAGGGTGTTTATGGACTTTTGAAGTCTACTCTGGTTTTGGGCACGTCTGGGGAGAAGAGCTAGTTAGGAACAATGAACAGTGTATTTGAGCAGAATTGAGGATCCAGTTCAAGTGAGACACCACCAACTGGTAATGACCCTACCCCCCACCCTCCCCTCCCCAGCTTCCAGGGCAGGTTATTTTCCCTAAGTCTATTCTCTTGCCTGGGTGTGTGGGTGCAAGAAAAAAGATGGTTAGATTGATGCAGAGATGGGGATTGCTAGGTTGAGGCAGTGAGAGAACATGTATATGAGTGTGTACCCAGAACTTGAGTAACCAGGAAGGCAGAGAAGGCACTCAAAAGAGGATAAAAGGGCTTAGATACCTGGGAAGGAGAGAGAGAGGTTGCTGGAAGCTAGAGAATGTTTGGATGGACTTGAGAGTGAGAGAGGTAAAAAGCTAGGGAGCAATGATCACAGGATGGGATTTTAGTGCAGAAAGGACTGCAGAAGTGTAGCACTTTCGTGTGGGGACAGGACTCATGGTATGACCATGAGTCTAGTGTCAGATGTCATTTGGGAACATAAAAGCTGTTCAGGATGCATGAGGAAGGTGAGGGAAGAAGCCTCTAAGATGTGTGATAAGATCATCAGTTAATTTGGGCAAGGGACTTCTCTGACTTTAGAGGGAGAAAAGACTCTCTTAAGTTGAGTCTTCCCTGGAAACTTCTCCATTACTCTGAGGCCATTTTCCCTACTTTGCTTCCTGTCTCCTTCTCCAAAATAGGCATACCTTGGGAGTCAGAACCACCTGCTATTCGAACCACTTAGTACTGGGGGACCCTAGATCATTGCCTCGGCTTTCTCAGCTTTAGTCCTGTGAATGTTTGAAAATTATTTTTGCAGAAGCCCCCATTGATTGTGCTAGCTTCCATCTGTAGTATGGTTATAACACCTCACTGGACTGGATATTCAGTGAGATAATGTGGGGACCACTTCTGTTCTAGTGCCTGTCATATCATAACTGCCCAATAACCCAGGTTTCCTCCTATTTGGTGACTTTTGTGCCTAACACTTGTAATTAAAAGCTGTCCCTTGTGCTTCCCATGTGGCTTTTGCATTTAACTGGTTTGTATTCACTTTCTTGTGCATTATACAAAGCAAAAAACAAAAAACAAACAAAAACACCCCCCAAAACGTAAAGATGATATTGAACCCACGTCCAGGGTTCTAAGAGGCGAAATAAAAAAAAATGTTAAGTTTTCATGTACTTTTCTATGTTAAAGATAAATATTTAAAATAATAAATAAGCAATAAAAACAAAAAGCCATATGACGATGTGATGGAAGCCACCAGATTCACTGAGCTCTGTCCCATATCTTTATTAACTGGCAGCCTGGTTTCATTTTTAGGCTCAAGGAACTAAATGGATCGATGAGGGGCTTTGAATTCCAGCATTTTGCGCTCTTGGCTTTGGGAAGAGGACGAGATTATGAAAATCCAGGAGCCAAAATATGCTTTTTAAAATAAAATGCGTATATAGGTGTGCGTGGACACAGAAACTGTGACTTGGGCGTTAGAATTTTCACACAGAGAGAACCCACCCAGTCTAGTAACGCCGGCCTGGCCCCCAAAGCAACAGAATCCGAGTCTCCAGGCCAGATTTTCCCTCTAGCCATTCCCGGTCACGCAAAGCGGAGCTGGGAGCGCACTGAAAGGGATGTCTTCATCGCCAACCAGGATGGAACAAACCCACTCGCTCAGAGAGTGCTGAGAACCGAAGCGTCCCTCCAACGCCGGCAGCAGCCAACATGACTTGACTACCCCGTCCCGCGCCGTGCTGACTCTCCAGGCGCCCCCACCCTTTCCGGGTGCGCGCGCACAAGCCGGGGCGCAGGGTAGCTGTGTGCCCGGCAGCCTGCGGGCGGCAGCGGCCGACAGGCTCGCGGGGAGGGGAGGCCAGGGCGGCGGCGGAGGAGCTGGCGCTGCAGCCCGTCCCCTGCGGCCGCGCCCCGCGCTCCACTTCCACCTGCGCATTCCCTCAGGGCTCCTCAGCGCCGAGGCGGTGTGGGTTCTCCGTGCCGCAGCGGCGGGATCACTGCGTCCGCCAGTTCGGGGATTCGGCGCTCGGCTCCCTGTGGCGCGGGACGAGCGGCGCTGCCGGTTCTGGCGAGCGCAGGGTGCGCCGCGCGCGTCCCTCCCGCCGCGCTCCCCGCGGCGTTCTCCGAGGCGGGTGGAGAACTGTTGCAACTTTCGAGGTCCGACTCCTCCTTGCGGCCCGCCGCCCACGCGCCAGCCCTGCTAGAGGCCGGGGTGACGGGCAGGCCCCGAAAGCTCACTGCGTGGTGTTGGGACTCGGCACGCGTCCGGGAGCCCGCGGCGCTGTGCGCGCTGGTGTGTTTGGCGCGGGGTGAGGTGTCCCCCGGCGCGAGAGGCGGAGGGGACCTAGCGCTGCCCCATGACGCGCCCCCTAGTGCTGTCCCACTCTGAGAGTCATTAAGACTTCGGCGTGACTGCGGAGCTGGTAGGGTGCGGGCGCCGCACGCGGGCTTTCCCTCTGCTCAGAGCGATGGAGCGGGTCGCTGAGCCGAACAAAGGCGCCCGCCCCGGGGTGCAGGTCCTCGACTGAAGACCGCGCGTCCTGCGCCGCGACGGCTGCCGCTGGACGCGGGCGGTGGCTGTACGGCCCGCGCCGCGGCGTGCTCCCCTGCCGGGGGCGGCCAGCCCTGAGCGGGCACCTGCGTGCCGCTCGCGCTCCGGCTCCGGGGGTAGCTCCGCCGCCCGCGCGCCGGACTCGGAGGTCCGCTGCTTCGGTGGCCCTGCTCCCTGCGGCCCGAGGGCCAGCAGCGAGCCACTGGCTGCGGCCGGGGAGAGGCCCCCGGCCCTTCGCAGAGAAGCGGGGGCTCCCGGAAGGGGCCGCGCTCCGAGCACTGAGCCGGCATCTCGAAGAGCACTTCTGCAGACCCAAGGCCTCCACGTGAGCGATTTCGCTCTCTTCTCGGGCGCCACGTCCTCCCGACCGTCTTTGCTGCCGAACATCCCGTGCTGTGGGGCCGGGAGCGGCTGAGATCCTCGTCGGCGGTCCGGGGTGTGAGGCTCGCACGGCCCCGGCTGCTCCGCGTCTCGCTGGAGCCCACGGGGGCGCGGGTCCGGGGCCAGGGCCGGCTGGGCGTGTTTGATGGCTTCACTGAGAAGGGTCAAAGTGTTGCTGGTGTTGAACTTGATTGCGGTGGCCGGCTTCGTGCTCTTCCTGGCCAAGTGCCGGCCCATCGCGGTGCGTAGCGGAGACGCCTTCCACGAGATTCGGCCGCGCGCGGAGCCTGCCAACCTCAGCGTGCACAGCGCCAGCCCCATCCAGGATGCGGTCCTGAAGCGCCTCTCGCTGCTCGAGGACATCGTCTACCGGCAGCTGAATGGTAAGGACCCGCGTCAGCGCCCGGGGCTCGGTAAACGCCTGGGGCCCTGAGCGCTGTGTTGGGGAGCCCGTACCTCCTGGTTCCCGCGCGCTCCCTCTTACTGACCAGGAGGCCGGGGCTGCTGGAAAGCATTATCTAATTCTTTTCTGTGCCCCAGCTGTACGTTTGCTTTTACTGTGGAAACATGTCAGTACAGCCGGCTCCCGGTCCCCGCGTGCAGGAATTATCCATCCTAAGTGCAGAGAAACTAGTCGCGTGGCCAAATGGGACTGGAGGCCCCGCCCAACTCAGAGAAAGGAACTGCGTTTGGTGGAGTCCGACAAGGGAGGGACACTGGTGGTCTTAAATGTCAGCAGTCAAGGCCTCAATTCTGGAGCTAATGCACTTTGGTAGTAAATTGGATTAGGCAGGCTGCACAGCCAATAATGACGACTCCTGCCTTCCCACAGCCCAGGTGGAGGCTGCTTTTAAAATACACCCGCTTTATCCCAGAGAGTGCTTGAGAGCAATGTTGAAGTTCGCAGGTGGGGGAAGTATTTTACATTGTGGTAAAGCTGTGTGTGCCATCCAATTACAGCAGGTCCTCATAACTTCAATAGGTTCAACCTCATTTCCTTCCTTATAACGTCAATGAGATGCTATAGGAATTTACCTTTTACTAGTATCAATTAGCCTATGGTAAACTTGGTTTTGTCATACCAGTCTCCCTAAAGTCACAGAACCTATCCAAGAAGTTAAGTGAGGACTTACTGTAATGACAGATGTCAAAAGCTGCCCCATCTAAAATGTTCCCAGTACTTCAGCAGAGGGAGACACACTTGGTCCAGGGACTGATAAGACATTGGGTACTTGCTGTTCCCAAGGTCAGATTATTAATTCTCTATTGGAGTACAGGCAGCTCTCCAGGGTCCATACAGTTGGTATCCAAGGCAGATCCAAGGGTGCCACCTCCTGTCCTGAGCTTCTATCTCATGTTCTCATGGTAGTTCCAGATAATCATAAAAGTGATGATAATAATCGTGCTGCTAGTAAGTTGTAGAGTCTGGAATCAGAACCTCATGTCTGATTGACCACATAGCCCGTGTTGACAGCTTCTATCTGCTGTCTCCTCCTAATTATAACGACTATCAAATTTAGTGACAGGAAGATTCTTCATTAAGAAGACTGAACTCAATTGTCTTCTCTGCAGTTCCAGAGAGAGACCAGACCAGTGGCAGAAAGAAAGATGATCACAGTGATCTCTTCTGGGTCCTTCTGGGTAGGATGTGGTCAGATCTCTGAGCACCCTCTAAAAGGACCTCTTGCTTTTCTCCCTGTCATTCAACAAGTGTGCAAGGGATGCCTTGAATTTGTATATGCAGTGGGAAGCTGCAGTCTCACTGATGCCTCGCAGATCGTGTGGCCTGGCTGTCAGTGTAGCCTGCTGCAGGGGTCGTGAGGGAGCTTCTCTCTTGAGTGTCAAAAAACCAAGGCACAGAATGAAACAAAATCCACAGTTCGTTTCTGGAGGAATTAGAAGCATATGGGGTGGACGTTATTATTCTACACAGATACCTGCCATAGATGTACCCAGAGGACCCAAAAGAGAAGGTGCAGGATAGCATGGGTTCCCTCTCTGTGAGGCTGCACTCAAGGACATAAGTCATTATAGTATTGGTTTCAGTTAGGAAACTGAATATAGTCATACACTTCAAAATGCTCCAGTAGGAATAATAAAATTCTAAATGATAGTATTTACTAAGTGCAACAGACATGCAGGGACTCATTTAGTCTTTATAGCAACCCTAGGAGATAGACAGTGTTGCTCCCTTTCACTGTCCCCCACCCCCGCCCCGGTAGCTTGCACACAGTAACCCAGCCTGGGTTGGGCGGTAGGGCTGGGAACTGAACTTGGACAGTTTGGTTCCAGAATTGAGGTTCTTAGCTGCTGCACCAGCCTGCCTGAATCTTTCTTGAGCATCAGAGTCACATGGAAGGCCTGTCAAGACACAGATTTCTGGGCCCCATCCCCAGAGTGTCTGATTCAGTAGATCTGAGGTAAAGGCTGGCCCTAGACTTTGCATCTCTAATAAGTCCAAGGTCTATTACCCTCTACTCTACTGCCTACACTGAGCAAAGAGGAAAACCCATTTGTCTGCCAATACCAGCTGGTGAGATGCCAAGAGCTTGCTTCAGATGAGCTGAGGGTCTGGCTTCTTTTCCTGTGTGCTCTTCTGCCATGCAAGCAGCTCCCTAGGGGGCTGGGGATGTGTGGCACTTGAGACTGGTTGGGTCAGGTACTGTGGGAAGGCTGAGTTTTCTTGACTTGCAGCCTCTGAGGAGGCATTGGCAGGAAGGCTGGGTTGAGAGCTTTTTCTGGGCAAGGCAAGAATTCAGGTTGCAAGTAGGTAGATATTATCTTCCTGGCTGCAGAGTGTAATTTGTAGTGACATGAAGACTGGAGGAAGAGAGCAGGGAAAGGTCATGAAATGGAGAGGAACCACCCCTCTCTACCCCACTCCCCATCACTCCTTCCTTCGCCTGTGCTTGTTTCGGTTAATGTGTGTCCCATCTGTTAATGTGCTAGGCTTGCAGGGGCTACCTGCTGCAGCAGGAGGGTGGCAGAGGGAGGAACATCTCCTGGTACCTGGGTGATGGGACCTGATTGTCGTGTCTACTTGCTCTGCCGCCTGTCTCCATCCCTTGATACTGAAGGAGGAGAAGGAAACCTTAACCTTGGCATTCTTTATTCCAGCAGTCCCCAACCTCTTTTGTCACCAGAGACTGGTGTTTCTATGAGAATCGAATGCCTGATGATCTTAGGTAGAGCTGAGATGGTGATGCCAGCACTGGGGAGAGGCTGCAAATACAGATAAAGCTTGGCTTACTTGTCTGCTGCTCACCTCTTGCTTTGTGGCCAGGTTCCTAATGGGCCATGGACCAGTACTGGTCTGTGGCCCAGGAGTTGGGGACCTCTGCTTTATTTTACAGGGTTATGGAGGGCCTGTGAGAGCCAGGCACTGAGCACACAAGGCCACTTGGATCCAGCCCCATCTAGTACAAAGTGAGAGCTGGCATTTTAAAGGTTGCTCATATTTCTTAAACCTTTCCTGTGGACCCCTATGCAGTTATGTCAGCAGGAGCTCCTTGAGGGATCCCCCTCCCAGTTGTGAGCACAGCTATCTCAAGTGCCTTCTCACTCATGGGACAGGTTTCTTTGGGTATCCTGAGAGGTAATCCCCTGTGTTAGGGGGCCTGAGTGACCAGAGTTCCTCAAGACTGGCCTCTCTGCCAAGATTTTTGGTGCTAAGGTCCTAAATCCTGCCTTATGAAAAAGTTAAAGGATATAGTTTTATGTTTTATTTTTCTTAATACAGGTTGAAAAAGGACATTTTAAAGAGACTGTGGAGATGCTGGTATGGAGGAGAGAGCATACAGAGATGAGTTAGTGTTTTCCCACCTGACTCTTGTATCTGCTCTTCCATTCTTTCTGTGAGGTCCCACTGCTGACCCTGACCTTTGATGCAGTGCCCGTTAACCCAGTGCCCTGCCTCTAGTCTCTCACCCCTCCCTCTACTGAGTGTGTGTAGCTCCAGCTATCTGAGTGGGAAGCAACATCTCCCAACGGCCCCAAACCTTCCAGGGCTCTCTGTTTCCTAAGGAATCATGGAGGCTGGCAGTCAGGGCCTGCCACAGCCAGCTCCAACCCTCATCTCCCATGTTCCCACCTTTGCCCATTGTCCTCTGCCTCATCAAGCCGAACTGATGGACTTGCTGAAATACCTCACATTTGCCTTCAGATCATAGCCTTCACATTTCAGCCCTAGTCTTTGAGAAGTACTAGTTATCCTGATTTGCTCTCTCCTCTCCTTCCTACATTCATCCATCCTTTAAAGCTTGGCTCAAGGTCACTGCCTAGGGGGTGGGGAAATTGTGCCAGGGACGTGGTCTGAGTGTTTCCTGCTTTAAGCTGCATGAGGCTTTGTTGCCAGTGATCTTTTGTACCCATGGCTCGTGTACCCATGGCTTTGTAACTTTTGTACTCTTGTGCCTCCATGGGTTTAACTGTTGAGTCCAGAATTGGACTAAAGGCTTTATAAGGGCTTGAACCATATTTTGAGCTTTTAAACCCACTTCCTGTTTGCCATGAGAATACTTGCTGGCAGCACTCATGGCTGCAGCGTTTGCCCCGAGATAATCCACAGATTACAATCCTATCTTTACCCCCAAAGTTTGCCATAAAATATGTCACTTTTATTATTATTTTTGCATCACTCTGGTATATCAGTAGTCTTTGGAAACAAATGACATTATTCTGTTTATAGCATTCTGTTTTTCGTAATGGTGTTTCCATTTTCAAAATATAGTAATTCTTCGTAGCTGAAAATGTCAAATTCTAGAAAACTTAGCATTCATACACGTGGTGTTAATGCTGGTAGCAAGCTGTACTTTTTTTCCCTAAATGAGAAAGGGTTAATACTACTTCTATCCCTCAGCATCCACCATAACACGTTGCCTATAATGTGGGCACCTAAAGTTTATTGGTTGATTAATTGGATGGGAGCTAGTTTTAGAAGATAACTGATCTGTAAAGGCTGGGCTGGGTTGCGTGGATGCTGAGGGGAAGGGGTTGGAGAGACAGCTGCGGAGGCTGAGTGTGAGGAGGCCGTCTTATCTCCACCATCTTGCCTGTGCAGTCTTGGGGCTGCTCTGGTCCTTCACCTCCAGACTGACAGGCACCGGGTCCTTCTGAGAAGCCCAGGAGTGAAGCAGTCAGCCACACTAGGGACCGGCACACTTCAGCATGTTTTCTTTGACTATGTAATTTTATAATATGAATATGGTTTTATATTTCTCTTTTTGTAGAATAAAGTTAATTTATATTTATTGTAGAAAATTCAGTAAATCTGAAAAAATTATACAGAAGAAAATAATACTGTGGTAAAATATTTTTAAATGGTGACATGGTGGTTTTGAACCAGCATTAGAAAAATAGGCCTAGGTACAGACAGGAATTCCCATGTAGCTCTGTGTATGGCATTTGGCTTCTGTCACCTTCTGTGGAAGTTATTCGTTTCAGCTCTTTTAGAGCTGAGGAAGGCGAGAAACAGATACGATGTGATTTAGCCTGGATAACACAGCCAGTGAAGGGAAGAGCCAAGATTCTTGACTAATATGGTACTTTTCCCCAGTCCAGCACCGTCCTGATGAGTCAGGGTGAAGACAGTGGAGAGGTGTGATGTTTCACTTGCCCCATCCCATGCAAGCCCTGAGTTCTGGCTGGTGACCGTGTCCCTTAGCAGAGCCCCAGTGCAGTGAATCGGAAGGGCTCCATTCAGTAAGCCCAGGGCAGCTCTGTTGTAAGTGGAAATGCAATCGATTCAGGTTAGGCTCCAAATTTAGATTTCAGAAAGATGCCGAATAGAAGCAGGGTTGCTTGAAGAAATTGAAAAACTTTGTGGGAGTGGAGAAAAGTCAAAATTACCCATCCCAGTCCTGCCCCCAAGCCACACAGAGAGACAAGGCTGGATTTGGAGCTCCTGAAAACCACAATATCCCCAAACAACCCAAGTGCAGCCCACCCAACTTGACACAAGCCAAGCCCAGCAGATGGAGAAAGGGAGGTGGCACACAGGGACAGAGATAGAGTTTTGTTCTATAGGTCTCCCAGGTAAGGCCAGGATGAGAGGGATAGCATTTGAAGGCATCTCTTCATGGATCCAGAACTGGTATGCAGCTGTTTTCTCTTTCCTGCTGGGATACAGATGTACTTCTATAGACTACAGAGTTGGATGGTGCCAGCATTTCCTATAGGAAGGAGGTAAGGGGGAAGAGGAGAGGGCAGATGTTGATATGAAAAGCTATCCCCACAGTAAGTGTCAGCAGGAAACCAAGATTGTGTGTACCTCCATGTGCTGTGTGCAGGCCCTCAGCAGGGCTCTGTGACAGCCAGGGACCAAGGCTCAGTCGGGGGAGGCAGGGCCAGCGTGCTGGAGGGAGGCACACTTCCTTTACCTCCAACGGGCTGATAGCGTCTGGTGGCAGCTGGCCCCTCCTGGAGAGATGGGGCACAGTTCTTGGACAGCCCTCAGATGCAGGCTCATCTGTGCTGGCTAGTGTGTGAGACAGGCACCCTGCCAGTGGGGGCAGCTGCTGCCTGCCCAGTCCAGTGGTATCCTGGAGAGGCCTCCAGTGTCATTCTGGAGGAGCAAATCCAACCCCCTGACCTTTGATGTTGCCAAATCGGGAGTGTCCTTTGTGGATAGGAAGAAGGCTCAGTAATTAGAACTAACAACAATGAGAGAAAGAAGGAATGTGGGCCAGTGAGGCCCACATCAGATGGAGACAGAACCTAAGATTAGACAGCCTCCCAGTCTTTAAGAATATAATATTATAAAAAAGGTTCTTCACTTGGGTATCACACAGACTGGGTTTGGTTTCTGTTCTGTCCCTTATCAGCTTTGTGACCTTGGGAAAATCACTTCACGTCTCAGCTGTGAAGTGAGATTATTCTAAGTCAGTATGAATTGGGACCTAAATGTCCAGCGGGAGCCATGAGGCCCAATTCATGGCACCTGGGAGAATGCAAACTCCTAGAAGGAAAGGACCTTGCTTGCCTGTTCCCCGTCATATCGCTGATGCTAGGAACTGCACTGGCTCATAGTAGGTGCTTAGCAAATCTTTCTGGAATGAACGCGTGAACAGCTAGTGCTGCGTTGTGGCAGGCAGAGTGTGGTAGTTGTTTTGTTTTGTGATGGAAATCTCAAGAGGGGTAAGAGGAGGTCCTTGGATTCCTGAGTTGCTTGGACTCTTTGAATTAACTTGTGATCCTTTCTCTTCATGTGTGTTTAAAGCTGAACTCTGTTTCCTTTTTCCTTTTCCTTTCTTCCTCTCCCTCTGCTTACTTATAAATGATGATGCTTTTGGGTGATCACTTTTGAGGCTTAGAGAAGAAATGGCAGCCTATCCATGTCAAGTCTCATTACAGAGCACGTTGGTCATTCACATCTGTTAGTGAGCACTTCCTCATTGCTAGGTGTGGACTAAATGGCAGGATTACAGAGAGGTGACCAACTAGACATTTGGGGTCTGGTTGGAAAGATAGGTTTGTAGTTTTACGAGGTGTACATTAGGTCCCAGAAAAATATTAGAATGATACTGAAATGGTGAGGCTTCAGCTGGTTCACAGTAGGTGCTTAACCAGTAAATGTTGAGCTTTATCAGGAAAACAGTTTTGACATATAGACCATAGGAGACAGGCAGTGAGACCCCTTGGGGACCTGATATTAGGGTTTAGTGTATGCGTGGGTAGGTGGGAAGGTGAGTAGGTGGGTTAGAACCCAAAAATGGGTATAAAGTGCTGGTGACACTGATCAAACGTGCCCCTCATTCAGGACTCAACCAGCCTTCCAACCTTCAGTGGTACCAGGGGCACCCCACTTCAGGGCCCCCTCCTTGGCCACATCCTAAGCTAAGAGCACCTGGAGTTGCTCCCTTTGGAAAATCTGAATCAACATTCAGGAGCTCTGACGCAAATGTTTCCCTTTAGCTCGCCACTCCATCAATGTTATGGGGGCACCTAGACCCCCTAGTCACACCCTTTGTCTTGCTCCCAGTGACCCCGTCCTTCCATGCTCAGCCTGGACAGCCCCTTCCATTGTAAGCCTGGCAGGAATTCTTTTTCTAGCTACTCTGGGGTCCTTACCTCTGTGCCTTCTCCTCCGTCCACCAGTGATGCCCCAGTCAGCTTATTCCTAAAGGAAGTCCTCTCGTGGCAGAGGTTGGTGCCTTGATGATGCATGCTTTGCAGGCTTAGCTGGGCCCAAGCTTGTTTGGATCTCATTTGATGATGGATCTCACTTTCTGCTCCCTATGCTTTCCTGAGCCAAAGAGGAAGAGAGTGGGCTGGAGGGGTATTCTGAGGGAGGCCATGGTGATGAGGGCAGAGGAGTTGTCTGCTCCAATCCAAGCTTCATCCCAGCTGTGGCTGCTGCCACAACTGCATGGGTCTGTCTTCTGAGGCCACTGCCAGGCATCTGGGTTCTCCTGCCCCTCTGGATTCAGCTGCAGATAGGACCAGAAGATGTAACCCAAAAGTTCAGGGGAACCACCTTCCCATGGGGTAGCCTTTGACCAGGGGGGACAGGAGCCACAAAGTAGCAGATAAATTGTTCCTACCAAGCAGGAGAGTCTCCCTCCTTCCATCTTTTCACCCCTTTCTTCCTCCTTTCCTGATGATGTCTGTAGTACTTTAAAAAAAATGCAGGACTCACTTGGTTGAAAGACTTTCCTTTGCTTTCATTATTGTTCCTCACAGGTCTTTAGACTGTTCTGACATGTGGATGACAATGGGCTTAGCCACTGATAGAGAAGTTTTCCCTTTTAATAATGTCTCTGTCATTGCTAACTTCAGCCTTGCCATGCATGAGTAATAAAACGCTGTCGTAATTACAGGTGGCCGCATCCAGACACCAGCACACAAGCGTGCTGACAGTTAATAGGGGGCAGGGTTCCACAAGGGCCCCCTTCCATCTCAGCCCTAGACACACTGGCTAATTGTGTGATTAGTGTTCCCTGAGGGGTGTCTTATGGTTATACATGGCTTGTTAGGTGCTCTCTCTCCCTGGTAGAAAGAGCACTCAGCAACCCGTCAGGAGGCCAGCATTTCCAGTCTACCCTGTATCTAGGGACCAAAGTTTGTGCATGAATAAATGAGAGCTACGTGACTTTACGGTTTTTTAACTGTCAGATTATGGATAACACCCTTCCATCCATCATTAAAATCTCATGCTTTCTCCAAAGACTCATTCAGAAGCCCATATATTCCCTGAAACCTCCCCTCACCACCTTGTCAGAATTAATTGTTTCCTCTTCTGGGTTTTTATGGTACTTTGTATGGCTCTGCTTTAGCCTTTGTTTATCTCTGCCTTGCATTATAATGAATTATTCACATGGTCAAATCCAATAGTTTGTAAGAGAATAGATTTTACTCATTTTTAAAAATTCCTTTCAAGTTCATTTAGAGATTAATTCATCGACAAGTAGCTTGTTCTCATTTAACAAGCCCTGAAGGATTGGTTCAGAATCATGAGGTCATTATGATGACATTATAATATCCTTTCTCTTGATATAGTCTTCGTGGTTACAAGATGATTGCTGTAGTTCCAGTCTTTGCATCTTTGTACAGGGTAGAAACTAGTGTATCACTGGCCACATCTACTCCTATTGATTCATCAGGAAAGAAAATCTTTTCTGGAAATGTCCCTGGGCAGGCTCCCACATGTAATCCAGAAAATGGTCTCGTGACCAACCTTTAAGAAAATAGTTGCTTTCCAAAGATTGTATGATGGAGGCAAAGGAGGAGAGAAGGACTGGTATTTGCATTGGAAATCCACAGTGTCTGCCATATTCTCTACACCCTTAGTACATTCTGAATTAATATTAAAATGAAACAAGACTCTGCTAACTAGAAATTGAATTAACTAGGTACTCATGTCTTTGGGCTTTCTGGTTAACAGGATTTGCCTTGAAGACATCTAGAAGGTTGAAATGGCCAAGTATATAAAACCGTGTTTTGTCAATGTTAGATGCACATTTATACATCTCTGAAACAGATTCATTTTATGATCAGTGATATGTCACAGTTTAGTTGGTAGCATTTTTTTCCTTTGGCTACATGAGGATGGAACAACTTACAATTGAAGGCATTTTAGAATTGATGAAATACAATATGTGATAATTGTACATACACATGTATATTTTTACCATTTATACTGAGTATCTAATACATATCAAATGTTTTGTGACATCAAACCTACTTATCCTGTTATATACATTTTTCATATGAGGAAGCTGAAACTCAGAGAAATAAGTAAGTTGTCCAGAAACACTGTTGTATAATTACAATTATTATTTCTTGACAATAAGTTTTTTAAAAATTATAATGTAAATGCCTGACATTAAGTTTTTGATTGCTGAGGTATCCATTTCATAGACACCCATTTTGAATGAACATTGCCAGCTATAGAACGAGAGTCAAGCCAGCCCGCATGAAGTTCTTCTTTTAAAAAGCCCCGAGTGACCTAATAACTACACACATGAGTGATCCTGCTTTTCCTTTCCCGCACTATAATTCTCGATCTTTTGTTTTATATTTGCCAATAATGAGTGAACCTACGAAGCCCTAGGTACTCTTCACCACAGTAGAGATAGAGCCCCAAACCTCTGTCTCTTTACCTGTGACCTTGCTGTGTGGCCTAGGGCATGCAGTGTATCCTCCAGCAGAGATCCCCAACACCCAGGCTAAGGACTGGTACAGACCTATGGGGCCGCACAGCAGGAGGTGAGTAGTGGGTGAGAGCGAAGCTTCATCTGTATTTGCAGCTGCTCCCCAGCACCAGTGTCACTGCCTCAGCTCCACCTTAGATTATCAGGCATTAGACTGTCATAGGAGACTTGTCTCCGGTGCCAAAAAGGTTGGGGACCGCTGCCCTCCAGGACTTGTGAGTAATAATTTTGTTTTTTCATAGTTCCCTGCTGGTTGTTGCTGAGGTGCTTCTTGCAATCACAATAAACCCAAGGACTGCTCCAGCCTCAATAGTGGCTCTAGTCAGGGAAATGTCTGTGGTGGCTATAGTAGGGGCTCAGGTGATAGCTCCCAGGCATTTTTAGCTGATAGCATTGCCATCCATAGACTGAGACTGACCCAAACAGAAAGCCATTGGCTGCCTTTCTGGTTAACTTGGAATCGACTTGAAGACATATAATAGATTGAAACTGACATATAAATAAAACCATATTTTGTAAATGCTAGATGCACTTTTATATCTCTGAAATGCTAGATGCATTTTTACATCTCTGAAACTGAGATTTATTTTATGATCAATTGTGTGTCATAGTTTAGTTGGAAGCATTTTAATCAAGGACAGATTTAATCGAGGACCATCCTTATGGGTACATGAAAATGGTATAACTTACAATTGAAGGCATCTTAGATTTGATGAAATACAATATACGATATATGTACATACATATTTACATCATAGTTTACAGGAAAACAGCAGTTTTGACAAATGGACCATGGGAAACAGGTAGTGAGACTGCCAGGGGACCTGATGTTAGGGTTCGGTGTATGTGTGGCTGGTCCAGGGATTGGAGAGGGTCAATTATGGGAGTGCAGTGACAGGATAGTGGCAGGGAACCTCACTGCCCCCAGGTTTAGCAGTTACTAGTGTATAAAATAGTAAAATCGTTAATTCTAGGGCTCTAAATTATGTTTTGTAAGCTTTAAATCCAGCCCCCATAATTAGAACAAAATGTGAGAAAAGTGAAATTGATATTAAGTTAATTAAAAGGCTTTGCTTATATTTGCAAGGAAATTAGCACAACAGGAGTGCTGACAAGTGCACATTGTTAATTTCTTCTTCGTTTGGCAACTCTCAGCAGGCTTCAGGCAAGCTTTGTTCTTGGCTTCTGCCCTGTGCCCTTCTTACAACCAGATATCCATTTTATTGGTATCCTGGTGGCTTTAATTGGGTAAGATCCAGCATAATCTTGTGATGGTCATTTTATAATGGATACCAAGCCTTGCATGGGAGCCACACCATCCACCTGAGGGTCCAGGCCCTAGAATTGTGTGTGTGTGGGGGGGTGGGTGGGTGGGGGGGATGCAGAGATTGTGTGTCAACACATAGCTGATGCTAATGGCCAGTGTGGGTCCCTCGTGTCCAGAAGGTAAGCCCTTTGGCTCCAGTGCATCCTTCTCATTCCTGTTTACTATCCTAATCTATGCCATAGATCTGAGGTTGAGTGTGCAGTGTACAACTTTAGTTTGGAGTTCCTAAAAGGTAGGACGGGGCTTTTTTATGGTGTCATTTATACTAGGTCACTGTCTGCATTAGGAAGGCTGATGTCAGGCAGTCTCTTGGCAGCATATAAAATGGAAGGATCTTTAGTCCCTGAATGACTGTGTGGAATAGAGCATTTCCCTCCCAAGCTCTGCTGTGATGTCTCTGTGCATTGGACCATCATGTTAAACCATTGAGATTTTGGAGCTTATATGTTACAGTATCTAGTATTAATTATTATGATTAGTTTAGTTAGGCAGGGTTGGAACATCTGTCTCCCTAAGTTACAGGCTAGTCTATCTACAGTAGGTTTCTGTCCTCGATTAATATGATCAGAAGATGCTGATTGAGCTGAACAATAAGTGAGGTGGGGTAGGGTAATTAGATTGAAAGTCTACCTGGTTCTAGACTAGCTTCTCTATCTGATCTGCTGTTGGCTTTAAGAAAATAGTCTTGTGTCACAGTGTCTCATTTTTCTAATTATATAATGTTGTAGTTAATGTAATCATTCCTTACTTATGCTCTTTGTTGGAGCTGAGGGTTTAGTATTGAAATATAGCTAAGTTGTTTGCAATTATATGCAACTAAAAATATGTGCATTATCTTTGCTATGTAGTTTCTGTGATAGGAACTGCATTTTTCAGGATGAGACAAAATGAAAAGGTTAAAGAATGAGCAATTAAAAAAATCATGATCTTTGCTGCCACTGCATTTTAAATCATGTAAACATTTATGTTTGTGCCAAAGTTCCACAATTTCCTTTAGAGCAATTACTAAAATGCATTCACAAGATAAAAATGTAGTTTAGGGAAGAATATTTAAGAGCTCTTTAATGATGTTAAAAACTTTGCTAATTGGCCAAGTTATTCTAAAATCCACTTCAATCTTGTTTCCTGCCTCCCCATCTTCCTGCAATTGAACTGATTCTATGAGATTTGAATAAAGAGACTTAAGCTAATATGAGAATAGACAAATCTCATGAAATATATTTTCAAGAGCCTTTTCTTTTCTTTCATTAGCTCAAGGTGAACACTCAGGAAGCTATAAGAACCTTTGGGCTGTGTTTATTTGCACAAAGCAGTTTGGAGAGAAAACAAAGCTAAACAGCAGTTGCTAAGGGTTGGTTTGAATTAAACTCTTTTCCGTTATTGCCCTTCAGTAGCCTGTACTGACACTTGCAGAAGAGTAGGCTGCTCTCATTTCTTCCTCCTCATCTTCCTTTCTCACACCACTGCACCCAATGAAGGTCTTCCAGTCCCTTCAGCATCACTACTCATTGGGTGCTCCAGCTCCCTCTTCAGAACTCTGAAAACTCCAGGCCCCTGGGGAGACAGAGCTATCCTTTGTTTTATCCATAGGAAAGGACCTTAGTGTTAATGGCGTGCATTTTCTTTAGAGTGTAAGTTTGTGAGTACCTCTTAGGGACAGTTCTGTTTAAAGACTAATCTTCAGTAGAGAAAGTTCATGGCATGGAATTCCAGACAAGAACCAGAGAAGCAACTCTGGCTCCAGCTGACCTCCCTAACCAGCTGACCTCTGGGAGTGCCATACAATGGACTGAGCTTGGGCTTTCAAGTTAGGTGGAATCTCAAACTTCCTTTGGCTGCTTAATAAAGCCAAGCTGAAGCTTGGATTTTGAGCAACTCACATAACGTTGCTGAGCTCCTGTTTACCCATGTGGTAAACAGGCAGCTGCTCCTATAAGTATGATAAAGACTGTACACAGTAATACTTGTAGAATACTTTGAAAGTGCCTGTAAGTAGGAGAATGTTGATGACTGATTTTATTAATATCATAGCAATGGTAGACAGAATGATTACTTGGAACAAGATATTTAGCCCCAACCAGAACTCAGTTTTCTCCCCAGTGAAATCTAGACAAGTCTAAATTTCAGTATATTCAAGTTCTGTAATTTTACATATCAGATGGGTAGAGTCAGTGATTCAGAGTGTCTTTTCATGTAAAACAGTAGCTGGCCAGGACTAGTCAGATTTGCATCTTTTGGCAGCAATAAAAAGTTCAATCTAGAGGGATGAGAAATGATTTTCCTAGGTATAGTGGTTTTAAAATATATCTGTAAATTCTTAGACACTATTTCTAACATAAGGTGGAGTTTAATTCCTCTCCTGTTGATTATTATGGGCTGGCCTTAGTGACTTTCTTCTAGTGGATAGAATTCCATGGAAACAATGTTGCCTGACTTCTGAGGCTGTATCATAAAGGGTGATAGAATTTCTGCCTGGCGCTCTCCTTCAGGACTTGCATCTTCGAAGCCTTGAGTCACCATGTCAGAAGTCTGGCTGCCCTGAGGCCACTATGCTGGAAAGACTGCGTGGAAAGAGAGAGAGAGAGAGAGAGAGAGAGAGAGAGAGAGACAGACAGACAGACAGACAGACAGACACACACACACACACACACACACACACACACACACACACACACACAAAGACGGACAGAGACAGAGACAGAGAGACGCTACAGCAAGCTATCTAGCTGTTTAGATAAATGTGTCCAAGAAGTCTCAGTCATTCCAGCTCTCAGTTGTTTTTGGCTTCCTAGTACAGTGAGCAAGTTTCTATACATCTTACCCCACCCTACCCCACCACTGCCTTCTAGCCTCCCCAGCTGGTGCCAAGTGGAACAGAGATAAGCTCCACTCAAGTCTTGCCCAAATTGTAAATTCATAAGCAGAAGAAATGTAATTGTTCTTTTAAGCCACTCACTTTTGGGTGGTTTGTTATATAGCAATAGATAATTGGAATACTAGGCCAGTATGCTTGTGTTTAATAGGGTGTTTTTTCCCCTCCTAACCATAAGAAATAGGGGACACCTGATGATCATGATGATACTGATGATGATAATGATGATAACAATGCTAAGAGTAATAAATATAATAATAGCTAACATTTATTGTGCACTTGCTTAAAGTATGCAGCACTATGCTGAAAACTTTATGTGAGTGTACAAGTAGATAATGAATGTTTTTCTAAGTCTTGGGCTTATATGCCACTAATAGACTGTGGATAACAGCCTAACTATTGCAGGGGGGTTAGGTTGGCCAAGAGTTGAAGGCGTCTTTTAGCCAAGTTTTTGACTTGGCCTGGACCGCTGTGCACTACTGCTGTGTTTAGGTGGGGGAAGGAAGGTGGCTGGCCTGTGATGGTTCCCTCCCATGTGGGCCTCACTTAGCTAACAAGACAACGTGTCTAGTCTCATGGATCCCTGAGCCAAAGTTTCCAATATCATACTCTTTCAGGTCTTTTAGAAGAGAACACATTTGACAGAGCCTGTTTCTACAGGAGAGAAATGATTTTTCTACTTTTTGTAGAACCTGGAGAATTTGGTGCTTTTAAAAAGAATACATACTGCAAAACCATAGAGTACCTTATTCTTCAGAAGTTTAAATAAATACTGCAGACTTCTTACATTCTAGTTAAGTAGAGTGGGAAGTAGGGGGCTTGTCTGAATTGTGGTCTTAGAGGAAACGATCAACATCTCACTTTTCCCCAAATGAGAACAATTTTTTATTTCAGTCTTAATTGAGACATGCACACAGAGCCTAGAGATTTCACACTTATTAACGACCAGGAGATGCAATAGGCCAGTGGTTCCCATGCCTTTCTGAGTTGTTCCCTTGCCTGAACTTTGGAAAAAGTACCAGTTCCCAGGTTCTTTAACCTGGAAGTTTCCGTTTTGCATTTATGGGGTGGGACTTTGAATTGAGAATTCTTATATTTCAAAAGCTCAGTGGGTGATTCTGATGAGCATCTGGGAGCCACTGGGATGGTTGACATCTGTGCTTTGAAGTACTTTCCAGTCTTTCTGCTTAGCAAAAGATTTCAAGCTTTTATATCTTTTGGAGGGCAGATATCACTCTTAGTTTCAGTGTTTTCATCTGTAAAAATATTGATTTCATAGGGGTGTTGAGAGGATTATATGACTTCATTACCATGGGATATCTGATATATTCCTAGCTACCTGTAGATTCTCCCTTTCTCTCCCTTTCTCTTTCCTATACTTGATTAACTTTATTGCCATTTGCCTCTGACTTTTAAGAATTAAAAAATATACCTTAAAACTTATCTTTTTTTTTTATTGTAAGAAAACTCAGTATGAGATCTACTTTCTTGCTTAAGAGGCATTTGCTGTGGCTCTTGTTTTTGTGGCCGAGGCTGTTGGCACCACCTTTGGGGCTTATGATGCCTTCTGTTCTGTTTGCACCACACCTTCATTCACACCATCTGGGGTGTCTTTTATTTAGTAAGCTGGATCTGGGTGAATATTTTTCATTCTATTTGCTGTGAGTACAATTTTTATGTTTTTATGTAAAACGTGCTTCTCCTCTGGGGTTTCCTAAAGCAGTTTACTGTAGTAGTGATCTTTTGCAGTTATAAGCTGGTACCTCAGTCTTTCTTTCCATACTCTGTAGTTGTCTATGGCGGACTCCTGGTGATTTCTGTCTCCTCCGTCTCCTCCATACTGTTTCCATGGCTGCCTCTTCTGAGTGTGGCCCCGCATCTTACAGGACTGGGGGATTGACTCCAAAATGGTTTCTGCTTCCAAGTTCTGCTCTTTTTAAGTCTGTGCTGCATGATAGCCAAGAATTGAAGAAAGTAACTTTGTGATGCAGTGTGAAGAAATCGTGTATATTTTATGAATTTTTCCAAATTTTATATGGTTCTCTTGCCTACATCTAGTTGCATGCCTTCCTTTTTCTAGCTTTTTGTGGAGTGTTTCTAAAGCATTCAACTTGGTTTTCACTGAAACAGTAATCTTCTTTCTTTTCTCACTCATAATGTCATCAATTTATGTAATTTAATAGAATTATGTAATTATAGTAACAAGCACAGCTGGCATAGAGAGGTTTGGGGAAAAAAAACGAACTGTTGGCAGGTCTACAGCTCAACTGGTGAGAGCAGAAACAGGCAGGCCATATAGGATGGGTGCCTACAAGCAGAGCTGACAGTGTTTCCTGGATGTCTGTCTTCATTCTGTTTGACAAAGGTGATGGAGAGTATCAGTCAGTCTGGTGCATCAGTTAAGAGAGTTTCTGTTGTAATAAATTAGTATGTTCATTGTGATAAATTGAGAAAACAGAGAAAAATAGAAACTAGAAAATAAAATGGTTATAATTCTACAGCATTAAGATAACAGCATTTTGCTTTTATCTGTAAACATTTTTATATCTTTAAGATTATACTCATATGTAAATGTTTGCATCCTATGCTTTCCCCTAACATTTTTGTATAAATAGTTCCCTATATTACTAAACACCTTATAAATATTATTTTAGCTGTTGTATATTATTTTTATGCAACGGTTTTACCATAAATCACTTTCTCACTTCACTATAGGCAGAGACATAGATTACCTTCAAATATTTATTATAAATAATGGTGTGATGAACATCTTTATATGTAAAACTTTATATCCAGTGTCAGATAGAAATAATTGTATGTGGAATTATTTGGCCAAATATATGGGCTTTTTTTTTTAAAGGCTTTTGATATATTTTGCCAAATTAGTTTCCATTAGGTTTGTATCAGTTTATAATTTCACTAACAATGCTTGAAAGTCCTTGTGTTGCCTTATCCTTTTTCACAATACATAGATATTATAATTTGCAAAACCTTGCTAATTTGATAAACAACCACCTATTCCCATTTTAGCTTGCATTTTCTTGATTGGTAGTAAGCATGAATATTTTCCCAAATGTTATTTATTTTTGTTCACATTTTTATAAAATTTAAAGTTTTGATTTATCTAGTAAAAACAAAATTTTTTGTTGATTAATTCAATTGCTCTTTTACATGCATTTTTTATATAGTGAGAAATTATTTTTGTCTTCAATGTTTATTAAAAATATGATTTTCAAACCGATTGTTTACCTTTTAATGTTGATAATTTTTTGGATGAAATATATACGCTTTTCATTTTCATAGAGCATTTAATCTTATAAAGTTTTCTCTCAATCAATGTTTGAAAAATATTCACATATATTTTTTCTAGCTTTTTACAAAAATTTAAGTTGAATTTTTAGCATGTAACTAAACATATACATGGGAATTATTCTTAGGAATTATACTTGGGAGCTGAGAATCTAACTTGATTTTTTCCATTTATTTTAGTTATTTCAGCCTCATTGGTTGAGTAATGCTGCATTCCCATTGATTCGTGGTCCTCCCTTATCATGTTCTCAATTGTCGTATACAAAAAGAACGATAATGTTTCTGAAGTATCTATTCTGCTCTACTGTTGAATCTATACTTGAATCATTGCCATATTGTATTAATTATGTGTTCGTATTAGTCCCCATTACTTCTCTTCTTCCTTTTTTTTCTTCTTAAAGGTGTTAGCCCCTTTTTGGTCATGAGGTCTACATACAGGAATTCTTAATTGTGTTTGTCTTTCAAAGACCAGTAACATTCCTGAAGGAAAGGTACATAGATGATAGGTTTTTCAGAGATCTTGTTTTATATTTTTCATTTGCCTTTACACATATATGCCTTGGCTAACTATAAAATTTCTTTTGTCAGAATCTTTCCTTTGAAAGCTATGACATTATATTCTGATATTTAGTATTGCAGTGTATAAGTTGAGTCTGTCTGCCTGGCCATCCATCCATTAATTTATCCAGGACCAGCTATGTAATTTGTGGGGGCCAATAAAAAATGAAAATGTTCAACAATTATTAAGAATTTTAAGGTGATGACAGCAGAGCATTAAATCAAATGCAGGACCCTTCTAAGTGCAGGGCTCTGTGTGGCTACATGGCGTCACCAGTGAAGTTGGCCCTTGCATTCATTCACTTCATGGACACTTATTGAGTACCCACTGTATATTTTGTGCTTTAAGGGAAAGAGCCCTCAAGATACTCACAAGTGCAGTGAGTACACAGGTGAGTCAGATGTGACATTGTCAGTGTTTGATAGAGGTTGTGCGTGCATAGAGGAGAAACTCCATCAGATCAGCAGCTCAAAGCTTCTGGAGGAGACGGTGCTTGTACTAATGTCCTAAGGCTTTTTTTCTGAGCGATCAGGAGGACTTTGAGCCCAAAGTAGTGACCTACTCCAATTCAAATGGAAAGATGCTATAGGGGAAATGGGTATAAGCAAGGGTAGAAGTAGTTAGGAGGCTATAGCAATAATTTGGTCAAGGAAAGATGAGTATCGTGGCTTGGATTTGTTTGGAATAGTGGTGGTGCGAAGGGATCATGTCTTGAGCATATTTTGAAGATAGCACTATGATGATCTATAGATCAAATAGGTACAAGGTAGGAGAGAAAGAGGGCACTTAAGGATGACTTATGTTTTCTACCTAAGCAGTTAAAAGAATGGAGTTGTCATTTACTAAGATGGGGAAGACACATAGGAGAGCAGGTTTCAGGGGAGATGAAACATTCAACTCCAAACACATTATGCTTGAGATGCTTATTAAATGTCCAAGGGGCAATGTGAAATAGACAGTTGAATGTGCAATTCTGGATTTGGTCTTGATCTAACTGTGGGAAGAGAAGGGAGGGAAGAGTCTTTGCCAGGGAGATTATTGAAGAGGAGAAAGACACCGTCAGTAAATTGTTCTTGGTGAATGATTGGATGCAGAGAAGGAAACAGATTTAGAAAATGAAACTCACCAGCTTTTAAGGTCCTTCCCCCACTTACTCATTAGCCAAACGGGTTCTGTAATATGGAGTCATATTTCTTTCTTTTTGGAAAGAGCTAGTTCAGATTCCTGTGGGAAATGATGAAGATAATTTTTTGATATTTATTTATGAAGAAGAGAGAATTGCTGTCACTTAAATATTGAATTATTAATGATTTAGGAGGAAATGACTTTTTTCAGAAACACCAAAGCTGAAGGCCTGTTAGATATAGGCCAGGTAGTAAATTACCTGTCTTTCAGTGATAGAACCTAAAGAGTTGATGCACATGGAAAGGGGATGCTGTGATTGCCTTTTATGGGTTGGGTGTGGGTAGTCATGATTTTGGAAGCAATCCAGGATCAATTTGCTTATGATACTCAGCACATTTTAGAGACTCTTTTTGTTCATAGAATCCATTACTATGGGATCAATCCATTCCTAGGGAGAATGCTGACCACTGTAGTACCAGTTTATTGCAACTGAAACAGAATATTTTTAAGATGCAAGAAAGAGCTGGATGGGTCCCAGGCCATTTTGATCTGACCTTGCAGGACAATTCACCCAGTGTCTGGCATGGTGGTAAATTATGCAGGGTAAAAATGCACATACTTATCCCCTTTGAAAAATAGAAAATTTTTTTCAGAGAAGGGAGATATTGGAGAAGTGCATTTAAGTGGAACTTGCCATGTGAATTCTGTCTCCAGTATGAAACTCAATGAGGGACTAAGGTCAACAGAGAAAATATGTTTTAAACCATTGGGGAACCTGGTGAAGGTGAGTGTGTGGGTGTGACAAAGTGTTTATTTTATCATCATCTCAGGCATTTCCTTACTTTTAAAGAAGTTATCTAAGGATGCTTGCCACATTCTGAAATAGAGTAAAACCTGTCTTTATTTCCAGTGAGTGATTTAAATAACTGTATAGCTCATTTATAATTTTATAAAAATGTGGTGGCTCTTTACAGATTTTGAAGGTATTCTCTCCAAAAAAGCTGTTTTGTTTTCTCTTTTTGAAATAAACATGAATTAGCTTAAGAAATAAGGAGGCTGTGAAAGGAATCAATAAAATTAACTGGAATTGGATTTTATACTTTGAATGCATTACACATTTCTATTAGGGGAGATATGGAGAAACAGAGAATCAGTTCAAAGAGGAGCTGAGGCTTATAAAAGAGTGACCTACTTCAAGAAGATGAATAGCTTCTTGAAAAGCTTGAAAAATAATTTGCTTTATATTGATGCACCAAACCTCAAAATAGCAGGGAACCCTAACAGAAAGAGAGGTCTTTCCAGGATTGGAAAGGGCTGGGCTGGCCATGTGCCAGAGGTAGTACAGAAGTATTGAGCGAAAGACTAGGTTTAGCATCTGAAGGTCTGAGTTCGAGTTTTGGTGCTGCAGATTTGTTTATTTGATATATATGCTTTTGTTTTGACCCTGAAAAGTGTTTTCCTTTGTATTGCAAATGAAATTTGCTTGACTTCACTTTAATATTGAAATTAAGCCTGTTTGATTTCTTTAGATGTACAATGAGCAAGGAATTTAGGAGTTCAGGCCAAACTGGATCCTTAGCTGGATCCTTAGTGTGGATGGGCAGAGTATGGGGAGTGAGTGCCTCTGCAGAAGTGACACTAGGTATGCAAGGACGTCAGTGAGAGCCACTCTTCTCCACCTGAAACTCTCCTTACCTCTCCACCCTGCAGGGTCTTCAGTAAATGGGGTCATGTATCCTGCACTAGGTAAATATTCAGGGAAGGGCTGGGTGGTGTCCCTTCCTTCTGAGGAGGGTCCTTTGCAGAACTGTACAGACTTCCTAGTTAAAGCACAATGTGTACATCCATCAATCTTTCTTTTGCAAGTGAATGTTGGTGCTTAATGTAGAGTGACCAGATAGAGCTAAAGCAGTTTTCTGTTTACCTGGTAAGTGACTCTGAATTTCCTCATGAATTAAATGGAGATAATGCCATTAGATTTGTTCATAAATCTCCATTTCTTTGTATTTACTTGGACTTTTAAAAGTTTTAAAATAGCTTTTTGAGGTATAATTAACATACAAAAAATAAACTGCACATGTGTAATGGGTACAATTTGACAAGTTTTGACATATGCGTGCACCAGTGAAACCACACCATAGTACAGAAAATAAATATATTCATCACCCCAAAAATTTCCTTACGTGCCTTTGTAATACTGCTCTCCTGCCCCTCCCACTGCCTTTCCCTAGGCAACTGTTGATCTGCCTTCTGTCACTATAGATTAGTTTGCATTTTTTTTCTGAGTTTTACCTGAAGGAGATGATATAGTGTATATTCTTTTTGGTTGACTTCTTTCACTCAGCATAATTGTTTTGAGACTCAGTCATATTATAGTTTATATCAATAATACATTCCTTTTTATTGCTTAGTGTATTCCATTATATGGGTAGATCACAATTTTTTAAGCCATTCTCAAGGGATTCTTGAGTTGTTTCTAAATTTGGGTTATTTAAAATAAGACTGCTATGAACATTCATGTACAAGTCTTTGTATGTACAGGCTTTTATTTCTCTTAGGTAAATACGTGGGTGTAAAATGTCTAGGTCACATAGTAAGTATATACTTAACTTTTAAAGAAACAGTCAGTTTTCCATTTTATATTTCCACCAACAGTATATGAAAGTTTCTGTTCCTCCAGATCCTTATCTATACATTTAAATTTTAACCATTTTGATATGTGTAGTGCTATATCTCTGGAACTTTTAATTTCCTTGTCCCTAATGACTAATGATATTGATCATTAGTGTGATCATTTTGTATGGTTATTTGCCATCTGTATAAGTTTCTGTTCAAACTTTTGCCCATATTTTTAAAAATATTTTTTATTACTGAGTCTTGAGAGTTCTTTATATACTCTGAATATAAGAACCTTATGATCCACACTGTTTTCTCCCAGTCTGTGGCTTGTGTTTTCATTCTCTTAATTGTTTCTTTCAAAGAGAAGTTTTAAATTTGATGAAGTACAGTTTATCATTTTGTTTTATGTATCAGTCTTTTGGTAGCATATCAAAAAAATTCTTTGCTTAATCCATTGTCACAAAAGTTGCCTTCCATATTTTATAAGTTTCATAGTTTTAGATTTTATATTTAGATCTATAATCAATTTTGAGTTAATTTTTATATATGATGCAAGTTATAGATCAAAATGTATTTTGAAAAATTTTTGTATATGATATTATTTTATAGGATCATTTGTTGAAAATACTGTCTTTTCTCCAAAAGTTGCTTTTGTACATTAGTCAAAAATTATTTGTCTATGAATGCGTAGGTATATTTCTGGATTCCCTATTCTGTTTCATTGTTGTGCCTGTTTATATCTACAACGATACCACCTTGCCTTGATGACTATAGTTTTATAAGCCTTGAAATATGAATAGTGTGAGTCCTGCAATTTGAACTTCTTTTTTAAAGTTGTTTTGGCTGTTCTAGGTCTTTTACATTTCTGTGTGAATTTTGGAACCAGTACGTTTCTGCAAGTGGGGATAAACCCTACTTGGCCATTTTTTAAATAATGTTGTTGAATTTGATTTGTTAAAACTTTGTATAGAATTACTGCATCTACATATCCATTGACTGGTAGCAACTGACTTTTGTTGACCCTGTTTGAGTGTCATGCACTATTACCTCTGATCCATCTGGGTGGTTCTTTCCTCAGACAGGGCTCCTTTCTTCATGTAAAGGACTTATGTTCAGCTGATGCTTAAAGAGGCCCTTCTGTGGATTTCTGGGATTCTTTTCTTGTGCAGCTTTCTCTTCCCCGGTGTTCTTCCCTGTTAATTCTAGATATTTTGGTCTCCCTAGACCCTCAGCTCTACCTCCTCAACTCAGAGAGGCTGCCAGCCTTCATCTGGGTTCCCTTTTCCTTCTCTTGGGTTTGGAAACTCTCTAAAGGTAGTGGCTCACTTCATTTCTTTTCTATCCCTCAGGGATCACTGTGCTTTGTTGCCTGATATCCAGTGTTTCAAAAACTCTTCTTTTATATATTTTGCATGTTACTTGGGTTTTACATAATGGTTCCTTATATTTTTTGTTGTATTTTTAAAAAAGGATCTTGCCCTAGCCAGGCTGTCTAACCTTTCATGTATGGATGCAAGTTCTGTACATCCAGAGTCCTCTTCCATCGCTTCGAACTTATAACACTTGGTCTTAACCTGTCATTTTTTTTTATTGTTTCGCTTTCCTATTTGACTATAGTCTTTTTGAAGATTATGGCTGAGACATATTCTATCTTGCCCTAATAGTAAATGAATGAATGAATGAATGAATGAATGTGAATGAAATGTTCCATTTTTATAAGAACATACAGGATGCTGTTTTCCCCCTCCTCCCATTAAAAAAGTAGATCGAAAAAGGATATGTTCTGTTTAATGGTTGAAGCTTTCTTTAAAATTCAGTTTATTTTGAATGTATTTGTATGCATGCATGCATACAATAATGATGGGGTGCTTGGTTTTTTAACATTGGCAAAGGGATGATTTGCTGGGAGTTAAACTGCCTCCAAAATAATTCATGGTCTATGATAAATTTCTCTCCAGTTGACACAAGTTTGGGACCATATGATCCTGAACTTTGCTTTTTAATGAAAATTTATCAAACAGATGCCATTATACTTTATCGCTATTTAAAGTAATCTGTGCTATTTTGTTTGCTTTCTTTTTCTTTTTCTTTTTTTTTTTTGTTTTTACTGCTAAATGGGACAGAGGTAGAATTACCCAGATACATATGACTAATAAGAAGCTTCTGTGGGAATTTTCTACTCCTAAGATATCTAGTTAGTTTCAGGGAGAAACAGCAGTAGAGTAAAAATACAGTAGAAGAGTATCTCTATAAATAATTATTTTAGAAAGAGAATTAATGTCTCACTAGAAGTATATCATTAGGCATTTTGATTTCCAATTACTTGCAAGTTACTGATTTGGGTAGGTGAACTTATTCATTATCACTGCAGTGTACTTTGCTTAATTCTCTGTGATTTGTGTTTATAGCCGTCACAGAATAAATAATGTAAAACGAATGCAGGCTCAGCTTTTAATCAATTTGAACAATTTGGAAACTTGCATCCCACTGTAATGGAATTTTCTGTGTAGTGCCAAAGGATTTTTTGATTCTAAAGTGTGCTATTTACTTTTGCATTATTTGAAAAAGATTCTGGGGTGTTGCCCAAGACAACTGGAAATTGCTCGTAACTATATTAGAAATCCACGTGATATGGTTAAATGTGGAAGTGCAGCTGCATATGTTGTAAATCATTCTTAGAGTTGTTGCTGGGCTTGGTAATGGCTTTAGTTTAAGTGATTTTTATGATCACATTTGTAAAGAGACAGGCAATGAAGGATGGGGGCATATGGGAGTTTTACAGCTAGAACAACTTGAATGAAAGTTTCTAGAGTATTTTCCTTGACTATTTTTTGATTTTTATTTTGGTTTAGATTTACTTTCTGGAAAGGATACACACTGCCTCTCCTTCCCCTGCCCACCTATATGATCTGACCTCTTTCAACTGTTGAGATTACGTAAAGTGCTAGTTTTATGGAAGTGAATTGAAGACTAGATAGGAGAAAACCACACAGGACAGAAGAAAACAAAATATAGCAAGAATTTTGGAAGAGGGCAAAGAAATGAAAAAGAGAGATAAAAGTATATATGCAGTTATTGAACTATTGATGAAGTTAGCCAGGTTTAGGAATGGATTCTAAGATCTTGAAATAATCCTTTACTGTCTCTAGTCTCATCTAAGAAGCTTGGTTCTCTCTCAGAGCAATGGATGGATGCCATCTTGGACTCTTTAGTACTGAGGACTCCTTAAGAACCAAGCCCTCCAGAGTGAAAGCATGTGTCACCGATCTTAAATTGCACAATGCCTTGTCCATAATAGTAGCTTAATAAATTTATACTGGATAAATAAAAGTCCCTTAACCTTGAAATTGTACTCAAACTTCATCATTTTTAAAATAAACAATAACTCGATTACTAAGAATAGGCATTTAGGGTGGCTTCGAAATGTCCTGGTACTTTCTGTTTGTTTTGAAATGAGGATGTTGTTCTATCCTAAAGATGAAGAGAAGAGGAATTATGGAGAAACTAACAGCAGGTAAAGGAAAACTGAGAGAAGATGGGGCCAGAAAAAGAGCAGATGCTAGAACAGGATCTGGGTTTTGTGGAACTGCAAAGCAATTGTATATTTCTTGCTATGATGATTATAATTGTTCTGTTTTAAGAAGCTAGAAGTGTTATTCTTCTGTTATGACGCACTGCATTGTGTAGCAGCTCGACATTGTCATGCCCATTCCAGGAGCACCTGGATGGATGCTGCACAGTGATTTGATTGTTTCTGTGAGTCTCAGAAGTGGTAGTGCATGTGGGACCTGCAGGAACCCTTTGGACTTGGCAGATGGTTCTGCATGTGGACCCTAGAATCCTCAGTCATGTCAGTGGGAAATAAGATGGTGGGCCTGCACTACTGGATTTTAGCTGATGGGCTGTGCATATTTTGATAAGGTGAAGGGTATCTTGCTTTATGGGAGAGAGAGTGTGTCTAGTTTAATGATGTGAATGGGCGTCAGGCGAGGGTAGGAGAGGGAGAAGAGGACTGAATACTTTTGTACTTGAATCAATTTCTGTCTGTTCGGGATATTTTCAGAGGGAACTTAGATTCTTCAGTGCTTGCTCTGTCCTAGCACAGTGCTAGGCATGGAGTGGACATATGGGTAAGGCTAACTCTGCCCTTGAGAAGCTTTTACTCAGGAGAGAGATGGTGGTAAGTAAACCATAGCTGCATAGAATATTGCTGTGGAGATCTATTCCAGATGCTGAGGAATCCTAGTAGGATCTCCAGGGTTAGGGAGGACTTACAGTGGAGAAACATCTGAGCTGCGTTGACACCTTCATAGGTTAGCAGAGAAAGAGATGGTGGAGTTCCTGTAAGCAGAGGCCATGCCAGAGCATTGGCACCAAGGTGCGAGACCTTGGCCACATCAGGGATCTGCATGTGGTTAGGTGCCTGGAGCTCTGGAGCCTGTGGGGAGGGTCCAGGCATGGAACAGGACATCAGCAGAAGCCAAAGGAAGAAGAGGCTTGTGTACCATGCATACAAATTTGGATTTCCATCTATAGGGAGCAATTAAAGTTTATTTTCATTTTTAAAAACATTTTTAAGTGAAAAATTCAAACATTCATGAAAGTAGAAAGTATAATACATGATATTCATAAACTCAACCTCTAGATTATATAATTGATGTTTTTCCAAATTTGCTTCATCCATCTTTCTGTATCTTATCTATATGTATCCATTCATCCATCCATCATATACCTTTCAGAGTGTAAGCAAGGGAATGATTTGTGTTTTAGAGGGCCCCTTTGGAAGGAGCATGAGGGATGAACTAGAGAAGGAAAGAATAGAGTTTGGCCAGACTCATTGAAGGTCTGCTGAAGCTGTTGAGGTGAGAGGTGATGGTGGCCTATACTAAAGTTTGACAACTGGGTTGGAGAGTAGAGGGCTCAGATATTTATGAGGTTACTCCAGTGATTATGGCTCTCTAACAGATTTCACAGAACTTAATAGCTTAGAATAATGACAATATTTATCTTGCTTACAAATTTAAAATGTGGGCAGGGCTGTCTTGTCTCTGGTATACCCAGTGTTACCTGCAATGACTCAAAGGCAAGACTGTGTAGTCATCTGAACTCTCACGTATTCACTCAGCTGATCAATACTGGCTTTTGGGAAGAATCTCATTTGGAATACCATGAGTAGCCTTGCCATGTGGCCTGGGATTCTTTACAACATGATGTCATTATAATGAGGGTAAGTGGAGAGAGAGAGGACAAAGGAGTGAGGCAGAGAATGAATTAGAGAGAGAAGGAGAACACCAGGTAGACTGATGTTAAATTTTATGATGTAGCCTCTGAAGTAATGTATTGCTTTTACCACATTCTGTTCATGGAGACAAGTCACATGTTTCAGAGGAGAGAAAATAGTCTCCACCTCTTGATGGAACATGGTAAGATTCTAGAAGAGTGTGTGGATCTGGAAATATTGCTGTTGGCCACTTTTTTGAAACTAACATCTGTCCAGCCCCTAAAAGGCTTTGATAGTTCAATGTGGAGTATGTGGAGAAAGAGGAAGAGCAAACAGTTTAAGATGTGGATTTCTGGAGTAAGGGCAGTCATTCACCGGAAGGGCAATATGAATGGAAGGACAGGATGTGACAGGAGAGGGGAGATGATGAGGAAAGTGTTTGGTTTTGCATCCTATTGATTTGTTAGGAAATCTTGCATCAGAGCAGCTTCCTAAACTACAAACTGGCAGATGTCATAGCATTATTCTAGGAACAGACAACTGGGTTTCTCAGTAGTTTTCTGATACCTTTGAGCTGAACTTGGTTTCCTGGCTTCCCTGGGTTGCCTGGAAGGTTGCTGTGTACTCTGAGCCTAAGTGGAGGCAGCCAACTCTTTAAGTATTTCCAAACCCACTGGGAATGCTGTGACCCTAAGCATCTGCTTCCCTTAGTGGGGTCAAGTAGCCATTCAGGACCCAGCATTTATCAAACTCATCGAACATACATTTATTGAGCATGGCTGGTATGCTTGAACCTAAATAGTTCGTGTATAAAGGCCAACATTGTCCTAAAGAGCTCTCTGTCAAAGGGGATGTGATGCCGAGTGCTATGCTCCAAGGTGACAGTGTTCTGTGCAGAAATAGATATAAAATGTGCTTTTCCTGGCCTCTGGGTTCCCATGGGGTGCACTGTTGCCAGGGTCTCTTTTGAAGCATGTAGGCTTCTGTTTGAGAGGGGAGGCCTAGCCATAGTTCTTATATGTTATGGGACATTTACAGATATTATGCTCTCTTGGTTCCTAAGTCAACTCAGCAGCAACAAGGTTACAACGCCCCCCATCCCACCTCCGCCTCTGGGACAGAAGGCAGAGCAAGTGCCTAGATGTCCCTTACTAATATTGTTGTCTCCAGTTACCTAGTGTTCCAGAAAGCCTAGGAATATACCCTACCCAACTCCTTTCTCCCAACTTTCTGCATCTGGACTTTGATTCAGTATTATCTTGCCTGGGTGTTTCTGAATTTCTTCTGCAGATCTGGACTGAAAATCTTATCCCCTGTAACTTAAACACAAATGAGTATAATTCAAGTTAGAAAGCACTAAAATACTGAAAGAGTTCCATACAGGGAAGGAGCCCTTCTGCCTGGGGAGAAGAAGGGAAGTTTCTTTGAGGAGAGGGCATTTGAACTTTACTTTGAAAATCAGGCAGAGCTGGATATACAGAGATGTTGGAGATGATGGAAAAAGCATTCCAATTAGAGTGCCAGCATGAACAAAAGCAAGGAAGAGGACAGAAGTATTTTATTCTAAATGATTTTACCAGCAATCTGCTTATATGATCATGCATATTGTTTGTGTGAGGTTATTTACCTTCATGCTTTAAAATTCTAATTAAAATTATTTCTTTATTTCATCCTTTCTATGAGCAGACATTTGCATTTATCAAGAAACCATGAGTGGAGCCGTCCAACTAAGTATAGACTATAGATTATGTGAATAGAATAAGCAGATTGAGAACATTTCGATTAAGACAAAACTTGAAATATTTTAGAATTATAGCACTTTTAAATCAATACTAAGGTTTTATACAATAAAATTTTAATTAAAATTAAGAAAAAATAAACCAAGAAGGTAAAGTTTGCTTGTCTAAAGATGTGGATAATATTCTAAAATGTGTATTTTCCAGTATCTCCCTGTTTGTAATTCAAAGACCAAAACATATATTTTCTTTTCAGTGATATTCACTCCTTTTTATAGATTTAAGTTACCATCTAGAGTCATTTCTCTTCAGGCTGAAAAACTTCCTTTAGGATTTCTGGTACTGCAGGTCTGCTTGTGATAAATCCTCTAATTTTGATTATTTGTAAATGTCTTTGCTTCATTTTTATTTTGAAGGATAGTTTTACTGCTTATAGATACTGTTCCACTGTCTCCTGACTTCCATGGTTTCTGATGAGAAATCCACTGTCACTTGTAGTATTGTTCTCATGTATGTGATGTGTCATTTTTTACTGGCTATTTTCAAGATTTCAACTATATTTCAGCAAATTGCCTAGATATAGTTTTCTTTATATCTATCCTGCTTGGGTTTTATTGAATTTCTTGAATTTATAAATTAGTATTTTACTACTTTTGGAAGTTTTAGGACTATTTCTTCATTTTTTCTCCCCTGCCCTATTCTGTTTCCTCTCTTTTTGGGACTCTAGATATAAATCAAAATGATTGATATTGTCACACAGGTCACTGAGGCTCTGTTCATTTTTATAATAATTTTTTTTCTATATGTTCTATAGAGCTAGCTTGAAGTTCACTGGCTCTTCTGCTATCTCCAATCTGCTGTTAATCTGATTACAGTTATTGTACTTATAATTTTTTAATTTTTAGAATTCCCATTTGGTTATTTTTTTAATAATATCTAATTTCTGGGTCGAAATAACAAATGTGTGCATTCATTGTATGTATATTTTCATTAAAAAATTTTGAATAAATATATATGTATATATGTGTATATGTATTGCTTGAAAGTCTTTGCTAATTTGAACATCTGTGTCATCTTTGAGTTGACTGAAAACATTTTTTGTTCTTGAAGATGTGTTATATTTTCCTCTTTCTTTGCATTTTTTGTGATTTTTGATCAATTTCTGGGCATTATTAAATATATGTTATAAGGACTCTGGATCCTGTTATATTTCTTTCAGCAGTCTTTTGTTGTAACAATTAATTTAGCTGGACTCAAATTTCAGTCAATCCCTTGCACTAGGCAGTGGCTGACATCTCTACTTATTCCTTTCAGCTTCCAGCTGTTGCTTTTCCATCATAATCTCTGTGGTCTCTCACATCATGTGTAATTTAGTAGTCAGCATGTATCTGGGTGAATTTTATACACAGATTTTGTGAGTTCATCCCATCTACAGTTGCCTCCCTTCCAGGATTTCACATCAATTTTCTGGTTTTTCTTCTAGCCAGCAAGTTTTCCTCCATACTTCAAGGCAATTAAGGTTGTAGATTTCTTCTACTCCTAGGTGCATACAAATTGGAGTATGCCTTCAGGCAGATGGCTGCTGCAAATTCACAAACCTCACCTTCTGCAATTGTCTTTCAAGAGTAGATTCTTATTCAGTTTCTGCCGCTTTTGGTTCCTCTATAGGAAGTACCTTTACATACATTAAAAAATATATATTTTGTCCAGACTTGATCATTGTTACCTGCAGGAAAGTTAGTCTATACAAGCTATTCTGACAGCACTGAAAACCAAGGTAAACAGTGAGATACTTTTTATAGGCTTATTGAGATATAATTAATATATAATAACATGTACATATTTAAAGTGAACAACAAAGTTTTCATATATATTTACACCCTTTAAACCACCACTACAATCAAGATAACAGTGAGTTTTTGAGTTTTATTAAGATTTCATATGAAAATGAGTGGTGAAAAATAAGGTTCTTTCATGCTTTATATTTTACTGACTGCTTTTGAATGCAATATCTCATTTTGATCTTCACAATATCCCTGTATTATGGATTGAGTGCTGAATGTTTGCCCCTACCCTCCTACCCCCACCATTCATAGGTTGAAATTCTAATCTCCAACATGATTGTATTAGGAAGTAGGGGAATTTTGGAAAGTGATTAGGCTATGCGGGTGGAGCCTTCATGACTACTATGGGTGCCCGCATGAGAAGAGACAGGAAAGATTGGTGTTTTCTTCTCTCTGCTCTTCCTCTCTTGTGTCTGGAGCTCTGGTGTGGCATCACAGATCTAGGAATTAAAGATATAATTTGTTGTGTGGCCGGATTTTATATCCTCCTCCATCCCAGATTTTCTTACTTCTTGCTCTTCTTATTTTAATTATTTCTGTGACTACCTCATGACTTAACTTATTTAAATTTTCCCAAATTTATCTGAAAGAAGAGTAAGAAAAAGCAAAAACTTGTGTGAAAAAAAACAATAAGAGACACAGGGTTAAAAGGTCAGTAGACATATAGAGAATGTTTTAAAACCTCACCAGGAAATGAAATTGATAAAACTGGAAGAGTGCTTTTATCAGATAATGGGTGAAACCTAGTAGTTAAGCAATGGTCATAAACTTGGGCATATTTGAGTTTCAAATAGATACGTGCATATAACTTAGAGCCTTGAAAAGCTCTAACATGAGAAAATGATTCAGTAAAGAGGATGAAGATTTAATGCTTGAAAATGAGTCAGACATTTTTTGGAACATCAAACAGAGAAGCAGCAAAGAGAATGAACTTGCCTAAGCCTTTAACCAAAGTTTCACGACCTGGCAAACAGTCCCTGAGGAAGGAGGCTCCAGATTTTCCTGAAGAACCTCCTGAAACAGCTGAAGAAATACACTTATTTTTTTCTTTGACAATTAAGTATACTTTCTATTTTCTTTAACATCAAGTCCTGTGTTACTGGATGATGAAAACTGGGTACCACACATCACTGTACAGCCTTCCTACTTCCTTTCCCAGAAGGCCTCTGGAAGTGGAGAGAGACTGGTCATAGAAATAACTGTGGATACCATATTCAATGTGGAAGAAAAAGCCAAGTAACTAGTTAAAAAATGAGAATTCCCTGTTCTGCATAAAAACAGTTATGCCATGACCTTAAAGGATAATAAAGGATTTTCATTAAAATCATGCCATACTTTGAGGTCAAGGCAGTAAACACTTTAATATTGCTATCCATGGGAATATATGGACATAAACGATTAGAAAAGGAATGTTCTCTGCATATAATAATTTTTGGAATGTGCCATTTTATAATGTACCAAATGAGAACTAGGTAAAAATGTATATAGTAAGGCAGTCAATTATTTATATTATTTTTAACTGATATCATTTATCAGTATGTTGCAAAACAAAGTCATATGACTTTGGTTTTTGCCTGTGCAATGCATCTTAACCACCTTATGAATATTTCACAATTTAGTGAAACTCTTCAAAGTCTTATAAGTAGTGATGTTTATTCTGTTGTATTTCTAGAAATTAAAAACTTTAAAGAATATCCAAAGCTCTTTAAGGCTTAAAAGTTCTTTTTGATAGGTATGTATTAATCTTTACTTAACTAATGTTTTAAATTTATATAATTTTGCCTTGCATTAGAGTGTAACATTTTTAAAGTTTCAGGTGGACCAATATTTTTAAAAATAAAATGATCAAAACATTATAAAAAAGAGAGAGAGAAGAGGCCGTAGATCCTGCTCTCTCTCTTTCTCTGCTCTCCACCATGGAGATATAAGAAAATAACCATTTGAAAACCAAGAAGAGGGCCCTCATCAGATACCAGATCTACTGGCACCTTGATCTTGCACTTTCCAGCCTATAGAACTGTTGTTTATGCCACCCAGTATGGGGTAGTTTCTTCCCAAACTGACTAAGATATCCTGTGAATGTATAGTGATTCTTAATATCACCCTTCTGCAGATGAAAAATTGAGGTGGATGTGTTAAGTGGCTTGCCTTTTGCATTACATGTTCCTTGTTAACTTACACAACTACTTACTGGGGAAGACATATAAGTCCTAAAGGTCTTGCCTTTAGGAGTTCAAGTTTATTTTGATTGGGGAGGGAGAACTCAGAGTATGGACAGGTAGGTTTGGGGCAGAAATTTTAAGACCTTCATGGATGCCAAGTGGAGGTGTATGGATTAGATGTAGAGTGTAGTGGGGAGCACTGCAGTGTTTGAGCAGAGGAGTTCTGTGACAACAGGGACAGTGGTGTGCGTGATGAAGGAAGGGCTCAGGGAAGAGCTGAAGAGTTCGAGAAGCCAGTGCAATGAGCCAGGGTAATGTGATGAACATGGTTGTTGTGGAAATGGAAAGGAAAATGGATGTTAGAGACTTTTCAAAGGAAGAACTGTGAGGACATGGGATATTGGATATAAAGGAGAAAAGAGAAGGAAGGGTCAACGGTAGCCTCTTTATTAATTCTTGGCACCTGTGCCATTCATGGCACCTGACACAGCACTCAAAGAATGTTCGTTGAAATCAATTGAATGGTGGTGTAAAGAAGGCTGAAGGGATGATACTTTCTTACAAAACACTAAATTAACAATTCCCTAACTTGCATGTGCATCAAAATCACCTTGAGGACAATTGCTGGGTCCCAACCTGAGTTTGTGATTTAGTAGTTCTAGAGTGGACCCCCAAATTTGATTTCTAACAAGTTGAGCTGTTGCTGCTGGCCCAGGGCCACACTTTGAGAATCAACTGCTCAATCAACCTTTATGAATTCTCCTGTGTGCTCTTTATGCTTTAAGGCTGACGGTATAGGAATGTTTTTCTCTCAGTCTTTTCTGCTGGAGTTAACAGTCAGAGAGGTATTTTTGGGATCATAAATCATGATTTAACATTTGTAAGTAATCTACTTTATTACCTCACTTAAACTCTGGAACCTTGTTTCCGGAGTCTCTTGGGTAACGTTTTGAGAACACTGCATGTTCTGCTACAATTTTTTTTTTTTTTTTTGTGAATAGACGAGGAGGCTTTCCAAGTGTTACAGATCCTGTGTCCCGGGGAGGGCAGAGCTGGCTGGTTCCAGTGGCAGACAGATTGGGAAGTGCTCTTGGGATTATGTTATGTTCTTTAGCTAATTTGCAGAATCACAACCTCCTGTATCATTGGGTGGGGCGTCCTGGACTTCTTGCCAATTTGCTGGGAGTCTTCTTGAGTTTTTGTTTGGTTTATGAAGAAAAGAATGTTCCTGTAAGTGAACCACTTCATGTTTCAGGCTTTGCAAGCTGGGCCTTTGGAGGCAGAAGATAATCGTTTCTTAGAATGAGCCATGTGCACTTCATTACAGTGACCCGCAGGGCTGATGGGGCATTGTGGACCTTGTGGAATTTCATGCTGCTTTTATGATATTATGTCCTAGATGTGCAGAGTGGGGGTAGGGGCTCTGCTTTTTCCAATTTAGTGTCAGTTCATGGTAGAAACTATATCTGAGAAGATGATGGTGACCTGGCTGCCTTTATTTTCTCCAGGAACAGCCTGAGCACATGGGAGCATATCCACTCTCTAGCTGGACATTTAACCATCTCACCCATGTGGCTGATGGCTTTGCTGGCTCATACACTTCCTCCTAGTATAGCTCTTGAAGATAAGAGAATCACCTAAGCAAACACCACTGGCCTAAACCTGGCACGCTGTCTAGATGCTGCTATCCCTCTCAATTCCTACCTCTCCACTCTGATGGCATGTGTTTTATAAAGGCCCTTACTCCCACAGCTTTGAGATCAGGGTCCCTCCCAAAGAGTCTTTTATTTAGTGATTTCTCCTGGTGAAAGTTGATCTGGGTGTTATCTGCTAAGACCCTGACATCTGATCCCTTTGAGAACTTGTCTGAGTTCGGTGTCTGCTACTTGTCTGTGAAAATCAACAAATAAAGCAGTGGAAACGACAACCACACCTTCACTAAGAACTGCCACACTGTGTTGTTATGTGATGAATTATGTCCTCCTAAAAGTTATATGTCAAAGTCCTAACCCCTAGTACCTCAGAATGTAAATATATTTGGAGATCAGGTCTTTAAAGAGGTAATAAAGTTAAAGTGAGGTCCTGAGGGTGGGCCCTAGTCCAATATAACCAGTGTCCTCATTAGAAGAAGAAATTTGGACACAGAGGAAAGACCATGTGATGACATAGTGAGAAGGCAGCTAGCCATGTGCAAACCAAGGAGGAAACCAACTCTGTTGACACCTTGATCTCAGATTTCAGCCTCCAAAACTGGGAACATAAATTTCTGTTGTTTCAACCACCCAGTCTGTGGTACTTTGTTAGGCCTCCCCGGCAAACTAATGCACAGTGAATGCTGTTGAAGTAACCACATCTGCTGGATGACTTGATCTCTCTCAGCTTGCAGCCTTTCCAGCTCTGGCCCATAAACCTATGTAGAAAGCTGATCATCAGACATAGACTATCTGCTGGTTTCTGTCTTAATGACACACGCTTTACCTCAGGTAAGTCCTCCTTGTCTTTAGTTCAACCAAATAAGAAACTTAACATCTTAGGACAGGCTCTGTCAGGTTAGAGACTGCCATCTCTGACTAAAATTGCCACCTCCCTGGCCCAGCTGTTAGAATTCTTTTCACTTTCTCAAGATGGAAAACAGCCGGTTACATTAAAAGGCTCGTGCACTTACTTTCCTTTCTGGCTTTCCTGTATGGCAGATAGTATTACAGTCCCATGCTACATTATTTTAAGTATAGCCACACCTGCAAATGCTGTCAGTTGGTGTTAACTGGAATTCAGTTAACTCTTACAGCAGTGCTAAAAATTGCATGAGAAAAAACGGAGGGAGTTTAAGGCAATGCATTAGAGTTTTGAATCTCGGATCGGCCTGCCACACAAATCGTGGGACCTGGAAGAATTATCTAATTTTCTATAACTTAGTTTCTGTATTTTCAAGATGAGGATAATAACTGCAGGTCAGCCATAGGGTCACTGTGCCGTGTAGAGAAGTGACTATGAAACACAGGCTACGCTTATCAAAGGTTAGTGAGCTGTTAGGGCTGTTGCTTTCATAGTAAAAACCTCTACGATAATACAAGATTCCTGTGTGCTCTCTGAATCACAGAGATATATTAGATAATGATGGTAATAATTTTATTGTAGATTTAAGTTACTCTATTTAGGTTGTCCAAAAATGGCAATCTTTGTAAAACAACTACACAACCCCGGTTTTTAAACAAAGAGGATTCTGCTTTTCTTTGGGTCTTTTAAGTCAATAGATTTATATTTTCCAGCTTATTTCCTTTTGTTATTTAAAACCAGAAGCTAAAGTTGCATATCTCTCCATTTCCGCCGCCCTTGCTCCTCTCCAAGAGGAAGGAACACTTATCTACTTGGGTTAGATTCCAGGATGGGGCCAGGTTTATGGTGGGCTAGGTCCTTGTGCGTGAGAGTGTGGCTTGTTTTGCTTTCTCTCCCTGGTGCTGTAGCCTGTAGCTGAGCTGGGCCTGCTTCCTGAGGTGGGTCTAACTACTTTGCCATGTGTGCTCTTCTCCTGTGGGCACTCCATATTTTCATATTTTAAGAGAGTGTAAGACCTCACATTTTGCTTTTGTGCTTAGCAGGTGGGAGGGGCCCAGAGCTTGATTGTAAGCCCCATGCAGCAACCACATTTCACTTTACATTTTCCATTGCCTTTTGGGCACCCATCAGCCTAAGAAGCATGATGGAAAGGAGGGTGTGCAGCCTAATATCATCAGAACTCCAAAGTTAGTACCTTAATAAAGAGATTTATAGCTATGATTTCCCTAGCTAGGACTAAAATGATCATGGAATTTGGGCCTGTACAAACAAACTCAGTTACCTAGCTGGTCATGAAAGTCGAGACTGGTGCTATAGTAGGAAAATAAATATTTTCCTTAACTCAGGAAAGCTGGGGCTTGCTGCAAACTACATCTTCTTCCCTCAGGCAAAGCCTGTATTTCTCTTATTTTCTTTTTCTCTCTCTAAAGGTAAACATGCAAGCAGACAGCTGCCCCTACCACTGCTCCCGAGGTCCCCTTCCTGTTTTCTCTGGATTGTATACTTAAAAGCAAAGCTCAAATCTTTGACAACTGGACCCACCCACAGTGTCAGAAGACACTAAATACAAAAAAAGAAAAAAGGAAGACATCTCTTAGTCTTAGTGAACACCTTAATTTTTTTAATTCAAGGAGAAGATATGAGATAAAAACGGAGAAATGTGCCAAGGCAGGTAGAAATCTTTCCTGAGTTATGCTCACTTTTGTTTACTTTGCTTATTTAGATCATTCTTATTAGTTTTGCTCAGTAGTTTTGTTTTTAAAGAAGCCATAAAAGTTGTTTCCTAATATAATTTCCCTCTGTCCATTTTCCATTGTGGAATTCTTTGTTCTTCTGAGAGTGTGGTTTGTACGTAAAATCAGGAGATGCTCACCTGCCAATAGGTTGCAGTTCTGGGTCCGTCTTGCAAAATGGCTGGAACAGTGCTGCTTGTTGCGAGCCACATCACTGTATGTTGAAATGTCCACAGCAAAGCTTTGGACACATCACTGGATCTCTGGGCACAAGTGTATCTCACAAAAAGTCGGCCTGGGAAGAGTGAGAATGTAGATTTTTCTGAGGGGCAGCCTAGTTTAAGTGTAAATTAAGTATGTGTGTTTTGATTCATGCCCTACATCTCTTGAAGATAAAAAGACATGAGGTTTTGATGCAAGAGGGTTTGAAGCTTTTTGGATGACAGCTTTTCTCATGATCCTTCACTCAGACTTGTCTGCCAACAGAGGCCATGGGGTAGCACACCTGATGTGTAGGCACCAGAGAGATTGATGAGATGTTCTGTAGTCTCAGCTGCTGGAGAGGAGGGGCAGTTGGAGAGAGGTTGTTGGGAGAGATCTTGTCCATAAGAGCTAACCAGTCAGGGTGTCTAGTGGTTAGTGCAGGGAGAAAGCAGGGATGTGGGTAATCGATGCTGTGGCCATACTCTATTGAGGCCTTTCAAGAGATGTCTTTGGTGGAGGGTTGGGAAAAGAATTAGCCTGGCCTCACCTCTGCCTCAGCCAGAGCATCTTTGCTTTGAGCTTTTTATGTGTTGGACATATCCCATAGGACTGTTGAACAAAGACTACAGGCATACTGTGTTTTATTTGCTTTATTGCACTTCACAGATGTTGTGGGGTTTTTTTATATATATATAAATTGAAAGCAAGACCCTCCACTGGCTATAAGATCTCTACTCCCTTTATTGCAGTACTTAACTTGCTTTATTGCAGTGGTCTGGAACCAAACCTACACTATCTCTGAGGTATGCCTGTAGATGAAATAAGGTTAAAAACCAAGACTTCTGAGTAATCCCAAGAGGCCTGAGGCTTGGTCATTAGAACAGCTGGTCATTAAGAAAAAGCATCTGGCACAAGACGAACTTGAACTTGAATTTCAAATGTGAAGCTAAGAATGCAAAGTTCCATGGGGAAAAAGAGGGCTAGTTTAGAGCTAGATTCTGCCTTTCTGTTTCTTGCAAAAAAATTTTTTTTGGTATTTCTAAATTGAGTTGTAATTTACATATAGAGTGAAATGCACAGATCTCAACTGTACGGTGTGATCAGTTTGGACAAACTGCATATATTTGTGGAGCCCACACCCCACAAATATATAGAACAATCCCATCACTCCAGAAAATTATCTTGTACCCATTCTCAGTCCTCCACATCTACCAGAAATAAGCACTATTCTGATGTTTTTTTACTGTAGATTAGTTTTGCCTGTTCTAGAACTTCACATAAATGGAATTATGTGTGTGTGTGTGTGTGTGTGTGTGTGTGTGTGATGTTTTTTTTCCTTCACTTCTGCTTTTTTTCTTCACTCAGCATAATGTTTTTGCATTTATCTTCATTAGGGGTCTGCAAACTTTTTCTTAAAGAAGCAGATAGGAAATATTTTAGGCTTGCCAGTCACAAGGTCTCTGACAATATGCAAATGACTGGGTACAACTGTGTTTCAATAAAACTTTACTTACAATAAATAATGGGTGGCTATTCTATAAGTATAATGTGCTGACTCCTGATCTATGTTATTTTATCAGGAGTTTTGTTCCTTTTTTGTTGAGTAGTAGTCCCTGTATGGATAGATCACAGCTTTTTATCTATCTTCCTACTGATGGACATCCAGGCTGTTTCTAGTTTTTGGTTATTGTGAATAAAGCTACTTATAATACTTTTGTGTGCCTAAGTTTTAATCTCTCTTGCATAAATACCAAGATGTGGAATTACTCTCATGGGGTAGGTGTATGTTGAACTCTTAAAAATATTATGAGACAATTTTATTAAGTCACTGTACCAATTTAGACTTCTGTCAACAACATATGAGGGTTTTGGTTGCTCTTCATCCTCATCAACTTTTGGTGTTGTTAGTCATTTTCCTTTTTAGCTGTGATAGTGGCTGTGGAAGGGTATCTCATCGTGCTGAGAATACTTCTTGATTAGTACAGTCTCAAGCTTGTCTCTGTCTCTGAGGTGGCTGGAGAGGCTAAGCCTCTCACTGCTATCAACTTCCTGGGCATTTAATAGCCTTTCCTACAGAGAGCCTGGATGAGTAAGTGGCATGTGTACCCCCAGAATCTTTGACAGAATGTATTTTGGTCTTTAATCATCCTCTACTTTAACTGTTCGCATGAATCAGATTTTACACCGACACCCCCTTTGCCTTTGTTGACCCCACTTTCTTGACTCAGTTGGTGAAGCAGAGCTGGAAGAAGGATGTCAATAGCGACATCATTTCTGGTTTTACAAATGCCATAGTCTTTTCTCCTTCAGAGCTTAAGACCAGGACAGACCCCATTTATTGCAACACCCAGCTGATTCCTTTCTGCCATATGATTTTCCCTGGGGTTGAGGAGGATTGAGAAAACAGACCCATATGCTGCTGGCTATTCTGGTTGTGTTTGGATGGGGAGTTTAATTCACATCAGAAAATAGCAGTAAACTTATTTCTTGATTTCCTTTTGCTCCTTTTATAAAAGGAAAGAATAAAAGCTGAGAAATTACTATAGAGATAGCAAGAATAATACAATACTGTGTTGTTGGTCCATGTGCAGTTAAAAAAGGAATAATGTTTTCATTTCTTTTGGTGTGTATTGACACAAAACATACTGGCTTCTTTTATCGATGTGGTGTTTGAGATACACAGCATTCTTGTGTCTACTCTCTTATTCACTAATAAAAATAACCTGGTGAAGTAGTTTTTATGAAATATGATGCCAATTTTATAAAATGAGGAATCTGAAGGTCACAGAAATATATATAGTAACTTGCCCAAGATTGTTTAGTTTGAACTGTGTGGCCTAGTTGAATAGATATTTGAAATTGCAAATTTTTTGGTTTGTCATAAGATATTTCAGTGAATTTTTTTCCCACCTTGAAAAAAGGGATATGGAATCTTTACAAAAAAAAAAAAAAGATTTGGATCCACAAAGTCAAATAATGCTATTCCCAGGAAGGTACAATTTTGGAATTGGAGGAAGGAGAAGGGACAAGTAGGGTTTGGGAACAGAAGTTGATGCAGAGATTCATCCATGTGATGAAACAGAGCCTGCCACTGGCATGGTGCTTACAGGTGGTGGGAGTGAGTGACTGAGGAAGTGTTCTGATTATCTGTGGGTCATGGCTAAGTCATTTAATTCCTCTACCTTCATTTTCTCATCTGTAAAATTGGTTCTTGGATATGATCTTTCTTGCTTCTAGTTCTAAGCTTTACTCATTACCTGAAACAACTTGTTTCCTCCATTTTAGTTACTCCCTTGAAGAGTGATATGTTGGTCGAGTTATAAGTAACACCCTAGCACCCTTCAGCGGCCAGCGCTGTCTCAGCTTTGTATGGTTCTACTGGAGGATGGTCCTTAAGAAATTAAATAGATCAAGAGATTGGTAAGAGCTGTCTGTTCCTGTAGCTGTCTGGAGACAATGTAATGGCCACTGGCCACAGCTTTTGACTATTGTTCTCTCTGTAGGTCTCTGGAATGTGAGTTGATGTGCAATTACGTTTGTTCAGTTCTTGCTTGGGGTTAAGGGGATGAATAGGGAGGTAATAGTAGCTGATATGTATTGAGCACATAGTCTGTGTCTGGCACCTGCTCAGAAATTTACATTCATTACCACATTATATCCTCATAACAACTCTGTGGGGTAGGTACCATGATTAACCCCATTTTACAGATGAATGCTTCCTTAAACCTTTAAATGATGCACTTAAGGTGACAGAGCTTATATTTGAACCTAGGTTGTCTAGCTCTGGAGCTTGTGATCTTAATCATTATTTAACAAGTAGCCACAAAATAATAATGTGGATAAACCAGTATACCCTGACACTTGGTTTTGGCCTGGTACTATGCTGAGCCCCATGTATTAGTGAGAGGAGGATCAGGTTGGTTGACAGGGTAGGCCAGATCAAGGTCAGGGGACACACAATGGGTTGATGGTCTGTTTTCTCAGATTCTGTATCTGTTTGGCAGCCAGTAATCATGGGCCCGAACTAACAGCCAAAGTGGTTTACATCTCCTCTGTGATCCAGAGGCCATGCTGATCCACCTCCTTAGCTAACTCTCACATACCATGTCAATATTGCCCCTGCCCAAAATCACCCAGGGCCAGGTATCAGACAGGTGGGACAGTCTGTATGCCCCAGGCATGCTGGAATTATTCAAACCAGTTCATCTTAAGCTGTTTACCTGCCCTGCCTTGCTTTCCCCAATAAAGATTCTGGCCTAAGCTTTCATCTCACTCCTTCTGTCTCCCGACCAACTTCTGGTACGTCCCCAGGTGGCCCTGTGTGGTGTGGCTTGCCCCTTTCCCTCGGGAAATGCAAGTAATAAAACATCTTCTAAGGGCATTAGCCTCTCTGTTGTCAGTCACTTCCATAAATTAAAATCCAGTGGTATAGTAGACAGTTGGACAGATTTTGCTGACTGAAGACTAGTTCTGAAGGGAAATCCAGGCACTGGGGAATGGAATCATGGACTCTAGGCATGTGCAGATTTTAAAACTGCCACAAAGCTCATTGGGTTTTTAGGGAGGTGTTTGAGGAAGAAGTTATGTCTGGCATAGAAGTGGAACAAGAAGAGGCTTTGTACCTGGTTAGCTTGGTGTGCAGAAAAGACGTCCAGGCCTGAGACTGCTGTCTTTAGACGTCTGCTTTCCAGATTGGCCCTTGGCTGGCACCTGAGAACTTGGATTTTGGGAGGGTTCCCCCCATTTCCTAAATGATCAAAGGGGCTCACTGTGTCTAAACTGTTTAATGTACCTATTAATACACCTATTAAGTTTCCTCTAAATCTAAATTATATGGTTTATGCCTTAAACCTACTTTCTTTCTGGAAGTCTGGAATTTTGGTATGTGGTAGGCCTCTGTGACCAGCCCATAATAAAAGCCTTGTGCACTGAGTCTAATGAGCTTCCCTGGTAGAAGGTATTTCATGTGCGCTGTCACATTTCCTTCCTGGGGGCATTAAGTGCATCCTGTGCGACTCCACTGGGAGAGAATCCTGGAAGCTCGTGTCTTGTTTCCCCCACACCTCGTTTTGTGTGACTTTTTGCTTTTGCTGATTTTGCTCGAATACATGAGGATGACTGTATGTTGAGTTTTGTGAGTCCTCCTGCTCAATTGTTGACCTGGGGCTGGTCTTTGGGACCCGAAAGACACCTGAGGTTAAAACCTGGTTATGTTACTTAATAGCATGTGTCCTTGAGACTGTTGCTTAACATATTATAACCTTGTTCCTCATCTATAAAACAGGAATGGAAATATCAACTTCAAATGGGTGTGGTCTGGGGGTAAGTGAGAAATAAGCATGTAGTCTTCAACAAATATTAGTTATTTTATATTCTCCTATGCAAAAGCAATAACTAACCAAAATGAGTGTGATGAGTAGATGGGCATTGCTACAAGACAGGAAAGACCTTCAGTTTCCTATTATTATTTTCGTAGTCCATTGCGTTGTTACTTGTTCTCTCTTGATCTTGAATATACCTATTAAACTTAGCCCTGTATGAAGGCGATTGAGAGGAAGCCACAGACTTTGAACTTTCAGAATTTTCTCTGGGGTGCTTGAGCTAGCAGTGAGTGATTAATGCGAACACAGAACTCTAAGAAAGAAGAGCCTCATGATTAACCACACTCTAGCTTATGTAGCTTGGGAAGATAGGCTCGTACCTAAGATCAGCTAACTACTTTGCTTTTGGTTTCTGCTGGTGGTATGGATGGGAATTATAGCATCAAAAGAATTTTAATGTCTGCTTTTTATACAAAAGGTCTCTGTGTTTTCCTTTGGAGAAACTTTATTTTGCTACCCTACCCCCTCCTAAAAGAAATATGGATCAAAACTAAGTGTGGAGTTCTTTTCTTTTATGTGCTGGCTGTGTGGGTTCTCACACTTGAGCTGGTTCAGCATCACCTGGAGGGCTCATTTAAACACAGATTGATGCTCCTACCCCTAGAGTTTCAGATTTATAAATCTGGGTGGAGCCTGAGAAGTTGCCTTTCGTAACAGCTCCCAGTCGATGTTAATGCTGCTGGTCTCAGTCACACTTCGGAAACCTCTGCTGGACTGCAGCATCTACTGTGCAAAGTTGGCTCTGAGAGATGTCTCTTTTCTTTGTCAGGAGTGACTCATTCAAGCACTTCACTATACTGCTTTTATCTTGATCAAATGACCAAAGAGTTTAAGTTTAATTTACAAGGCAAGAAACCTTGAATTTTTTCTTTGAAGGATCTTATAAATGATCCATTTATTTTTTTATGGGCTGACTGTGTAAGTCTCTTGTTTGCTCTCTTGTTTGGCTTGTGTTCAGAATACCATTGTTCTACTTTTGTAACCCACTTATATGTGTAAGTGGTTTGAGTAGATCTTTATGGATTAAGATTCATAATCATTCATTCATTACTTCATCCATCTGTCTCCCTACCCATCCATCTATTCACCTATCCATCCACCCATTCATCCATTCAGCAATCCACTTACTCAGCCACCCATCCACCCATCCACCAACCTGCCCACCCACCCACACAACATAATGTGCGGGTAGGCTGTAGAATTATAAAGAAAAATGAGGCCATGGCATCTGCTCTCAAGAGGTTTATGTTACTGTAATATAAACTCCTCAGCCTTGTCTTCCTTAAAGCTAAACGGGCATTTCTTTCTTTCTAGTGAGTTGAGTTAATAGTTGAATTCATTGGATTAATACTGCTGCTTCTCTACAAGTATATATTTCCTCAGAAAATATTTTGAGGAAGCTGCTGATTTCTTTAAGAAAAGGCACAAATGTCTTTAACACAATACTTGTTTGAAAAGCATTTTCTTACATAGAAGATTTTCTTAGCCTTTTGATGATAATGACAGAGGGTTATCTTAAAGACCTATGTAGTCTAGGGCCATGCTATCATGAACAAGGCAATCCTGTCAGTTCTCAGAAGCTAAGCACGATCAGGCCTGATTAGTACTTGGATGGGAGGCCACCTAGGAAGACTAGGTGCTGAAGGCATAAAAAAAATGAAGGATTGTAAGCTGATGAGGTTCTTGCAATCTGTGCGGTCAACCAAGAGTTGCCGCACCTAAAAAAAAATAATAAGACCTGTGTGTGTTTTACTAAGCCTGGCTAGTGGTTTTGTGCAAGATGGTTGTAGAAGTTTTTGCAATGATGATGGAGTGCTCAGCTGACTTTACCTACACTGTGTACTAACAGCCATTAGTGAGCATCCCTGTAAATTCTACAGCACCTTTCTGGGGACCTTTGACCAGGTACTATTTGGCCTTCATGGCTAGGGTGGGTAATTCAAGTGACTGCACATCTCTGGGTATAAACTACTGGAATGGTTCTTAGAGGCTGGCTCTGAAGGATTTAAAAAGCTATATTTGCTCGATGTCTCTTTCATCCTACAAAAGTGTTTAAAAATTTGCATTATAAACTTTTATTAAAATATCTGAATTATTTTTATTTCTCCTTATCCTCATCCTTTCTTTATTTAAACACATGGAGCTTTTTATATGGTTTTAGGCATTATGGATATTCAATTTTTTCGACATCTCTCTCTTTACATTATTTAGCAAATGCTCTTTCTTGCTTCTACATGGTAGTAATGACTTGGTAATAGTCCACAGTTTAATATAACTTTATTGCTTTTCCATTTCCCATTGCTGGATATTAGGTCATTTCTATTTTTTAAACCTAAATGCTTCTATTCCTAGCATCTATATACAGAAAAAAAAAACAAAAAACCAAAAACAAAACAAAACCCGAGCAGACTCTTTTTTCTTTTTTTAAACTATTTACATACATTTATATGACTGGGTTATTGTTCTTGGTGTTATATTGTTAATTGCTCTTGATAAAACCAGTTGGACTTTCCTCCCAAAAAATTGAGACAATTTGTTTATCTCCCTGCCAAAATTTGGCTTAATAAATTTTTGTTTTTCCAATTTAATAAATTTTAAGAATATGCCTACTGTTTTGATTTGCATTTTTAATTACTAAAACATTACAATCATTTTTAGTTATTGACTTACTTAAAGGAGTTTTGTTCACACCCATGGTCATGTTTGTGCTGGAGCCATTGGGAATATTTTTTCTTTGAGGTATTTATATATTCTATTTGAGTATTAATCATATCTATGTTTGAGTTTTCCAATGCTATTATTTTCCCTTTAATTAGGGTTTTCTAGGCTTCATAAAAGTTAATATATTTATAAAAGTACATGTAATAATAACAACCACTTGATAAGAACTCAGATATTTATTGAATGCATATTTATCTTTTCTTCAAAATTTCTTTTATTACAGTAACTTCAAAAGCCCTTAACTTGGGAGAAAAATGTTATTTTGTTTCGTTCTAGTTTTTCCTATGTTTGATTTGTTATATTTGCCATTTTTGCCACTAAATTTGGATTGGATATGGATCTAAGTGAACTTTTTTCCACTTTGTTATTTGGCTTATGTCATAATGTATATTACACTTTATTTTTTTCCCACTTAATTCAGAAAAATTGGGTTTACTTCTGGGGTACCTCTTCTATCTCAATGACCTTGGCTTGGCTTTAAGTCATTATTAACTGTTAATAATATATTTCTTTTGAATGTATTATAATGTTTAATGGAGAAAAATCCTCTTTATCGTCCCTTTCCCCCAGTAGTATTATTTTTCTTTTTGCTTTTTAATTGCACGTTACATTGAACAATATAAATAAGTAGTGAAATATTTTATAGAGCAAAAGGACATGTAAGGTGTAGCTTTCTCTTCTCTAGTTCCAGGGAAATATAATTGGAGAAGTTTTGATTATTATTTTTTTAATTCATCACACATAACTGATTGTGTAATTTATTCACTATATATATGATTCTTATAAAATCATTATGTTGTACACCTAAAACTAATACAATGTTATTTGTCAATTATATTGTAATAATAAAAAAGCATCACACAGACAATATTACAATAGTAAAGAAAAAGGGAAAAATTCACCCATAGTCACCTGTCGTATTTTCTTGAAGCATGTACTTAATTCTATATATACATACATGAAATTTTACATGATTTTAATTATAACTAAACTTTAGTGTCATAAATTTATCCATTTGACTGTATCTCACAAAGGTTTCTCCATATTAGTATGTCTTAAATAATTATGATTTTTCTATGAGTCAGTTAACTCTGTTCCATTGAGTTGGTATTTAATAATTTACCTAACCAGTTCCTTTTGTTAAATAATTAGTCTGTTTATATCATTTCCTATTATAGATAATGCAGTAATAAACTTTGCAGTATATATGGCTTTTTCTTGTTGAAAATAATTTTTTAGGATATGTCACTGCAGTGGGGTCAGTAGACTAAAGCATATAAACATATGGGTGTTTATACAAATTGCCATGTTGCTTTCCTAGCTTGAAAATTTACATAAATTATATAATATAAATTAATGCTTGGTGAATTTTACCACACTTAGCTTTTGTATATCTGTGTGTGTATTAAGCAATAGTCACCTTGTACATACAAGTTAGCAGTATATACATATATTACATGAGTAGAAGGTGACCTTATAATTTCTACTTATATATTATTTTTTGACATTGAACATTTCTTCATTTGTTTACTTATATGGTATTTCTTGCAGGAGTTGTGTCCCCAGTCCAATTTACCCTTTGTTGAATACCCATCAAGGGCCAGGCCATGTGCAGGGACTGCCCAAAACAGCCGCAGGCATCTCTGAACCCTCAGACAACAGGGAGCAAATGATGCAACAGTTGTGAGAAGGGCCACAGTTGGGAATAAAGTCTGCTTGGCAGCACATGGCAGGCCACCTGACTGGACATAGATTTCCCACTTCCCAGTCTTTGATCTTTTTCCAACTGCAGTGGTGATGAATAGACCAGGTGACCCAATGAGGACACTATAACTACATAACTTACTGTCTGCCCTGACTTGGCCAGAGGCAGCAGGCACTGGAAGTTCTTTTGAGTGTAGAGGTCCCAGTTAAACTTTTTGTAACTAAATCAGATTCTTTCCCTTTATAATGTTAGTCTTTGAGGTATAAACTCAATCCCCAAATTCCTCCCTAGAGATTCCCATCAGAGCACTAAGTATACTATATGTAGCCCTGATTCTAATTATTTGCAGAGTTCTATTTTATTTGCAGAGTTTTTTCACAATGATTACATTTCTGAGAAAGATTCTATTGTCAGAATGACCAGGTGGTAGGTGTCCAGTGCAGCTCTGATGAAGCCCTCTGCATGGGCAGTGTCCTCTTTCTCTGGTTAAAACATGCAGATCTTCTCTGGGTTCTTCCATTTTTTCTCTTTGTTTTGCTTTCTTTGCACAAGGTCCCTCTTTCTGGAATCTACCAGTTTAACTTTTGATGCCTTTCTCTCCTGCCATAAAAGAGAGCCTTTCTCTGAATTTTGCCTTTGATCAATTGTGTTGTATCCTTTGTAAGCAACATATATTTAGATTTTAATATAATTAAATAGCTTTTTTTAAAATTGTAAGTTTAAATCATGCCCTTTTGTTGTCATTGTCACACCTTACCTTTGCATTTTATTTTTGACATCGTCTATTATTGTGTTACCACCCTCTTCATTCCTCCCCCCCTCATCTTCTGTTATATGGAATCAGAATAATTTAATTTTATGATGTGGAAGATAGATAACCAATTTTATTATTTCATTAATATGTACTAAGAGCTTAAAGGGAATTAATAAGGCTAAATGGATAGTAGGGGTGATGGAAGCTGGTTTGTATGGCGGTGGGATAGGGTAGGGTACATGTCATGTCAGGTTGATAATTGGAACAGGGGTTTCCTGAGGCAAGAAACAACATGCCACTGTGAGTGTCACTGGTGCCTGGAGTTTAGAGAGGAGATGGTGAGAAGCAAGCCGAGCATTAGTCACTAGTCCTTGGTGACCTTATGCGCTGTATTCATGAATGTGAACTTGATCCTAGACAGGATGAGGCATTTGAGCTAAGCCATCAGCATCTTTTTAAAATGGAGGAGCAAAGTTCACTGAAGAAGGCTGTCTGGTTATTGCTCTTGCTTAGGCATTTATCTTAGACACGCATTTAGAGCCATTGGTATACATTCAGGTTATGAGACAGGCATATGACCATAATTTTGGATGGTCCACAGAACAACAACAGATACCTGCTCCCACAAAGAGATCCATCAGGGGAGAAGGAGCTTCCTCTCCATAGGTTACTGTAAACAAAATGCCTCAGCCAGGCTCACCTACACAGACTAATTACCCTAAAGAAACATATGATGTAGCTTTCACATTGTGTTTGTGTTAATGTAATAAATGCTTATAAAATCATATTGGTGGGGGATTTGACCATCAGTTGGTCTGTGAACCAGGACCTGGGCAATTGGAAGCTATTTATCTCCTCCCCTATCCTGGGAATGTGCATTATGCTTGCCTTCCCCAGGCTAGTGGCTGCCCAAGGACACAGCCTTGAGACAGTAAGGTATTGTTGAGACCATCTGGATGGCATATGTGACTGAGACCAGTTAAGTCTTCCTGTGTATGTGACTGAACCCAGCAAAGGCATCTACACAAGCTGTTAAGATTCTGGTGGACAAGTTAAGAATATCTACTGGTTTTGTGATTGCCAAAGGTGAGCCTCGTATGTTTCCCTACTTACTAAAACTGCCATCTACCAATCTGGAGTGACCTTCCTCTTCCTTCAATCTCTCCTTGCCCTCCATACATAGCCAGTTTCAGATCACACCTGGGAAGCTCTCGAGGGGTTGTGACCCAACACATACTATGTATTTGTATTTCTCTCCTCATATGAGCAGTTTTAATATTTTTATGATAGGATATGGGCTTCCAGGAGTGCAATCTTCATTTGTAACATTGTACTCAAAGGAATCAAATCACTGATTGGTAATTACTTGACTTACTCCATTTGTCTGGTAATTGACTAGGTCAAGATTTGGCACACTTCTTCTGAAAAGGGCTGGAGAGTAAATATTTTCAGCTCTCCAGGCCATATGGTCTCTGTTACCACTGCATAACTTTGCTGCTGTAGTGTCACAGCAACCATAGTTACTGAGTAAACAAATGAACATGGCTGTGTGCCAATAAAACTTTATTTTTGGGCAGCAAAATTTAAATTTCATATAATTTTTATGTATCACAAAATATTGTTCTTCGAATATTTTTTCCAACCCTTTAAGTACAAAACCATTCTTAACCTGTGAGTCATTCAAAAACAGACTATGTGCTGGATTTGGGCCAAAGTTTACTGACCTCTGGTTTATATAATAATTTAGGATTGTCTGGATAGTTATGATTTTATTGACACAATCCTATGTGCTAAGACTGTACTGCAAGTTTTTCAGATATCAGCTCTCATAATCATCACAGAAATTACTGAGATTAAGTCATTTGTCCAAGGTGACATAGTAGTTGTGTATCGGTGGAATGACATTTTGAACTGAGTTTTGCTTGAGTTTAGTTTTAACTGTAAAAATCCCTGTTCTTAAGGAGTTGACAGACTTGTGGGGAAGGCAGTAGGTAATTAAACAATTTTGTAATTGTAGTAGAATGTCACACAACTCAACTAGTAAGTAAATTGCCTACCTACAGCATATTCATAAAGCCTAGAATGAGTTAGCTCTTGGGCTCTTCATTACTCTTTATGACAGTACAGGAGAGAGGAGAGGTTAGGTGTGAATGTGGCTCCAGCACTTAAAAATTCAGTGACCTTCAAGTTACTTATTGTTTATCTGCCTCCATTTTCTCATTTGTGAATGGACATAAAAATAGAGTTTACCTTGTAGAGTTTTTGGTAGGAATATGAGCTGGGACAGGGTAAGTGGCTGGCACAGTAGAACAGGATCAATAAATGGGAGCTGCTGTTACTATTTTTAATTTAGAATCAAGTAAAACACCCATGACCACGTAACTCATGTTGCTGCTAAATATTTTCTCTCCTATTCTATATTTGTGAATTTCTTTTTTGAGAAAAAGGTTAAATTTAATGGACTGGTACCATGTTCAATATATCTTCTCTACATTCAAAAATGAAATCGTAGAAGAATTTCCTTTGTATAAAATCCTTATTAAATTTTTATGATTGCAGAACGATGTCTTTCAGAATGGAAGTATAGCACATGCATTTTTTCCTATGCTTAGAATTACTTTGCAATGCTTAGCAAACTCTTATGTTCATTAAAATTCATTATAGAGCTTTCAGATTTGGAAGGGTTTTGTGAATATATGTGTCTATGTATGTATAGGTCCTTTTCTTTTTATAATTGTTTGTTTTCTCCCCAATCATTGATTTCTGTACATTTTATATTTCTTATTGGCTTGATATTTAAAGCTTTAATAGCTTTAATTAATTAAGCTTTAATTAATAAATTACCCTTAGAGTAATCAATTTAGTGTTATTAACTGTGCATAACATAGTTGAAGGACTTTTCTCCATCTTGTGCACTGTTCTTTTTTCTAATATTATGCATTTGTATTTTCTCTGTTTCTTATTGAAATTTACATCAGGATTCTGTTTTATTAGAGTTTTGAAAGAAACATCTTATTTTAATTTGTCACTCTCAAAACTTTTTCATCTATCTTTTCTTAACATGTGTATTATATTGTGATCAGAAAATTTGACTTCTATAATTACTTTTCTGTGCTTAAGACATATAATTTGTTCTCAATTATTATTCTATTCTGTTTTTAAAAGAGAAACATTTTATTTTCATTTTATTTTTAATTCTTCATTAATTCAGTTTTATTAATTATATTGTTCAGATCCATGTCTTTGCTTTTTAGTATACTAAATTACTGAATTCTAACAGCATGATTCTATGGCAAATTATTAGAACAGAAATTCTATCAAGTTTTCTACACTGGCAGTCATTTTTTAGTCACATATTTTATTGACATTTATGGTTTGAAAATTGTTCAGCATTCTTTTGTTTTTAGCTCTTAGTATGCCTTCAACATTTTATAATGACCATATATAATTTGTTAAGTGAACTTTAACCCATACACTCAGTAATATAGGCATTCTTACTTTTTAATTAAAAAAAATCTGTATACATCTTCAGATGTTCACATTTTGTTCATAAGTAATAAATTTTGCTTACTAATCTAGTCAGGAACTTCTTTTTCTCCCACCATGAGGTAATCATTAAGTTCTTTTATTTTTAGAGTAACACTTGGATCATCTTCTGTCATCCTAATTTTTATTTTTCATTTTCATACTTCTTTCGGCATCTCTTTCCAATTATGACTACAGAATCCTGGCCGTTCCTCAGTGGTATTATTTCTTTTGTTCCCCCCTTACTTATTTTATTCTTAGGTAGCCAACCTTTTTATACTAAAACATGTTGGTCAGTAAGAACTATTTCTATGTACATATGTTTAAATTTTTAAGCACTTAACTCAAACCAGCAATTTTTGGTTTGTAAAAAATTATTAAAAATTGTATGTATTTAAGTTATACAACATGATGGTTTGATAAACATATACATAGTGAAAGGATTACTACAGTCAAGCTCATTTAAAATATCATGTCCTTACATAGTTACCATTTGTGTGTATGTGATGAGAGCACCTGAAATCTATTCTCTCAGCAAATTTTAAGTATCCAATACAGTTATTAACTATATCATCATGCTGTAAATTAGATCTCTAGACTTATTCATCCTACATAACCGTAACTTTGTATCCTTTGACCAACATCTACCCATTTTCCCCCAGAACCTCATCCCTGGTAACTGCCACTCTACTCTCTGGTTTTATGTTTTTGATTGTTTTAGGTTGCACAAAGGATTGAGATCATGCCATGTTTTTTCTTTGTGTCTGTCTGATTTCACTTAGCATAATGTCAACAATTTTGGATACTCTTGGTAGAAGAAGAGCAGTTGTGCTTCTCCACTCTCTCCTCATTTCCAGCCTTTCCTTCATGAGCTGAAACTTTGAGAAATTCAGGCAGTTTTTCATTTCTTCTTAATAGCTTTGTCTTTGCTTTCACGCTTTGTATGGTTCTCATTGATCGTGATTCTCATTCCTCAGGTATAGCAGCCCTTCCCATTAGTGTCCCTTATTTATCTTTTGGAGTTGACATTTAAACTCAGTTGCTACTTTGAAGTAATTTCAGAAGTGAAATTTGTCAGTAAGGTGTTGAACAGTAAATGATCCCTTTAGGCATTGGACACATTTAGGTCCTTCTGTTGCAGGCACTGGGAAGTGATAGCTCAGCAGGGGAAAGAATACCTGGAAGTCTCTGCTTTTATTTCTGAGGGTTTATGCCTATTGTTAACATCTAAGAATCTAGAGAACAGGCTTATTTGTTGTCCTTTACATGCGACCCCTTTTCCTTTTTCAGTGCATTAAGGAGGCATTTTCTTAGGAGAGAGACAATGTCTTCCTCTTTGCTGTGGTGTCTGTCAATAGCTGCTTTCCTCTCCAAACTTTTTAAGCAATCTAGGAGAACTGTTTCCTTCCAGAATGTTTTCTCCTGTTTCTTGACCCAGCTTTTACAGGTGCCCTTGCAGTTTAAAGATTGGTTCCCCATTGCCATGTGCTTTGTTTCTCTCCTAGATTACTTTAGTTCTCTTTCATTCTTCAGAATATTGTTTCATTGATGCGATGAGTTGCAGATCTGGTTCTGTTTCTGACTTCATTTCTGGGATGTCTTAATTGTGTTATTATTTTCCTGTAGTCTTCTTTCAAATCTCCTTTTAATCTTGATTGATTTTTATAATGCCATCTTTCTTCTTTTCATGAATAGATGCCAACACTTTCCTTAATGTGTTTTTGATTCCGGTAGCTCTTGCATGTTGGTTCCCAAAGTATAGTTCCCAGCCACCCCCCTGGCTGGCTCCTAGAGCTTTGTGCTTCTGACAGAAAATATATTTTCATCAATCATGGTTTTTAAATTTTTTTTTAAATCTTGTTAAAATTTATTTTTCTGTTTTATTCATTTTCTGTTTTATTGTTATTTTTAATGGAAGAACCTCTTTTGTCATTAATTTTTGGAAAATATTATCATTATTTTAAAAAGTGACTATTATTGTATTTTGTATTTTCCCTGATATAACTATTACTCTATATGATTAAGACTTTATTATATTTATTTCTATCTTAATTATATTATGACAATAAAATTAAAAATTCTACACAACAGTACAGAGGATTGTATAGTGCTCCTTTGTGTACTTCATGAAGATACCCATGTATTTTTACTAATGATTGGTTTTCCAATCTCATTTCATTTCCACTCCACAGATGCTCTTGTTTGTCCTGGAGTATTTCAGACCAATCCCAAATATTTTGTCATTTCACCTATGAATTAGATTCCTGGGTGTGGCTGATACTTCCTCATGGTGTCATTTAACTTGCTCCTCTAGACTCTGTATTTCCTGTAAACTGTAGTTAGATCAGGGGCAGTTCTCAAACATTTTGGCTTCAGGACCCCTTTACGATATTAGAAATTATTGAGGACTCAAATACTTGTATTTATATGAGTTATATCTGCTGATATTTAGTATATTGAAAATTAAAACTGAGAAATATTTAAAACACAGGTACATATAAGCTCACCCTCCACTGTCCATAGATGATGTCAGCATGTGTCATGTAGCTTCTGGAAAACTCCACTGTATACTTGGGAGAGAATTAGAGTGACAAAGACAAATGCTGTCTTTGCATTATTAAGAAAATAGTTTTGATCTTGTGGACTCTGAAGTGATCCTGGGGGCCCCCAGAAGTCTCAGATCACATATTGAGAACCTCTGATGTAGAGGTTCATTGAATTCATCTTTTAGTGGGTTGGGGAGGACAAGAGTACCTCTAAGGGATACTGTATGCTCTTACTGCATCCCAGCAGAGACACATGAGGTCTGGTTGTCCCTATGGATCCATGGTTATAGGTAAGACCACAGAACTGGACCTAGTTTTTGTGAAAGTCTCATATACATTTGAGAAAAATATATATTCTGTTTCTCCTGTTGTGTGTTTAAAGTTAGTTTTATTTTCTCAATTGCTTTATAAATTGTTTTAATTTTTCACTTGATTTTCATATTATAATATTGAGTATTATGATTTGGCACTATTTCTGTGAAATTTTTTATATTACTACTGTACTATTTGGAGATGTGCCTAATAGTTTGTTCATTTATTTTCTTTATTGTTACATAATTTCTTTGTGTGTATGTATGTTTTATTTTTATTTTTTTGCTTTTACTTAATATTTTTGGCTTATATTCTCATTTGTGGGTATAATGCTGCACTTGCATTTGATTAACCCAGTTTTGTATTTTAATCTTAGGTGTGTGTAGTTTCCACGAGCTTTCTGTAATCAGCATATTGTTGATTTACCTCAGAAGAAGAATTTCTTTTTTTATCAGACCATTTAAGTTCTTTATATCTAGGGCTGTGATTGTTGTATTTGAAATATGTTATATCATTCTAGTATTTTCACTTTTTATTTCTTTTAGTCATGCTTTCTTTTTCTTTATTTTAATAAAAATGTCTAAGTCATATGTACATTGAAAAATTCAATGGTAGGGAAAAGCAAAAACCCCTCTACAAACTTTTACCCACCCCTGTGCTAAATTGCATACAATTCAGTGTGTTCCTTTTCAAAACTTCTTTTATATATTTATCCACAAATATTGGCACACCGAGAATTAAAGTAAGTGCTTGGTTTTTAAAAATGATAAATGGGTATATAAACTGTGTATTTTTCTGAAACATTTTTTTTCCTGTATTTGAACCTGAAAGTCTGTCTTAGAGATCTGTACATGTTCTTGTAGATGCTGCATGGTCTGGGGTAGATTCATCACAGTTTAATTAACCAGCCTGCTATTACTGATGGACTTAAGATGTTTTCATTGTTCTCCTATGGCAACCACTGCTGCTATTAATATCCTTGTTGTCACTTGTGTGATAGTTATTTTGTTTCTCCATATGAAAACCTAAAAATAGGAAAACTCAATAAAAAATTCTTTACACTTTAAATTGTATAGACATTACCAAGTTGTTCTCCCAGCAATGCTGCACCAAGCAGTGAATTTCCTGTTCTTGTCTCTTGTCCATTTTCCCATTGGGTTATTTGTAGGCACTATATATACATTCTGGATATTAATCCTTTGGTACATTTATTGCAATGGCAAATATTTGCTTCTAGTGTTTTGCTTGGCTTGTAGCTTTGTCAGTGGCTTTATTTATTTTTTTTAATCTTGTAAAACTTGTTAATGTTTTCTGCAATAAAATTTCTCAATCCCTTTAAAATGTTTGTGTGTGTGTGTGTGTGTTTTCGTGTTTTTGTATAGTTGAAATGTTTAAACTATACAAACCTAGTCTTTTGATGTCTTTATAATTTAATTCCACTGTCATCAGCCCTCGTGACCAGTCACCTCATCACTCCAGACTTCTGGAGAGGTCTGAGGGGAAGCCCCATTACAGGGGACAACAGAGATCCCTTCCTGCATCTGGCTCCTTTCTGTGCCTGTGCACATGTTATTTACCAACTAGAATGTGTCCCTCTTTGGTTCAGCTGCTGTGTGATGAGTGCTTAGAATGTGCAGGACACCCTGCAGGGTACATCAAATATGTCATCTCTGCTGCTTGCCATTCTCCTTTAGGAGCTACTGTGGTACTCTCCAAAGTACCCTCGATGAACCGTGCCTGCCTGGTAAGCTGCCCGTGTGTGGTGAATTCATGCTGGCCAGTGACTCACTCTAGTACAGAGTGGCGGAAGTGAGACCATGCTGATCTGGGCATTTGCCTTTAGATGGCTCGTGTGCCCTTGCATCCTTGGCCACTGTGCAGGGGAATGGCCCCAAGACTAAATGGAAGCAGTGAGGGAGAGAAAGGCCAGCTGTGCCAGTGTCCAGCTGAGCCCAGCCTTCTTGGATGCTCCAGCATCTTCTACCGTCTTACTGTAGCCATAAAACCGGTAGGAACTGATAAGCTCAGCTCAGTCAACCCACAGAATTATGAGAAATAATAAAATGGTGGTGGTTTTAAAATTCTGGGTGTCAGGGTGGTTTCTTATGCTGCAATAGATAACTGAAACTGTGAGGCACAAATACTTGTATACTCCTCTGAGTATACAAGGGCCAGAGATGATTTGAAAGATTGTTTGTAACAATAATAAGAGTAGCTATCGTTTGATGAAGTGTCTACAGTGGTCCAAGCCTGGTGTAGAAAATGTGTGCACATTCTACATGGCAAACTCCTATATTCTTCATGGATCATTAATAATTTTACAAGAACACGGGTAATCACTACTACTTATTGAGCAGCTAATATATGCCAGGCATTCTTTTGGGTAAACTTTATGTGGATTCTTCTGAGCTGGCCCCTGCCTGTCCTTCACGACTATGTCCAGAGGGAGAAGGCCACCATGAGGGTTACCATAGTGGCAGAGTTGAGTCCTTAGTGTTTTGCTTGCAGAGCGCCTGCTCCACAGTTGTTGTCACTGACTTGTAATCTTTCTCCTGCCTCCCTCCTGGTACCTGCATATTTTAGCTGTTGATTGAGTCAATATTTAGCGTTTACCTTATTGTGACCATGTATGTATTGTTCCCTGATTGCTTGGGGAACTATAATTACATTTTTAATCTTGTACACCTTCTGGAATTAATAATACCTCTCTTTCTTCTTTTCCTTGCTTAGATGTTTTTGTTTATGCTTTTTAGTTACTATCCTACTATACAGTTACAAAACTGTAAATCCCTTTGGATGCTGTTCTTTTCCACATGGTCACACACATTAGTTCCATTTTCTGTTGTGTTTTGGTTATGTCCTTGGAATCAGTCCTCCTGGAGCTCCAGGGTGCCTGCCATGCACTCCCCCTGGGGATTCCCTCTGTCTCTTGTTCTCCCTGTTTCCATGAGTGTCTGTCTCTCTCTCTCTCTCTCTCTCTCTCTCTCTCTCTCTCCCTGTGATTTGCTCCCTGGGGATCTTTGGTTCTGGTACATATTCCTTTATTAAATCTTTGTCCCCTCTGTTCTCTCTCTTCTCTTTTTCTGAAATGCTTCTATATCATGTGCTAGACTTCTTCCATTAAACCTCTGATTTTTCCTATTTCTCTCATATTTTCTGCCTTTTTTGTCTTTTATCCAATTTTCTAGGAGTTTTAGTCTTCCATCTCTTATACATTTAAATTTTCTGTTATCATATTTAATTTCTAAAATGTTTTCTTATTCTCTAGTTGCTGCTCTTCTGAATACTCTGCTTCTGTTTCGTGAGTGTGTAGTTCTTTTCCTTGGACTCTCCGAGGTTATAGGGGGTTCCCCATCCTCTGCACGAGGTCCTCACACTACACCTTCCAAGTGTATTGTTATCTATTGGTTAGTTTTGGCATCTGACCCCATGTTGTTAATTTTCCTCCTTTCCTGCATTTTGGGATGGAACAACCGGTGGTCCTTACTGGTGGGTGCTCAGGCAGGCGAGCAGCTATTTTGCTGGGTTATGGCCTGCATTGCGCACCCCTCATTTGTTTGTTGAAGTCTTAGCTCTTAGAACCTCAGAATGTGACTGTGTTTGGAGGTAGGACCTTTAAAGAAATGATTAAGGTAAATGAGGTCATTAGGATGGTCCCTAATCCAATATGACTGGTGTCCTTATAAGAGGAGACTAGCACACTGGCATACAGAAGGAAGGCCATGTGAGGACATAGGGAGAAGGTGGCCATCTGAAAGACAAGGAAAAAAAACAATTTTGCTTACACCCTGATTTTAGACTTCTAGCCTCTAGAACTGTGAGGAAATAAATTTATGTTGTTTGAGCCCTCCAGGCTGTGGTGCTTTGTTATGGTGGCCCGAGCAGACCAATGTGCTGGGTGAAGCTCAGGTCGGTATTTGTAGATATTTCCTTGGGGACCATTCAGTTTTCCTAGAGAAAAAACCTCCAGTCTTCTGCAGGCGGTAGGCCTGTCTGTGAGCACTCTGGGAGCTCGTTAGGAAGCTTGGGGCGGGGTATAAACTTTCACCTGACCTCCCTCTGTTCCCTTTGACCTCTTACCCTCCTTGGTGCCTGGGGACCTGGCACTGGAGCCTTTGGGGGTGACACAGTCAGGCATCTGGGTAGAATTAGCATGGGGCTTGTGGGAGAAGGCTAGGGCACAGCTGCACCTTATACAGAATTTCTGCCATACTGCTCTCTAATCCTACACCCTGCCCCCACCTTCTGGAGCCTCCTTTCTGGGATTCTGGGTGTGAGCTTACATGTCCCTCTGTAGTCAGTTCGTATTCCATCCCGCTGGCTCCTCCTGCCTTGTCTTCTTTTCTAAATGTCAGTTCAGCATGTCAGTTTATGCTGCCTGTCTGTATGCTCCTCTCCTCCTTCTTGTCCTCGTAAGTCCATAGATTCTTTATTACCCCCGGTGGGCAGTAAGGGACTTTGTTGGTTTAAGCCAGTGAATGGATGGTCCAGTGGTCAGGGGGCTTCAGCGTGTTTGTGCGGTAGGAGAATGCAGACTAGAGCTTTGTCTCTTTCTGTGTCCCTGTGCTGCCGCCTGTGGCGTGAGTTTCATTTTTAACTTTGTATTCTGAAATAATTTTAGATGTACAGAAGAGTTTTAAAAATAGTACAGTGAGTTCTCTAATGGTGACATCTTATATAACAGTGGCATGACTATCAAAGCTAGGAAATTAACACTGGCATAATACTAAACCAAATACTAAACTAAACATAATAACTAAATGTAATCACAAACTTCAGACTTGATTCAAATTTTACCAGATTTTCTAGAAAAGTCCTTTTTCTGTTTCAGGATACAGTCCAGAATTCTACAGTGTATTTAGTTGTGTTCTCTTAGTCTGTTAATTGTCAGAGATTTTCAGTATTTCCTTGTGTTTCGTGACCTCCATACTTTTGAAGAGCACTGGTCAGGTATTTTGTAGAATGTCTCTTCATTGGCTTGTACGGCATTTTCTTATGATTAGATTGAGGTTTTGGACTTCGGGTAAGGACACCACAGAGATGATATGTTCTTTCCATGCATCTTATCATGGGGTACCTGATGTCCACGTTTCTCCCCTGGAAGGTTCCACTGGAGAGTAAAGGTTTCTTCTTTGTGATTTATACATATTTGGGGGTACTTGGATGCTATGCAAATATCCTGCTTAAACTTTGCCCAGGATTTTTCGCATGCATTGATGGACATTGGCCTACAGCAATAATTACTGAGGTTTCTAGTGAAGGTGCTCTACTTCTGTCATTCATTCCATACTTCTTAATTAGGATTCTTCTGTGAGGAAAAGTCATCCCTTCTTCCTCATGTATTTTTTACTCAATCATCAATTTTTATCAGTACGGATTTGTGAATATTTATTTTATTCTTTGGTCTATATCCACTACTATGTTTATTCCTTTTGTTGCTCAGATTGTGCCAGCATTGGCCATTCTCTTTCAGGTTGTCAGGTTGGTTCCCGTGTACTTTGGAAGTACCTCCGTTTTTTTAAAATAACTTTCTTCCTTTCTGGCACCACAAGATGCTCCAGGCTCATCTTGTATAGTTTATAGATTTAAAAATTCTTTTACTTCTATTTTATAAGGTTTCAGAAGGAATCAGAGAAGAAACATGTGTTCAGTACAGTATTTTTTCAATCTTTTTTGATTGTAAAGATTTTGTTTCTCCCAATGTTGTTATTTTAATTTATATTCACTGTTGCCTAAATAAATAATCTTTGAAGTGGACATCTGTTTGAAGGAGTGCTTCTAGTTCCTGTCTTTCCAGGAATAGTAACTAGAATTTCCTTCCCCATCTTTAGCCTGGAATGCTTGGGACTGACACAATACCTAATTACAGCACAAGACTCTACTTGGTTTAAGCCATTTGGCACCTTACATCTGGTCAGAGCCAGCAAACCACAAGAAAACCTTTTCCAGGGATTCTAGGAAGGAGAAGCTTTCCCTTTATGCTGTAGAAGCAACCAGAAAAATGTTCTTACTGTCCTTGGAGTAAGATATGTTCTGAAACATCAGGTCAAGAGCTGCTGCAGCCATGTTGTCACCATGAGTTGAGAGCTGGGAGCTGCTATAAGGAGCTGTCTTCATGTAGAGCCTGAAGATGAAGCCAACTCAGGAAGGGAGAGGAGGCCAGAACCATCACCTTGGGACCTTGTTTGAGGAAGCTTCACCTGACATCTATTTGGTCATTCAACTCTTGAACCAAAATACTCCCTTGAAACCAGTTTGCATAATTTTTTTTCTGCACCTTAATTTCTAATATGATCTCATTCTTACAAAAATTGTGCTTAACACCTTAAATGCCAATAATCTCAATTGATCTGCAAATATTTTGAATCAGGCACATCTTATTTTCTTATTCCAGGTTGGTAAGCAAATTAGCTACATGACACTTATGCCCTTCTTTGGGAACACACATTTCTGAACAATGAGCATAGTGTGTATGAAGTGCTTCTTTAATCATTGGTCATGTAATAAACTCTTAAGGTCTTAAGTATCTGTGACTTGTTTATTTTTCTGACCACCCACCTTGCCCCCTTCTCTGTGGCTAGCTCAGGCAGCCAGGTGGGGAGGCAGGACTTCCTCTGGAGAGCAGTGGAGCAAAGATGAATATAAAAACAGTGGACCTGGATTCTAATTTGGGAGCTTTCGTTTCCTATCTTTGAGGCCTAGGTTGAATTGCTCCTCTGTTACATCAGGGTAGGATAATGCCTTTTTTGCTTCATAGCAGTGTAGTAAGAAATTAGATAATATATGCAAAGGAGCCTTATAAACTTAAGGAAAATGTCACTGTAGAGGCTCTGTGTCCTTTCAGATCTTGTCTGGAGAAGGATCTGGGCTGTCAACTCTGCCCCTTGCGTTTCTTAGGTTGATAGTCTGTCCCATCTAAGGAACCATACATCTTTGGAATTGGAGGAAGCTGATGTGGCGGTGGGTGTCATCGTGTCCTCTCCAGCCCTTGAGCTCCTTCGCAGAATCCTTCAAGCCTGGGAGACTATGCAGGGCAAATGGCATGTTTCTTGAAGAGTTCAGGATAGACCCCTGTCCTTTTGAAGCCAGCCTGTCTGCCTCCATTGGGCACCCTGTCCATCTACATCCTTCATCCCATTTTACTGCTTTGCAAAGACACACAATTTGGAAGCTTTGGGCTTGTTTTTTTTAAAAAAATTATTTTTATAAGCCATGATTATGTTCTTTTGGCAAGAGGCCTGTGCTGTCCCTCCTACTCTTTTGTGCTTATTAGCTTAATTTTGTCTGCTCCCACCATTTGATTTGATTTGATGGTGTGCAGCATGAGGTCTCCAAATGATTTCTGCCTGTTAAAGCAAGCATATATTTCTAGGATTGATGTTTTAATTTAATGAAACACATTCTAATGAGGGTCAGCTACAATTATGAATTTTTTATGAGTGATTTACTGAAAAACAAGCATCCGGTGCTTGGTCGAGTGTGTCTGAGCCCTCATTCCAGCACATGGGTTGAGCGAGAACAGGGCAAGATTCTGCTAGCCTTGGCATGCCTGGCTCCTCATGCTGTGTGCTAGTCACTTCCTTTGCTTCCATGCTGGTGGTTTGTTAGATGTTTTATTCATCGTCTCCCTTCATTGTTATAAATAGGGAATGTTCGGGATTGTTTAGCCCAGGAGAGGAGACAGCAGTTATCCCAGAGGACCCCAGATTGGTGTTTGCTCTGGGGACCCATCTTCAGGTTATATTAGGGCAGAGAATCAGGAAGGTCTTTTCTCATATGTGTGTGCATGTATGTGTGTGTGTATGTGTGCATAGGCATGCAGACATGTATGTTGGGGGTTGAAGTGAGAAGGAGAAGTCAGAATCTCAGGGAAGGAACCTGAGGCTGGCAACTAGTGTTCTGTCCAGAAGCCGTTCTCCCTTGTATTAGTTGCCTGTGGATGCTGTAACAAATTACCACAAACTTAGTGGTTTAAAACAAGAGAAATTTATCCTCTCACAGTTCTGGAAGCCAGATGTCAAAAATCAGTACCATGGGACTGAAAGGAAGGTGTCACAGGGCTTTGCTGTCTCTGGATGTCCTAGGAGAGAATCTGTCTCTTGCTTTTTTCCAGCTTCTGGTGGCTGGTGGCATTCCTTCGACTGTGGTTGCATTGCTCCATTCTTCAAGGACAGTATCTTCAGATCTCTCTGCTCTGCCTTTACTTTGCCTTCTGCTCTCCTGTATGTGTCAGTTGAATCTGCCTTGCCTCTTCTTATAAGGACACTTGAGATGGCTTTCAGGGCCCACCTGGATAATCCAGAATAATCTCCCCATGTTAAGATTCTTAACTTGATCACATCTGCAGAGACCTCCTTCCCAAACAAGGTCACATTCACAGGTTCTAGGGATTAGGAACTGCTATCTTTGGGGCATTTTTCAGCCTATAACAGTCTTTTCCTCCAGGCAAGGCCTGGATTTGATCTTACTTGGCCATTAGCTCTGTATTGCAGACCATTCCCCTGTGCCTGGCTGATCTGGGATGTGGCTTAGTCTGGTCCATGAGGTGAGAGGCATGTCAGCAGTGGACATAACGGGATTTGCTTCCTTTATTGACAAAAAGAGCAGCACAGAAAAATGTCCTTTTGCTTTCTCTCCTTCTTTTCTGCTCTGAGAGCCACTGTTTGAGGACATGATTCTCAGAGGCGATGCAGTCATTTTACTGTCATGGGCAGATGTCCAAGACATTTGCAGAGAATCCAACCCAGAGCTCCGACAGGACTGCCTGCCTCCATGTCTCTCTGGATTGAGCCACTGCTTGTCGAGAGTTGCAGCCACAAGGCTGTTCACTGACCCAGAATTCACTTGGGAGGCCCCTGCTGCCGTGACCGCCAGGCCAGCCTGACCTCAGTGGCCAGAGGATAAGGATGCAGTGGGCCTGGTCCAGATTCCAGAGTCATCTCTTATTTTTTCTGGCTCTTACAGCAGTCACAGTGCACTCGAGCAGCTGCCAGTCGTGTGGTTTGGCCACGGGCTGTGCTATTTCTGAACTTCCCTCTCTGGTAGCCGGTGGGTCTGAAGGATAAGGTCAAACAGGGAAATCCACATATGTGAGGCCAATTTAGGGCTGCTCATGAGCCATTCCTATTCTTGCTGTGGAGGCAAGTCTTGCAGCTGTCTCCAATAGGTCCTGATGTCCAGACAAACAGAAGTGCAGGACGACCTGACTCTTTGAAATGTTCCTAACTCAATTCAGCAAATGTCAGGTCAATGCAGTGGCCAGACCATAGTTATGTGTGGGGCTTTGAGAAATCAGTCATGGAATGCACATGCTCCATCTGTTAAGCTCTGTGTCTGTGACAGGCTGTGCCTAGAATGGGGTGGATTCTCACCCAAATCAGCCCACAAGTAGAAGGAGAGTAATAGGATGAAGCCAAAAGCAGCAGCCTACATGTCTGAGGAGCTCCGACTAACCCAGCCAGAGGCCAGCTGGACCTGTTTGCTTGGAACAGTTCTCAGATATCGCCCAGCACAGGGAAAACACTGTGTTGAACTTAAGTCAGTGACCGAGGTTGTCAGAGGAAGAGCCATGGGGAGTAGGCCCAGTGAGTAAAGGGACATGAGAATGAAGTGGTTTTGGACTGCAGAAGAGAAAGCTGAGCATGTTTCTTGTATTATTCCTATTTCTGCCCTGTGCATCTCTCCACCTCCCAAGAGACAGAAGCTGAATGTCCAAATATGAGATAAGTGGAGTAGTAGTATAGCAGTTAAGAATGCTTTCAGCCTCAAGAAACAAAAAAAAAACTAAGAGCAAATTAAATTAGGTTTTGTTTTACTCATGACCAAAAATTTAGGAACGGGCTGCTATTGCATGGGCTCAGAAGCTGAATGTCAGGGCTTCCCTCATGGCTGCAAGCAAGCTGCCACTGCTCCATGCTTGCTGCCTACATTCAGGAAAGGAGGAGGGAAGCTGGCATTATCATCAGGGAACAACAGCTTTCTCAACCATCCTCTACCCCCAGAAGACTTTCCCTTTATCCCTTTGGTCAGAGCTGTATCACATGACCACGCTTAGCTGCAGAGAAAGTTGAGACGGACAATATGCAGGACTGGGAATAAGGCCAGGGTGGCAGCCAACAGTGCTGGCACAGCACTACTTAGAGAGCACTGGTGTTGGACAACCTGTGGGAAGAAAGCATTATGAACAGTAGATTTTGCCAGGGAGGCAGAGAGTATATCTAGTCCCTCCCTGGGTGCATTTTGGGTGCTCTGGACTTCTGGTTTTGCAGCTTCTCTACATGGATGAATCCAAAGATAAGTCTCATACAGTAATAGCTTTCAAAGTGTGGTCCCTGGACAAGCACCATCAGCATCACCTGGGAACTTTTTAGAAATGTAAACTCTTAGGCCTAATCTAGACCTACTAGATCTAGGTGGGGACCAGTGATCTGTGTCTTCACAAGTCCTCCAGGGGGTTCTGGTGCACACTCAGATTTGAGAATCAAAGACTTGGAGGCTGGGAAGTCCAAGATCAGGGTGCCTCACGGTATTTTAGTGAGGGCAGCAGAGGAGTTGAGAAGATCATAGGCACAAGGTAGAGGGGCAGATGGAGCGGAGACTAGGAGTGTTTCATAGGTGACTGAAAGCAGTGTGAATGTCCATGGTGAATTCCAAATTCATACACGTCCTCTCATTTAATCCTAACCACCCTGTGAAGTAAGTTATACTCCTTTTATTACAGAAGGGGTAAGTGAGGTGCAGAGAGCTGAAGGTCTCCTCCAACCAGGAAGAAAGATGAATTTTAAATGCTCAGGTGTTCCGCAGCCAATCCTGGCAGCCTCCTTCCTTATACCTTTCTTGCACCTTCCTTTCTAAGTGTAGAGTCTGTAAGTTAGTGAGATGTTTATAGGCATGGGGCTGTGGACTTTGCAGAATTGGCATGAGGTGTAGAAGGGAGAGGACAAAGCTGAACTGGAGACCCCCTTACTTGACCAATCCTGTATCCGCTTCTTGTCCTGCGTTCGGAGGCTCCAAAGATACCTGTGTGAGGGACTCATTAACTGAAAGTCACACTCAATAGGAGTGGACCCTAGAATGTTGATGAATTGAATGGCATGAAGAGGTATAACTGCTGCCAAGCCTAGAAGGTTTGAATTGGCATGACCAACACAAAAGTTCTCTGTTGACCATGTGGAAAGCCTATGAATAGCTAGGAGGTTACTTTGTGAGGCTAGACTCTGAATAAGGGAGCCAAACGAGTCAGTGTGTGATGGCAGCAGTCTAGGATAGTAGCTGCATCTGTACTGGCAGGTAGAGGGGTGTTCTTGACTCTGGTCCTCTCACCCCATGGTTCCGTGCTGACCCGTGGTCCTTTGGAGCACACGCTTGTTGCTTTATGTGTTTTAACACAGGCAGCTAGGCTACAGTCTTGGAGCCGTTCTGTTTCTTTCAGATGACTTTGTATAACCAATTTCTAAGCTAGCGTATGCCGACATTACACTTAATCTTGGAGGATAAACTGAATGGGAAGGGCAGGGTGGAGTGAAGGGAGAGAAACTGAACTAACTCCTACATGGTGGTCATATGTTCTGGAATGGATCTTGGTTTCAGTCATGGTGATAATTAACCATGTTCTTATGTAGCTTTCTACAACAAAGGCATAGTAGTGTACCAGATTCCTTTATTCCCATTGTTGAAACACATTTCAGTATTATGAAAGCTGCTTCCCAAGTTTGGGGACCAAGAGGTTTGTTCTGGCATTGAGCGCCTTTTTGTGCCGTGCCTTCTCCTACGTAATGACTATTGGGCCTCCTACCCATTGAGAGGACACTGGAGGTTTGACTTTGCCCTTAGGAATAAAAATTTAGTCTGCTTATCTTGGGTTTTGCCCTCGGTTTGGAATAAGGACCTCTATCAATGGTTTGTTGATTACACATGGGGCCCCATTACCCAGTGTCTCCAGTCTTAATACTGCAATGAAATTTCATTTTGCTCTTTTTGTTTACTAAGGACCTGAAGTAACTTGGAAGGCATTACCGCTGGAATAAATGATGTATGAAATGAGAAATCTTTGTCCAGTTCTGCAAGGGGAGGGAGAGGAGAAAAGAAGGTCTTCAGCAGAAATGCTGTGGTACAGAATTAATCTGATACGGCCAGAAAACACGAAGGACAAAGACAAAGAATAATGAGAAATTTCACCCCATTTTTACTGACTAGTCAGGCTTTTATCAGTCTCCCATCACTCCTTTCAGCCTTCCAGTGATGGTAAGTAAATCTTGCACCAAATGAAAGCAGACTTCCACTTTGTATGGCCTGTGGCCTGTATCTCCATGGGCCAGCGCAGGGGAGCATTATGGAAGGCTGTATTTCTCTTCTCAGCCCCTCCCCCTACTTCAGGGTGACCCCTCCTACCACCTGGCTCCCAATGCCCTTGTCGTCTCGTCTCTTTTGCCTCAAAAGATCTGCTGTCTCAGGAAAGGAGCTGACAACCTCGTCCACACTGAGGTTTAAATGGTGGGTGAGTCTTCATTGCTAACTTCCCTTGAGATCTTTTTATTTTGAATAGTTTAAAGCCAAGATCCAAGGGCTAGATTAGGAAAACTGGGACTTTGTGTCCCAGGAAGCAGTCTGTGCCTCTTCAGAGGCAGCAGCTGTGTCTTTTCAGGACCAGTGCCCATAGGGTCAGCAGTAGGGCCACACTTCCCGCAGCCACACTACTGGATGGGCCCAGTCGCCTTGTCGAGGTGCTTTCTCAGGGCTCTGCAAACCACACATCCTGGTGTTGAAACACATGAGGGTGTCTGCACCCTCACCTATCTGTAAGCCAGCTTATTTTCTTTTTTCCAGGATTGAGTAATTGCATTGTTTTACCCAAAGCTCCGGCTGTCCGGCTGGGAGGGCTTGGCTGATGTTCTCTCTGCTGCAAAGAATGCCTGGATCTCCAGATAAAACCTCCAGTCTGTGTTGGTGATCTGAAGTGGGGTGACAATAACAAGAACATGGAATCCGGGCCAGCCCACAGCAGGGGGCTCCTGGCCTTGACCTTGCTCACAGCACTTCTGTGGGGTGTTTACAAAAACTACACCTGCTGCAGTAGCTGATGGTTGTACTGGGAAAAACAAATAATCATCTAAATCATTAGAAAGAGAAAAAAGAAAGTCATCCCAGGGAAGGAAATGATCCATACTCTGCTCTATTTTTGTCTCTGCTGCGTGTTCACTGAGTGTCCTTGAGGGAGTGGCCGTAGTTCTCCTTGGGTTATTACCCTGGCAGAATCTCACGCAGCACTTGCCAGGACCCCCAGGAAATCGCATCCTCCCACGAGCATACAGACATGCTGAGATGTTCTTCAGGGGGCCAGAGAGAGGGAGGTAGGGCGATAAGTCATAGATGGAACAGCGATGCCCAAATCTTTCAACTTGTTGGCAAATTGAATCCTTTGTATTGCTATTTTAAAGATAGTCTTTTAGTCTCCACTTGTAACCTGAATAGACTTCCCCCTACAAAATGCATGGTGGGAAGAATAGCTGATATTTGTTGATATTTACTGTATACACCAACTTTATGCACATCATTTCACTTGTTTTTCATTTTCAAGGTGAGAGGATTGAAGCTCAGAGGGATCCAGTCATTTTCCTGGAGCAGAATGTGAAGCTCTCTTATTTTCAGGCTTCACCACAGACCTAGCACATAGTAGATACTTAATAGGTAGTTGGTGACTAAATCGGAGTTTGGTCATTTTGGGGGTAGGTGTTTATTCATACTCTGTTCCTGTTTCACAGTACTTTGGTTTGTTCGCCTATACAATAAGAGTATGGACTAAGTGACCAGGCGTGTGGATCTCAGTGTGCAGTGGGGGATGGTTGGGGAGAACTATTGTCAGTACCCCTTTCTACCCACCCTGAGTTTGAAATCATATGAGAAATAAGCAGAGGAACCAGGCCAACAGAGTAAAAAATATCCACTTTATTAGTGATAGAAGCTGACCCAAGGGCTATGACTTAGATCTGTGGCCATAGTGGGTTTCCTACAACTTGACCCCAGAATGAGACCTATCTGCCAAACATAGGCAGAACTGAGCAGCTCCCCTGTGAGACAGTATATATTCATTCCACATGGCAGAGGGCAGATCAGCCACATCTCCTCTGTGGCAGACAGATCTGTGAGAGAAAGCCCAAAGGGGCTCAACTGAGAGCAATGAGTCTTCTTCAGTATTCCAATCTCAGTGGTTACTCTGGTTCCGGGGCGAGGGCAGAGAATGTGTGTATGGGGGGAGAGTAGGCTCCTGAAACCTTCCATATTTGCATCTAGCTATAGTCAGTATTTATTAAATCAATCGGTTAAATATCAAAGGCCTGGAGAATGCAAGTTCCTCAGCCCTGTGGATTCCGTGTTTGATCTTGCCCCCAGTGAAATAATGAAATAATGCCAGTCTTTATAGGTATTGAAAGCCCTTCCCCTATCATCACAAGGAAGTCATGGTAGGCAGCCTCGCAGGTGGCCCCCAGTGATCCCTTTCTCTGGTGACATTTACACCCTCATGTAATCCTCTCCTCTTGAGTATGAGTGGGACTTATCAACTCATTCTAATAAACACAATACAGCAGAAGTGGCATGGGACTTTAATCTGGGGCATGCTCTCTCTCACTCTCTTGAACCTGGCTGAACCCAGCTGCCATGTCATGTATAAGTCATGCTCGTGGAGAGGCTCATGTGACAAGGGATGGAGGCCTGTTAACAGAAGTAGATGAGACTAGAAGACAATTCCACTCATCCCTGATTTGAGCCTTCAAATGGGACAGCAGCCCTGGCTGACAATTTGCTTGTAACCTGACTAGAAACCTTGAGCCAGAGGCCCCAAGCTAAGCCATGCCCAGATTTCCAACCCATAGAAACTCTGAGATACTTGATGTTGTTTTAAGCCACTATATTTTGGAGTAATTTGTTATGCAACGATAGATAACTGATACAAGAATCCTTCTCCATCCCTATGCAAGGGTCCCAGCATAGTAGCATTACCAAGATGGCCCAGTGATGTCTTAATCCCATAGCCTTTTATTTAAAAAGAGCAGAGATTGCCTGTTTGAAGTACCTTGGCCAAACCAAGCCCAGGATCTTTTTCACCCTAGGTCCCAGACTAGGGATACAGATGAGCTGGACCATGCGATTAAGCTCTGCAAACAGATTTAAAAATAACTTTACTAGCTCACACTTTGAAATTTAAGCCATCCATATAAGAAATGCAGAGTGTAGTTGGAAAAATGATTTTTACATTATTACTCTTCAAGAACTAAGTAATAAGTGACTTTGGAGTCAGAGGCAGTGGTTATTTGCAGAGTTTATGAAAAATAAGCTGTCATCTTTGTCTTATATTACATCGGAGTCTTTAGGAGTTAGAACTCAGATTTCTTAAATTTGGGTGTTTGAAGGGACTTTGGACATATTGAAATAAAAGAATGCCTCACAGTTACACAGAAGTGACATTTCCCATTTTTTTCCTTCTAGGATGGAACATTAAAAGCATGCTTACACTTTAGGATCCTTACCAGGTAGCTCCTGTACAGTGCCCGGGGAACAGCCTGAAATAAACAGGGATGCATGTGTTGCCCCAGCTGCCTCAGCTGAGCCCAAAGGAATTGACAATTATACTAGATAAAACATATTCTCATATGTTACATATGCTTTCTAGCGACCTTTGGAAGATCAGGGAGTTCCCGGGCTCTGAGCTTGTTCATAAGATCTTTGGAGGTGCTTGTTTTGCCAACATAATTAGCATATTCAAAAAGTTAACATTCCCAAGGAGATAATGGCCTTGGGTGACTTTGCCTTCAGGTCTTTTCTCTCCTCCTTGGTTTGGCTAATCTGGGAAGGGCCCTGACGGGAGAGTTGTTTGGGTAAATGAGCTTTCTGGGGACAGACATTGTGCTTCCTTTGTGTCCTTCGACCTTGTGACAAGGATTGTTAGTTGCCCTCTGTGCCCCCTTCTGAGTTCCCCATCTTTCTTAGAGACAGATGCTGTGGCCGGGTACACAGTCACCCAAAAGAGCACAGCAGTTGCAGCCACCCTTGCAGTGTGGTCTCAGGGATATGAACTCATGGGGTAAGGACAGACTGCACGTGCCGTTTCCACAGTCGTCCTTAAAAGGGAAGGGGAGCACACTCCTCTTCCCTTTCGCCTTTACCACTGGCTGGATGCAGATAGAGTTTTGAGCCAACTTGGCCCATAAGGAAGAGAGTGATAAGCGAGGCCTGTTGGGGAAGACCTGGGGACCCTGAGGGCTTTGTCACGCAAGACTTTCAGCTACTTTGTTTCAACCAGTGTCATTTCAGGTCCCTGTCTCACAGTGCAAATTGTATCCTAACTCAGGGGTTTCCAAGCCCCAGGCCGCAGACCAGTACTGGTCAGTGGCCTCTTAGGAACCAGGTCCCACAGCAGGAGATGAGTGACAGAGAAGCAAGTGAAGCTTTATCTGTGGTTGCAGCTGCTCCCCAGCTCTAGCTTCAGCTCCACCTCAGATCGTCAGCCATTAGATTCTCACAGGAGAACTGGTCTCTGATGCCAAAAGGTTGGAAACTGTTGTAACTCATACCCCTTTAGATCTTCCAGGGTGCCTGTCACTGGGCCTGTTAGAGAAGGTACCCAGTGTTCACTGAATTGTTGTCCACCAAGGCCCCACCCTAGTTAAAGACAACCATTGCAGATGAATGCTACCTTTCTTCTTCAGTGTGTGGCCTCCAACCACTTAAGCCATCAGGATCCTAGAGTTGAAAAGAGCCTTCTAGATCATCTCTCTACTTCACCCTTCACTGGCGTCAATTTCTGCACATCACTTTTGGCTAGTCTAGCTCCCAGCCAGCCTGAGGATGTAACACATTATCAGACATCTTTAACTGCACCAAAGATCTTCTTTCCAGCAGGGAGAAATGCGCGACCTTGTAACTTCCACCCTTTGATCTTACCCTTATTTTTCTCTTTGAGCACTATCAGAACAATACATTTAGGGGTGGATTAGTGATAGACAGTCTCCAAATTCAAATAAAAACGTAAGATGTCCATTACTGTAAAAACTGAAATGTTCCTCTCAGATGTGACAGTTCAGAGGTTATGGGTGTGCTTGGCGGGAGTAAGGGTGGAATACATGTGGCACTGGGCTGAGATGTGAGGTGAGGAAATGGGAAGTTGGAGCTGATGTGGATGATGGGAGAAGAAAGGTAAAGGCCAAGGATTACAGGAAGTGTTTCTCGTGCCTTTCTTTGGGAAAGAGTCGGGGATCTAACTGAGGCTAGTGGCCACAAAGAGCAGGAAGAGGAGGCTGGCTGATGGACCACAGTGCATGAGCAGTGGGGAAGGCGGTGAGAGTGGTGCGGGTGGAACTGGACTGCTTCATTATGAACAGATAGACATTTCGGCCCTTCATACCAGAGAGAGGTAGGGAGAGATGTACTGAAGGTGATCTGATATAGGTGGCGGTCTAGAGGCTGAGGGAGATAAGCTTGGTGGAATTAATGAGGTAGGTGGCAAGGGTTTCTGCTGAACCCAGGGATTTGTGGGCATGGGAGAGGGACCAAGGTGACGAAGGTGCCCATCTGAGGAACTAGAACGTGCACAAATCAGTTGAAGTGGCGCTTCACATGGTGGTGTGATTCCTTCTGGAAGTGCTTGATTACAGTGACACAGGCACAGACAGCTGGATTCTAGCCTTGATCCAGGTTGAGGCTGGGTCAGATGGTGCCCTGGAAGGACAAGGATGCTTAGGAGTTGAAAGGAAAGTGAGAGAACAGTTTAGGGGGGGGGGCAAACATGGGCTCTATGCAGGTGGAGAAAGGAGACTACAGGGGTCACTTAAGCTGGAGGAGGTACAGGGAGATATGGAAACTCAGCCCAGGTTTTTTCCAGGTGTGGGAAAGGGATGAGCCACACTCTCTGTGTGTCTGGCTCCAGAATTTGTTGTCTCCATCTCATCAGGGCCAGTCCTGTGTGTTTTCCTGACCACCCACCTTTGGTCTTCAATTCAGTCTCCTCCTTGAGTCTCCTGCCCCGCTGTGCCCCACCCTGCTGTGGGATCCAGCCCCCACCACTTGGTGCACACCCCTGCTCAGTACAGGTTTCTCCTGGTAGAACAGCCACCCTCTGAACTGTTCTAGTTCAGTATACCCTTCTTTGCTCCTACTTGCTCAGCCTCACCACGAGTCTGCCATCACCCAGGAGAAAGTTTGTCATAGTCCTTATTAGTTGAGCACTAAGGCACTGTCAGCCATTCCTAGCCTTAAGAGTTGCAACACCATCGTGTTTGGTTTCATGGCTCATTTATTCTCCCAAGAGAGAAAGAGCTCAGTGGTCAGGAACTGCGGTTTTGGAGTCACATAGACCTAAGTGTGAACCATAACTCCGTCCTTTATTAGCTGTGTGACCTTGAGTGAGTTATTCACCCTCTTTGTTCCCATCTTTAAAGTGGGGAAAATAGAAGTGCCAGCCTTTTAGGCTTCTGGTGAGGAATAAAAGGGCAGTTACATGAGAGCTTCGTGGGAATGAAATCTCAGAATGAAGACAGAGATCGAGATCCTGAATGTTGCTAAAACTTGCGTTAGAAATCAACCAAAAATCCCATCTATCTTTGGAGAAGGAACTCCCCACACATGCATACACTGAGAAATGGGTATTTCTAAGGAAAAAAAAATCAATCTATGTCATATAGCCCCACTCTAGACACTCCCAAATGCCACATGGTATTTGTGTTTTTGATTGACTCATAGAAAATCAATCAATAATCACATTCTAATTCTCAGGCACCCAGTCACCCTCATCTTCTGCCCACTTACTGTGTGGAAATTTTGTCACAGCCTACAAATAATGTGACTAAAATCTGTGAGTCTTTCTAACTGAGCCTATACTGTATAGTATGTAAGTGGGACGATTCTGTGGGGGCTATGCTAAGAAAAGAAAGGCTGTTCTAAACACCAGCTCGATTTTGTGAGGCAGACTGTTGTGCCATTTTTATTTTGTACTTCTTGCCACCCAGTATATAAAAGGGGGCACAGATCTGAAGCAGTCAACGTTAACTGTGACAGTCCAAATCAGTCTGTTGTTCTTGGACAGTTTGGAAAGGAGGAGGTGGGCAGAAGAATACATAGCACCAGGCTGGGTGCAGTTGGAGAAATACTATTTTGCCACAAAAGAATGGGGGCTCTGAAGGCACCCAGGCACGCAAGTACCACTTCTAGTTACGAATCTCAGAAGGTGAACAGTTCTGTGGATATTAGGGACTGAATGAGTTGACTGTTTAAATTTTTTTGGTTCTCTGATAGGCAAAGGCTAGAGACAAAGGAAGGTCTGTGTTTAAATTTGTATTTCAAATTAGCTTTCTAGAGATGGAAAATTTGAAAAACAAAAAGTACAGAAATCACTCAATAAAAACAAGGGAAACCAATAGGAGAAGGTCAGAGTGACTTGTGAAGTCTGAAGAGAGTAGAATTTTTTTTTGTAAAGGAACACTTCTACCCAATATGGTTGAGCTTTTCCCTAGACCCAGAGGCTCCCAGCTGACTGGTGGCCTTGTAAATTTAGAGTCACACTTTTGGAGAGACATTTGGAAGTACATACCATGAGCCATAAAAATTTCATATCTTCTGAACTAGTAATCTTCCTTCTGGGAATTTATCCTAGGGCAATCAATCTGCAAAGAAGAAACGTGCCACATGCCTGAAAATGCTGATTGCTTCATTGCTTTTAATACCAAGAATCTGGAAGCAGCCTAAAAAATCGATCAGAATAGAATGGCCATTTAAATTATGGTATATCGAATCACAGAGTATTATCCATTCATTAAGATTATAATTATGAATACTATGTGGAAGCATATATCTATCTGAAATAACCTTTTACATTGTAAGTGAAAATAAGCACAAAGTAAGATTGCCTGTACTATGATTTACATATAAAATAAATACTTATGACTAGGTTCTGGAGGGAACATGCAGAATGTTTGACTGGTTCATGTGGTGAAAACAGGAGTGATTGTTTTCCTTTTTTAGATCTCTTCATTATTGTTATAATGCTGGCGAAAGTCAAAGCCTACTTTTGTCATTGAATTATTTCAGTTTTGTTATCTGTAAAATGTGTATAACAGTACTTTATAATATTACTGGTTCATTCCACCCCCGTCCAGGCTCTGTTCTTAGCCTGTCCATATGTTAGATGGCTGAGTTAGTCTTCTCTAGTCCCCATGGGGTAGGTTTTTACAGACAGGCAACTTGTCATATGTAGGTCACTTAGAGCAGAGTTGGGCTTCCAAACCCATGTGATTTGACTACAAAGGTGACACCCTTAACTACTTCCCCATTTAGCCTCTTTCCCCTCTGCTTCATGTTATGAGAAATAGGAGTAACGTATGTTTTCTTTGGACCTGGCATTTAGTGGGAATTATGTAAACAGTAACTGCTAATCACCATCATCATTATAATGTTTATATAATAAAGTAGAACTAGTACCTTGAGGTTCCTGTATGTGGTGAGTAAAACTTACAGATAGTATTTTCAGGTATGTGTCCTTAAGGTCCATATCTAAATAACATCCTCTCTTACAGATTTTCTTACACAGCTTAAACATACCCCCTGCAATGACATGTAAGCTATTGCCTTTGCTCACAAAGCCATATTATAATGAACACTGGACATCTTCAGCCTGGATGAGACCAAAGTGGGGTCAGAATCACTAACAGTTCATGCTAGTTTAGACCTCGCTCTTTATTTATAATGCTTCGCCTCTCTTGGCTCTCTGCCCTTTTTAAAAAGCATTTTAATGTTGATTTTTTCTCTCATTAACTGGAGAGTCATGGGTGGTCTCCCCATTTAACAGACTGTGATCTCTCACCTTTGTTTTGATTGTATACCCTATTGGTGAAAACTTGAGCACATACTTCTAATACCTGTATATTTAGAAATTGTATGTGTTGATCACAGTGTGTGTTTATGGGTCACATGTAAGAGCATGAGGTGATAAGATGAAATAAGCAATTTTTAAAAATAGTTTTTATAATATTTTATTTAATAGCCTAGGAAACCTTGTTATCCTCATTATTCATCATTACTAGTCATATTTTCAATGAGAGCAGTGTTAGTGAGTATGATTTATTATTTTCAAATTCTTGATTTAGCTTTTTATGATATAATAATTCAAATGTCTGCTTTTAATTCACTTATTTCTGGTTTCAATAGCTGAAAAGGTACCTCAAAAAGATATGTAGATCCAAATGAAAGAAATTCATGGATGGTTGTGCTTACTAAGTTATGATATTCAGTTTTCAACCCCTTCCATGTATTATGCAAAGGTTTTGTTGGAATTCAGGTAGTAAATTTTCATTTCTCAAGATGTCAGCCACTTGTTTTTGTAAACTAACTGAAAGCTACTGCATTTTAATATTTTTAAAAAATAGATTTGAAACACACTGAAATTCTTTATTTAGAAGACATTTAAAAGACTAGAAAAATCCATTTCCAAGTTTGTGAAGTGGGCAGATAAGAATTTTTATAAATCAAATTACAACGTTTTCAGCCACAAATAATTAATCATGAAAATGTTTCCAAATATACATTTTCAAAATGCCTCTCCAGTAGAACAAGTTTTTTTCTGTTATTGTTTGTTTGTTTTAGAAAGCGTTTATTCATTCATCATTAAAATGCCATCTCTACCTTGAGGAAACAAATTAAGTACGTTAACTTTTCTTGAAAATATCTGTTGGATTCCATATGTTCTTGATAGTTGCCTGTCATCCAAGAATAAGTCACAAAATAATGCCTACAGTAGTCTGTGGTCATACTTATCCATGGTTTCACTTTCTGTGGTTTCAGTTACCCATGGTCAACCAAGGTCTGAAAATAGTAAATAGAAAATTCCAGAAATCAATAATGTATAAATTTTAAATTCTGAGTACCATGAAGAAATCTCAAGTTGTTCTGCTTCATCTCACCTGAGTGTGAACCCGCCCTTGTCCAGCACACCCATGCTGTATGCTCCCTGCCCATTAGTCCCTTTGCCATATCAGTTATCAGATCCGTTGTTGCTATATCGCCATACTTGTGTTCAAATAACCCTTATTTTACTTAATAATAGTCCCAAAGCCATATAACTTTTATTATTCTAATTGTTCTATTTTATTAGTTCTTATTGTTAATCTCTTACTGTGCCTAATTTATAAATGAAACTTCATCATATGTATGTATAGAGAAACATAGTATGTATAGGGTTTAGTACTACCTGAGGTTTTAAACATCCACTGGGCATCTTGGTATGCATGTCCCGTGCATAAGGGGTGACTACTGTAATTTATTTTTAAACTTACAACTCTTCTAAAGTTCTTTGATGCAAGATAACCAGCAAACTTCTGGGTGTTCAGACAATTTAGGTCACTGCCAATATTATTGAAGAAGTTTGGTAAAAATGAATACATTTTAAGTATCTTGAGTTTTTACATTTGATATCCTGGAGCCTTTGGTGCCCTTTGCTACAGTCACTTGCCAGGGAGATGGAATGAACAAATTTCACTGTGCTGCTGTCTCTGTAACTTTGCCCTGCCAAACTCTGCTTTTATTTAGGCAAGGCAGCCATTCCATCAGGGATTGCGCTGGAACAAGGGTCTCCTATAAGAAGTCCTTTAATTCAGAATATGAATTTACTTTGCATTTTGTTAATTGACTCACAAGAAATAACACTTTATGAGTGTCATGATGGAGATGGAATCTAGCAAATACCACAAGCTGAAACATGCTGAGAAACCCTTACCTCAGGGCACAGTAAACTCCCATGTTCATGTATCTCTCTCAGGTTTTCTCTCTTCAAATTGTCAATAATGTTTTTACATTTTTCAAAGGTATTTGTTGACAAAGAAATGCATTTAATGTGTGGCCAGATTGTTTAACATGTGATAGTTCAGCTAATTCGTCCTGCTCTCTAAAGCACAGGCATCTCTCCAGGTTGGCTTCTTACCTTTTGCTATTGAGTAAGAAACCTTAAAAGACAACCGAAATTTTCTCATTTAATTTCAGGACCATTTGGAAGGTACTTAGATTGTGTCTAGTATGATGTTAAATAGCGCTGAAAAACATTGCAAAGATCATTTTCAATTTTGTTTCATTTAAAAATGTCGTCTTAAATGTGATGGTCTCCTGCTATGCTTAGCTAATAGTGCAAGGCACAATGTATTCTTTAGGTGAAGGTTACTGTTCGTGATAGTGGATCTGCACTAACAGTATTCTTCTTGTAAATTCCTTTTTTTCTCATTGAATTTGTCACTGCTTTCACCTTGTATAATGGCTGAAAATAAGCTCTCAGCAGAAGAAGTGTCAGCTTTGCCATGTTTGTTAGCTTGTTTGCCTTACTACCATCATTTTCAAAGCACATGTTCTTTGCAAATATCTAAGTCTCTGACCTGTTATTACAGGCTACCTTTGTTAAACTTGTGTTCTAGAATCTGTACAGTCACCGTGTGGGCATGCGTAAACTGCGTGTTCAGTGGTAGGCTGGGATCAAGCCCTAGCAGAGTGTGCCTGTTGCCTCCCCTGGGCTGTGGAGCACCACATTTTCTTACCACATGTGACATCTCCCTGGAGGCAATACCACTGCCAGTGTATCATGCATTGCATATTCTTTTTTTATTTTCATATCGATACTCATTACTATATCACAAGTTGTAGTATAGGCTTGTAATCTTTTTTCTGCAGTTCTGAAACTCCAGTAAAGGTGGTCTCCAAACCCACAGAGTGTACAACGCCAAGAGTGAACCCTGATATAAACTGAACTTTGGATGATAATGAGGTTCAGTATAGGTTCAATGATTTGTCCAAGGAGGAAAGTCCAAACCCAAAGGAACAAGTTTTAGAGTTTATTTGAGCAAGCTGGGGACTAGGTCAGAGAACACGATCCCAAGAGTTTCAGCAAGTGTTCCAGGGAGTGACCGTTTTGTAGTTGTTTTTATGCATTTAGAATTAAAGGAGAAAGTGTAAGGAGAGGTACATGAAATCAATTGGTGGTAGATTAAGGAGGCAGGAGAAAATAAAGTGTGGAAATCTCTAGGACTGGCTAAAAAGCAAAATGGAGAGATGCATGCTTCTTTTACATTGGTGGATATAGGATAGTAAACATTTAACGTTTACACCAAATAAAAATTAAATGGCATGCAGGTAAAAAGATAACAATAGGGAGTTTTGGAGTCTTAGTATCCTGGTTCTGCCTCAAGCGGTCTGGAAAAGAAAATTATCTTGACATTTTAAACGTATATTGTCCTAGATGCAAAAGAACAATTGACAGGGCTCACGTAAGGTAAAGATTGACTGTCTACTAAGAGAACTATAGGCCTGGGAAGTGACTACTCCTATGACCTACCCAGTTAGGAATTTATGACTAGACCATCCTGTGTGGTTACTCTTGACCAGTGAGCTTGTTGGGCCTGCCATGTGGCCCCCTAAGCTTGTCAGGTCTGCTATGTAGCCCCTTTTTGTTCACCAATTATAACAAATGTGGGGCATGATGAGAGTGGAGGCAGGGTATATATGAGAAATCTCTGCACCTCCTTCTCAATTTTGCTGTAAACCTAACACTGTTTTTGTCTAAAAACAAAATAAATAAAATTTTTAATAACAATTTTTTAGAAAGGTGGTAACCCTACCTAAAAAGAAGGTTATTTCTGGTATGTATTTATAGCATTTAGTGTGACTATGTTTATACATAAACCGTAGGAATATTTGTATGTTCATTTGGAGTACTGGCCCAGGCTCACTGGAGAGTATTAGGTCATATATGTAAAGGTAACATATTACCTTTCTAAAAGCCCAAAATTCTGATTCTGAAACCCATCCTGGCCCAAGGTTTTGGATATGGACCTGTGGCCTTCAATGTCCTCCCATGGATTATTCTGGTTCTCCCTGGTGTGCATGCACTCACTTTGGGTGAAACCAAAGCCCAAGGAAGTTATTACTTGATCCAAGTCATCCAGCAAGCCAGAAACAGGAAATGAGACTGGGCCAGTGCTGCTTTCACAGAATCACTTCCTGTTGCCCATATGAGGAAACGATTTGGGTCTGGTTTAAAACCAAAGCTTCCCCCAAATAACATATATATCAATGGCCTTATGCCAAGAGAAGGTTTCATTCACTGCCAGCATCAGCTATGAGAGGCTATGTCAGTGAGTGGGATGAATCTAGAATCACAGAATGTTCAAGTTAGAACATTTTGTCAATGAATTCCTGTCCATTTCAGACACTCATTCAACAACCAATCATATATTAAGAATCAAGTGAGGCTGGGGATGCCAAGAGGAAAAGTTTGTCTGTCTCTGCCTGCTCCGAAGGCATTTACAGCTTGCTGTGGGACAGACATGCATACTGAGTGAGAATAGTCTCACAGGGAAAACAAACCTTCAAGGGAAACTTGTAGGTTGACTGGGACTTTTTCAGGTGAATTAGCTTGGGGAAGGAGTTCCAGTTGAGAGAACAGCATGGTGGCTGGCAGGGAGACTTGCTACATCTCAGTGTCTCAGTAGCTCAGTATCACTGTGGGTAAATGAGAGAAGTAAGCGAGGTGGAAGATGAAATTGGCCAATTTGATGGGTCCTGTGGTCCCAGGCCCTGTGCTGAGGGCTGAAGACTTCCAGTATGGAGCTCGTGAAGCCCTTGGGGCTGGGGAGGGATAGGTTTGTCTAACCCTTGTCCTGCAGGAATTCCTCTGCGGCTTCTATGCTGGATCTTTGAGCAGCCTGATCACTTGAGCATGATCACTTCTCAGGATGTTATTTGGTTAACATAGAATTAATTCCTTTTGTGCGGCTCATGATTTGTGACCTCCACTAGTTCTAAAATCTGGTATTTTAAGGCTCCCTGCACAACTACAGCATGTTCTTTTTTGGGGAAATGGGGGCAGGATACTTCAATTTAATTCCTTCTGTATTCTCATTTTTCATACCAGTTGTCTTACTATTCTTAACTATTATTAAAAGGAATGATAAAAAGTAATTAACCATCTGGAACAGATTCATGCTTCCTATTAGTCAGGGCATCTGTTATAAAACCTCCTCCCCAAAGTTCAGCCTTGGAAATGAATTCTCCAAGTAGGTGGATTAACTGATGAATTTTTCTTCCCATCCAAGGGGGAGTGTATTTTCCCAGCACAGCCAGATCTTCCATTGCCCATTTATCAAAGTGGAGAAAAAGTAGAATTGAAACTAGAGATGATAAATCAGTATAATTTACCACATAAAAGCTATAGATTTGATAGGTTTTCACAAGGTTCTCACACTATACTTTTCACTAATGTTTATGTATTTAGTACGGCATTAGCATCGGCTTCAGGAAAATAATTGCATTTGGTCAATGCTCCCTTCTTGGTGCCCGGAAAACACCCCCGCTTGCTCCCAGTTCATGGTGGGGATGTGAGAGATGGGTCTGCAGCAGGACAGCACCAAGAGGGGAGTGTCAGAGGCCTCTGCTTATCCAGTGTGTGTCCCACTGTGAGTTTTAGAGATACTTGGAATTTGACAAAAGGAGGAATTATGCTGGTAGTGGGTAAGCTTCATGTGTTGCCTGGGTTCTATGAATTACTCTCTCGCATCCTTGGCACAGACAGGCTGCCTGACTCCTGGGAGACCCATGTGACATGGTGGCCAGCTCTGTTGGACCTCCATGTTGGCCCTTTTACACATAAACCTTGATGGCCACTTCTCTCTGCCCCTTTCTTGGCATCCCATCATGGCTGATATCCAAGAGCTGAGGTGGGGTTAATCCTGGGAACTACTCCAGGCTCAGGGTTGCCCTTGAGTTCACATGAGTTCAGATCCCAAAAATTCCTCCTTGGGGAGAAGCTTCTGGTCTTGGTTATTCTTCCTGGATACAGAATACCCGGGCCAGGCCTCCAAGGGCCAGGAGGCTGACTTCCCATCATCTGTGTCAACAAGAAGCGTTTGCTTTATGCCAGATCTGAAGCCATTAACTGTGCTTAGGATTTCCAAAGTGCAACGCTGATTCACGGCCAAGAGTGAACTGTTCGTGGTTCATAAACTCTTCTATGGTTTCATATTAGCCTGATGAGGTTTAGCTCAAGAACAATTTCTTTCATGAAGACTTGATAATGCTAGCTTACAAGTCCATTCTATTCAACAAATATTTATACAGCAACTTTTGTATTCCAAGCCCTGTGCTACACTCTAAGGATGTAGGGATGAATGAAGTTTAGAAAAAGCTTCATGGAGAGGATATTTATAGTGAGTCTTGATACATTCATAGCAGTTTGCCAAGTTGAAAACAGGAAGGACTGGGGAGATGGTTGAAGCAGAAAGGACATGTACAGAGCAAGGCTTGAAAGGCTGCAGGTTGGGACATGGTGTGTTTCTTGAGACTGATGTTGAGGATGGAGAGTGAGGCTGGAGCCCTTCCTGGTTGTACTGCATCACACTCGCCTTGGACTCCCGAGGCCTGGCATGCAGTGCCCACTGGGAGGGAGGTGCCAGAATGGGGACCCAGGATGAGTTCAGGGTTAGAGCTGGAGCAGGGACCTCTTACCTTCTGGAGGAGAGACTAAATCTGAATGTCTAGGAGATTCCATACCCAGAAGTGTCAAAGGCAGGGATCAAAGCTGCAGGTCTCCATATAAAGGAGGGGGCTGGAGTTTTAGAGAAGTAGAAGCATATGGTTCCAGTCAGGTATGAATGAGGGATTATGTTTTCCTATTTCATGTATGAATACCTTTTTAAACAGATTTATGCTACTTGAAAGTGGGTAGATGGCTTTGAATTTCTTTGTAAGTCCTATACCCTAGGGCCTAACAAAGCACTGTTAAAGTATTTAAGAAGTCATGCCACTTGCCCACGATTATAGAGCTTTTAGGGTGACTGAGTTCAAGGTAGTTAACCTCTGGATACTGTGTTTACCGTGACCCTAGATGACTGCTATAGACTGAATATTTGTGTCTCTCCCCACCACCCCCATCAAATTCTTATGCTGAAAGCAATTTCCCAATGTAATGGTATCTGGAGATAGGGCATTTGGGAAGTGATTAGGTCATGATGGTGGAGCTCTCATGAACGATATTAATGCCCTTTTAAATAAGAGAGTCTGAGAGTGCTCCCTTGTCCCTTCCACCATAGAATGACACCGCAGAAAGATGATCATCTATAAACCAAGAAGTGGGCCCTCGCTAGACACCAAATCTGCTAGTACCTTGATCTTGGACTTCTCAGCCTCTACAACTGTGAGAAATAAATGTTTGCTGTTTAAACATCCTGTTTATAATATTCTGTTATAGTAGCCCAAGCAGATGAATATGGCAGCCTCTAGATCTCAAACAGATAATGTGCTTAGCAGACAGTGTCACATGTGAGAAGGAACATTAACAAATTTAAGTGCATATAGAGGACTCAGACCTGCTATTGTCTTGTCCCCTGAATATTAAGAAAGCAGAGAAGACATCAGGGAGGCCTGGGGTGGGGGATCATTGTCAGTAGATATTTGTAGGAATTTCATGTAGAAGAAGGATATCTTGTTTCATGTGACTTTAGGGGCCATAGATGCATCAAGGCAGATCTCCCCCTAACCACTGGTGTTGTCTAAAACTGTGATGGGCTGTCTAGAAAGAGTGAAGCTCCCTGAATGAAAGGTGGACCAGCAGGGATATTGTCAAGGAGCTTCCTCCTCTGGGTAGGAGACCCCACCAAATGATCAGAAATGTCTCTTCCAATTTGGGGCTTCTGTAAATCTTCTGATGCTTCCGTAATTCTGCCATTCACCCCTGGCTCCCAAGAGAGGTGTCTCTGTGAAGACATTAGAAGCTGAGAGGTGGCTCACTGGCACTCAGCCTTTGCCTTCATTATTTCATTACTTCATTACTTCATTATTTGTCATGAGAAATTAGAAAAAATATTTTTAGCTAAGGCATTTGCTTTTATGGGACCCAATTTCCTAGAAATGGTCTATCTGTTCCTTTTATACCCTACCTTATTGTTCCCTGGAATTTTTACTTCTTGACCCCAAGGATTATTTTCTTTTTCATCTCTTAAACTGGTTTGATTTCCAGAAGGATTAAAACCCAGGTGTTACATTTTAACATATAGAGATGGTATCTTATTGATTGTCACAGGAAGCACCACCTTCCTGAGGGGGCAGCTGACTTTGGAGGCAGGGTTTTGTGCCTTATCTGCACTTTGGAATCAGTTAGGAGGGTTTAAACAATCTCAGTGCTTAGACTGCATGAAGACTGGTTAGATTGGAAACCTTGGGTGGGGCTGGGTACCAGAGGTTTTTAAAGTTCCCTGGATGGTTTCAGTGTGCAGTTAAGTCTGAGAATGATGGCTTAAGATACATTCTGTAGTCTCCTAGGCAGGACCCCTGGGGCCTGTTCTGTTTTGTACCTCAAAGTCATTGAGCAAAGCAGCTTGCAGTTTTCCTACCTGCGGCCTGTGTACCTTGAGTAAGTTATTTGACTTCTTGGGGCCTCTGTATGGAGCCCCTAGAAGGTCGGCTTTATGCACAGGGTCCTTGGTGCGGTGCCTGGCAGGAGCTCACTCTGGTGCTGTTAGCCATAATGATGACAGTGATGACGACAATAGTGGAGCTGGCAATGATGATGATGAGAACAGTGATGACGATCACAGTGATGATGATGACAGTGATGCTGATGATGCCAATGTTGACGACTATAATACACACTGGTTGGGTATTCTCCTGTGTAGGTGTGGCCTCTATGCCAGGTGTTTTGTATGTGTACTTTGTTTATTATTCTCTGTAACCATATGTGGTGGTTAATATTATTGTCTCATCTTTTTCACACTGCCACCTCTATGAAAATGATGGCATTTTAACAGCACACTGGAGTAAAATTGTGACAGGGGAAGGGGCTGGAGGTGATGAGCCCAGTCCCTTATTCTAGGAGCCATAAGCACCAAGGGAACTGATACCTTGGGAACCCCTGAAACCCCAACTCATAGCTAGAAAGCTCTGCCTTTTACACATGATGATGGTGGTGAAGAAGAACATGAAGATTAATGGTCCATTATGTACATGTCACTTCTTACTGGCAAGCAAATTGCAGGTGTTCATATAGCATTATTTAATTTTGGGGGACTGCTATGGGCTAAATTGTGTCCCTGGAATTCATATGTTGAATTCCTAACCTCAAGTACCTCAAGATATAACCACACATGAAGTTAAAATCTTGTATTTACCTAGTCTTGATGTCATTCTCCCAGCATTGTTAGGGTTCCTCTCTGATCTTACTTAGGCTGGTACATCCCTGAGGTTACAGGATGATGAAGTCACATTAATAAAGTCACTGTAAAAATATAATAAGTTCTGAAGAATGTCTTTGTGTGGAGTACCATGTGACAAGAGTGTGGAGTAGCTAATTTTGTATAAGGAGGAAAAAGAAGGCTCGGCAGAGGTGGTGGCATCACATCTAGGGTATGACTAATGAGCAGGTTTTCCTGGCATAGAGGAGGTCACAGGGCGCTCTTGTCCGAGGGAGCAGCATGTGCAAAGGACCAGGGGCTAGCAACAATCTGACCTCCTTGGGGAAGAGTAAGGAGTTAAAGATGGCTGAAACATGAAGTCTGTGTGTGGAGGAGTGGTGGGAGCTGAGGTGGGAGATAGGTCGGTGTCACCTCTGTTTGCTGTGAGTTCAGTACTTTTCAAGAAATGAGGCTATGTATTAGTTTTACATTGCTTCTGTAATAATACAAACACGATGGCTTAAAACGTTACAGATTTACTATCTTACAATTATCAAGGTCAGAAGTCTGAAATGAGTCTTAGAAGGTTGAAATTAAGGTGTTGGCAGACTGTGTTCATACTGGAGGTTTCAAGGAAGAATCAGATATGCTCTGTGCCTCTACCAGCTTCTAGAGGCTGGTGGCATTCCTTGGCTGTAGCTACATCTCTTTAATCTCTGCTTTTGTGGTCACACAGCCTTCTCTGACTTTGGTCCTCTGTGTTCCCCCTATAAAGACTCTCGTGACAACATGGGACTCACCCAGATAGCCCAACGTAGTCTCCCCATCTCGAAATTCTTAATTTATACCTGCATACCCCTCTTGCTATATAAAGTAACATTCATAGGTTCTGGAGATTAGGATGTGGACTCATTTTGGGGGCTGTTATTCAGCTTACTATAGGACAACTGAGTAATTTTAAGTCAAGTCAATAAGGTGAGAGAAATCCAGTGTGGAAGACCAGCTCTGCTGCTTCCCAAGGCCATGTAAGGGCTGGGACTGGACCCAAATGGTATCACTGAGTGTAGAGAGGAGATGGGGGCTTAAATTGAGAGGGGAAAAAAGATGATGAGAATTCAATAGTGGAGGATGAAGGAATAGGAAGCATTGAGGATGACTCGGATTTAAAATGGTGTCATTTTTAATGGTGTCATTAATCAAGAGAAGAATGTAGGTCCTTCTGTCTCCTGTTGCCTGACTCACTTCTCTTCAGAACTTACAGGAATGCTTCTCTGTAAGGAATGCCTAGTACTGTCCTCATGTTCCCAAAGCACTATATCTCCTGTTAGCAGACAATGCGCATCCTGGTGTACAGGCCTTAACTTGCCTGTCTCCTTTGTTAGATTGCAAGTTTCCCAAGCTCCTTGCAAGGATTGGCCACATAGTAGGCTCTGGTTCTTGTTTACTAAGTTCCTCTACTTGTATGTGGTGATTTGGGCAGTAGCTGAAGCCAGGAACCGTGGGGTCTGCTGTTGCTAGGACACCTTTCTCACTCTCCACACCTTCCTGGAATGATGATGGGTACTCAGTTGTTAACCTCGATCTTCCTGGTTATGAATTTTTTATTTTCCTCCCCTTCAGGAAGTCATATAACTTTCAGGATGTCACATAGTCTTTAAAATGGATGTAAATAAACCTAATAGCTGAAAATGACTTGAAAATATTTCAAGGAGGGAAAATTCAGCTAGAAATATCAGAAGGCAATTTTCAAGGCTACTTGCCTGTGTATTTCCAGAAATGTGCTCTCCCTTGAGATGTTTCTTGTATCCATTTCAGTAAATATCTCTTCTGTTCATTTGCTGATAGATTTTTGAAACTCTCTGTCTCCTGTGTGTTCTGGCTCTTTCTCAGCCTTTATCCTGCTTATTCCTCAAAGTCACAGAGAATTGTTGGTTCCTTTATTTAGAAATAAGAAATGCGACATTGAAGGGGGCTTTTCCTTTCTTTTTCTTGAGAATTCTATTTTTTGGCCTCAAGCTGAGCAGTAGGAGAGGATTTTCCATTCTTCAGGGGAGGACCCACTGAAAGATCACATGACTGGTTTAGCACCCTCTATGACAGTTAACCCTCTATTGGGATAAGATGAGTTCATGGAGGAGAGAGTTACAGAAAAGATGGGTATTTCTTTTTTTCTCCCAACAAGAGTGACCCTGCCCAAGTTAAATGAGGAGATCTAAGCAGAGGGCACATGGAGATTGGGGTGCCTTTCAGAAGAGGGGGCTTACATCTGCATTTTTGGCTGGGTGCTTTCTGAGTTCTAGTTCTCATAGGCCTGACTTCATACCAGGGAACAGAGTTTGATGAGAATGTTCTTGGGATCCTCTGGATTGTGGAATAAATTGCCATGAATTCTCTGGATTTGGGGGACCGACCTGGACATGAGAAAATTCTGAAGGCAGGTGGTCATTGCCACATGGAAAGCAGGTGTGAGTCTCCTGTAGACCCATGGAGGTCAGGGGGCAGAGGGCAGGCTAGAAGGGGATCTACTGTGGAGGGGGCCTGGACACTGAGAATGCCAAGGTCAGGATCAGTAAGAGTCTCAGGAAGAGACTCTGGAGAGAGCTGGAGAGCTCATGGCAGGATCAGGGAGCCCTGTGGTGTGGGAGCCTGGAGGGATCCCTCAGATGTGCTCTGCAGAAGAGCTGACCTTTGGTCTCCTGCTAAGAGGTAAAGCAAATTTAAAAGGCAGGCATTTGCTTTTCTTGCTCACTCTCTCCTTCTGCCTCAATCTTGGAGGAGCTCACCCTCCCTCTGCCTCAATCTTGGAGATGAGGTGGGAGAGTAGGAAGCCTGGAATACCTGCTGTGGGCCCAAACTGAGGGGAAGGATGAAACTGGGAATCAGATGTGAATTGAAATGTTCACACTGGACCATATTGCACCTTTTAAATTCTAATCCAAGTTGTAACTTCCTAATGTATTTTGTTTAAAGGCTGAGGGATCTGCCTGAGATTGTCTTCAGGCAAAGAATGGAAATGGACAGTGTGTGGCAGTGATGGAAGAAAAATGAAGCCATTGTCTTTACCCCATGGAACTCAGCCCATTTGATAAATTTGTTATAAAACCTGACAAGGACACAAAGCAGGATATTAACTTATGATCAGAGATTTCATATATTTTGTGAGCCGCTTTGTACTGATTCACAGGCTTCAGGAAATTGTGTGTGTGTGTGTGTGTGTGTGTGTGTGTGTGTGTGTGTGTGTGTGGGTGTGCATGTACGTGCATGTATGCACGTGTGTGCATGTATATCTCATGTCTCTGTATAATAGCAGATACTTAGAGATATGTAAAAAAAGACAAGTAATTCAAATAATTTAACAAATGTGCTTTAAACTAATTTAATTATCACAATGACTCGTAAATAGATAGTGTTATTAGACCCATTTCACAAGAGGAAGCTGAAGCCCAGTGAGGTTAAGAACCTCACCTAAGGGCACACAGCAGGTGTGGATGAGCAGGGATCTGCACCCATGCTTTCTTGCATAGTTCTCCCTCTTTCATGTACCACCCCCAATCATTTCTGTCTCTCAATTTTTTTGTTATAGAATTTTCCAAACACATGAAGTAAAGAGAATCATATAATGGATCTGATATACATTCACTCAGCTCCTGCAATTCTCAGTTTATAAGCTGTGCTCCAAACCCCCACACTCTTCTGCCTCTTTTAGCAAATTTATTTGAGGTGGTGGATGTTTGCTGAATGGATAGATAAAAAAAATAGTTGGAGAGTAATTGCCGTTTGAAACAGAGCAGAGGAGTTTAGCTTCCGTTTAAGATGTTCGTTGCCCTTCCCACATTCTGAAGTTCAGCTGCAGTAAAAAAAAAAAAAAAAAGAAAGAAAGAAAAGAAAAAGAAAAAAAGAAAAAAAGAGAAAGAAAGAAAAGTAATTCAAATAATTTAAATTCTGCATGCTGACTTCGTTTTGTCCTCGTCTTATCTGACCTTACTTAGTCAAATCAAAAGAAAAAAAAAAAAAGACGAGGAAGGCATTTTCCAGGGAGGAAGGCATTTTCCAGGGATTTTATCTCGTCGTGACTCTTTAAATGAATCTTCCATTTATACTTATATAATTGTTTTATACTGGAGAGTCTTAATAATATCAAATTTCATTTTTAATGCTAGCTGAGAAAAGCTTTTAAAGACCCATTCGAATGTGTTAGTATTATGAGAATAATAATCTGCTACCAATTCCTCTATTTTCTACCTAAGAGTGTTGCACTTTCTCTTTTTAAAAACCCACAGTTGCAGTACAGACTGTACACCTTGACACCAGATACAAGTCCTACGTGCTATAATGCAAGAAATGCACCCCCGCCCCAAACTTCTCAGGCACAGCATACTCACATGAGGGGCATTGCTGGCTGCTGGCACACTGGACCCAGCTCCTGTTTACCACCTGCACCCAAACTCACACTCCCAGACAACTTGTGTCCAGGAAACAGGCTTTGCTAAAGTTCTAGAAGCAGTTTTTTAAAGAATCTGATCTTATGGGAATGAATTTTAAAACCTTTAACCTTCATTTCAGGTTTTCCTTTAAGTGATATTTATCAAAGTCTAATTTTTTATAATTAAGATTTACCTTTGTAGGTATACAATCCCATGAGTAGAAATAGTGTATGTACCTATCCCGACGTGAGATAAGAATGGTTCTACATCCCAAAACTACCCTTTAATTGTCACTCACTAACCTCATTCTCAGGCAGCCATTGACCTGCTCTCTGCTTCTCTATAATTTTCTTTTCTAAAATATTATATAAATGGAATCATACAGCATGCAGCCTTTTGGGTCTGCCTTCTTCTACTTAGTATAATGCTTCTGAGATTCATCCCCATGGTTGCATCTATTAGGAGTTCATTCTTTTTTATTGCTGAGTAGTTTTCCAATGTATGAACTGGTGTTTGGGTTGTTTCCAGTTTGGAGCAATTATGAATAAAGCTGCTATTAAACATACAGTCTTTTTGTGAACAAATGTTTTCATTTCTTTTGGGTAGAACCTAGCAGTGGGATTACTGGGCCATTTGGTGAGTGTTCACATTCTCAGCAGCAATATATTGGAGTTCTAGTTGCTCCACATCCTTCCTGACACTTGGTATTATCAGGTATCTTTTTAGCCTTTCTGTTATGTGTGTAGATGTCATGCAAATTTTTATGAATCAAAGGGCAAGAATGTGCTATTGAAAATCTGGCCTCAGTTATCACCCCATGAGTCTCTCCTGCAAGCCTTCAAACTCTGCTTCAGAAGTTGACTGCAGAATATACTTTGTGCCACCAAAGTGAGGCTTTGGTGGGAGACATTGCAGCCAACTGCTGGTTTGCCCATTGGTGAGATGGGCATGGTAACAGGGCTGATGAGGGCCCATGTGGCATGGTTGGAAGAACATACTTGGAAGCCTGGGACCATTCCCTTTCTGCCACTTATCATACCCATGACACCCGGCCAATCACCTAAAGTCTATGCCTGCCTGTCCCCTCTTGTAAAATGGAGATAATCATGAATGCTTACTCACCCTACTGGAGAGTGAAGAACAACCTTTTAAACAGAGAAGTCCAATCAGAGAAGAAATGTGGGCATGATTATTTTTATTGCTATTGAGTTTGCTGTTGGCTGTAACCCCAGGACTGATGTAAAACATTACTGTTACTAGCAATGAAGGTCGACAAGACTGTTTTTCATCTGCTTTGTTATTAACAATTATATATATATATATATACATATATATATATGTGTATATATGTGTATATATATATGTATATATATATACACATATATATGTGTATATATGTGTATATATATATATATGTGTGTGTGTGTATATATATATATATATATATATATATATACACACACACACATATATATATATATATAATTTCATGAAAATGTCACAAAAAACTGCTTGGAGTAGAAGCTGCATGTTCTGTTGTGATTTTTAATAAAAGATTCTCTTTAGGCCTAAGCAACCTCTTGTAATCACTCACCTCACTTCCCAGATACCAGTCCTCTGTAATATTATTGGAGACCTTGCTTCAATTTCAAACACTGTCAACTCTTGCTCATAAAAGGAGCTGTTTATATAGTTTGTGGATTATTCTTTTTCTCTCTTGGGCCGTTTGTTTTACTGCTCAATGCCATTCTCAGCTGGTTCCAACGGGCTAGAGAAATAGAAAATAATGAAATGTAGGCTGGATTATTTTCTCCCTGATTATGGCTATAGTTGAAATTTTGGCTAAAATATAGTGTTTTTTTTTTTTGCTTTTCTTGAGATTTGAATTATTCATGCTATCCCTCTTTTCTCTGTTACAAAAGTCAGCAAAGAGTTGAATGAAGGAGGACAATGAGATGTTTCTGCTGTGGTCTATGATTTCTCTCATACAGCAGAATATTATGTTCAAAGTTTGTGTGGAACAAAATATTTTAGGAGCTTAGTTCTCATTTGTACTTTGGAGACAATGAAGGTTTCTTTTTGGAAAGTAGAAAAAGACAGAAAAATAAAGAGCCTTTAGCTAAGCATTCTTTTGATCAGCTATGAAAAAGTTTGATTGTTTCTAATGGCCAAATGTAATAGTGGCATTTCTAAAAAAATTTTTAACAAGATAATGTGTGTGTATGTGTGTGTGGGGGTGAGTGAGAGAGAGAGAGAGAGAGAGAGAGAGAGAGAGAGAGAGAATGAGAATGAATCATAGCCCTCTATTGACCTCCCTTTCAATCTCAGAGATTCATTTCAGAGATATGCGCCCACAGAAATTCCTGCTTCTAAACACTGCAAGCACCACACTTAAGAATCCTCATGTTTGTGTTAAACAGGCTCTCTGATGAAGAGTAGGGGACAGGGTACATGGTGGTGGGGTACGCCCCTTGGTGCTAAGATTTCTGCCATGGTCAGTTTCAAGCTACCAGTGTTTGACAACTGGCTTGTGCACAGTTTCTGAGTATTTAACAGCCGCTCTGGCACAGCTGACTCCAGCACATCATTCATTTCAAGGAACTGCTTCTGTCAGTAATCCACTTTCACATGTTTAATTTTCCCACAGATCCCCTTGTAAGACACTTGTCAAGAGCATTGCACTTGACATCGGTGCACAGGGTAATAGGTTAAATTACGTGAGATGATGCCACTTGGCTGATTGCAGTTTGATTGGAAACACCCTCACCTCCAATGCCCTGGTACGTCTGTGTGGGCTCACCTGCCTGAAGATGCTCCAAGTACTGGGTGGACATGAAAGCTCAGGGCTTTCTTCTGATTTGCATTTCAAAGCGAAGGCAAGAATTCCTTGAAGCAAAGTTAGTTATTTACCAAAAAAAATGGTTATTGAGTCAGTGGTGTGCTGGGGGACCAGCCTACACCCTGGGAGTCCAAAGGTGAGCAGATCACTGTCCCTGACTTTGGCCCTTGGTCTCTGTAGGGGGCTGATGCAGGTCATGAGGGCCTGTCTCAGGAGACAGGGCACCCAGCAAATGGCTGAGCAATTTCAGTACTGGGAGGCCCCATAAAATGAACACAGAGCAATGTGAAAGATATGTGTGTGTTTGCTTTCTGCTGCTTTGGGAATGGTGTAGTCTCCAGAACCTCAGTACCCCTCTTAGTCAAGTAGGTATGATAATCCCTCCCTTACAGTGGAGGTTTTCAGAGCAGGGGTCCTCGGATCTGTAACAGCAGCAGCATCTGACAACTTATTGGAAATGCATCTTCCCGCACCCCACCCCAGACCCCAGAATTGGAAGCTCTGGGTTTGGACCCAGTGATGAACCTGTGTTTACTGAGCCCTTCAGGTGATGCTGCTGCCTCTCAGGTGTGAGAGGTGTCAGAGGGCTGTTTGAGGATTGCTGTGGCCCGTGTGTGAACACTTAGCCCAGTGCCTGGCACATGTATGGGCTGTCAGCCGCAGCTCCATCGAGGACTCTAAGGAGAAAATATTTCCAGCAATCTGCAGGTTGAGGAAAGAGGACAGATAATGCTGCCGACTCAATTGTGGTGACTTTGTGTCAAGATGGGGCCAAGAGAGGGAAGGAAGCAGGGTTGCTTTTGCAGGATCAGATGATGGAACTCTTTCTTTCTCAAGCTGTGGCTGCCTCACTCTTTTGTTGCCCAGCTTACTGAGCTCCCTTCCCTAAGCTGGGTCCCTGTGCTTTGTTCTAATTCATGGAACCTCAGGAGAACTTGGATTTTATTGCACAAAGGTAAACATGAAGGCAAGATGGACTACCCTTCCTATAATTCACACCCACCAATTCCTGTCACCTGTCCCTGCCAAGCTCTTATTGCTTCATTTTTTTCTTAGCACTTATTTCTCCATGCACGTATGTTTATTGTTTGTTTTTATAATGTTATGTGCCTCTTCTCTCTTGTTTCCCACCAGAATATAAACAGCATGAAGGCAGAGACATTATCTGTTTTGTTTGACACCATCTCCCCAGTACCTTAGAATAGTGGCCAGTTCACAATTTGTAAATGTCTCTGGAATGGATAGGTGGGAGGGTGAGTGAGTATTCTGAGAGCTAGTAAATGAGCAAATCTGGGCACTTCACAGATGTAAAGAGACTGGGTTTGCATCACAGTTCACTTAAAATTTCTTTGGTGATCTGGGAGCACTGAAAAAGGCCATTAGAAAGTAGAAAGCAAAATAAAGCTAAAGCTATCACACGTTTTGATTTTGAAATATATTACAAAGCTACAGTAATTAAAACAGTATGGTAATGGTGTAAAGACAGACATATAGACCAATGGAACAGAATAGAGAGCCCAGAAATAAACTGGCTCATGTATAGTCAACCGATCCTCAACAAAGGAGCTAAAAATACACAATGAGGAAAAATAGTTTCTTTAACAGATGGTGTTGGAAAAACTGGATATCCATATGCAACAGAATGAAACTGGACCCTTATTTTACACAACACTCAAAAATTAACTCCAAATAAATTAAAGATTTAAATGTAAGGCCCGAAACATTAAAGTTTCTAGAAGAAAACAAAGGGAGAAAGCTCTTGACATTGGTCTTGACAATGATATCTTGGATATGATGACAGAATCACAAACAGCAAAAGTAAAAATAGACAAATGGCACTGTATCAAACTAAAAACCTTCTGCACAGCAAAAGAAACAAGTAGAAGAATGAAAAAAACAACCCATGAAAAGGGACAAAATATTTGCATATATTTAATAAGGGGTTAATATCTAACATGTATAAGGAACTCCTACAACTCAATAACAAAACATTAAATCTATGCAGTTTTATGTATGTCAATTATACTTAAGTAAAGCTGTAAAGAAAGAACGAAGGTACCCTGTTGTCTCAGTGAGGGGAGAGAGTTTTCTCCTTTTAAGAATAATGAGTTTCATTCTTTCGCATCCCAGTGCCCATCTGTGGTCTTCATTTTGATTTATTTTCATGCTGCTTTTGTGCCTTGTGTGCTCAGCCTTGAAAGAAAATATTTCAGTTACACAAAGGGGAAAGAAACTTGAAATCCATTGTTTCTTTTAAGTTTGAAAGATTGATTTGTGAGCAGAGGTTGTATTTTGAGCCTAAGATAACTGGGCATTTTTTCCTAACTTCTTTCTGATGATACCTAAGAGAAAGTCAAGCTAGGCAGTTCCTTTTCACTTTTGAGGGGGATAGATGAGGGCTACAGCAGTAAGTAACAATAATAGCATTATATATATTACTATCTATAATAAATGCAATAAATAATATCTTATATAATATATAATATATATTATACTTTATAATGTAATAGATATATAGTAACAATTATTATTATATATAATAACACTAATATGTAACACATGATTATGTTATAATACATTATTATATAATATAATTATATTAATTAATATACATCATTATAATTTAACTATGATATAAAACATTTCTTATTGTGTATATGTATAATTATATTATTATTACTTAATAAAATTATATTATTAATTACTTATTGTGTATATATCCAGTGAGAGGGGTTTATTATAGGAATTGGCTTAGGACTCAGGAAAATGGGTGGTGTAGTTGAGTCCTGACCTGAAGGCCTGGGAACCACAAGAGCCAATGGTATAAATCCATCTGAGGGCAGGAGAGGTGAGGTGAGATGTCCCAGCTCAAGCACTGAGTCAGGAAAAAAGGGATGAATTCCTCCTTTCTCTGCCTCTTTTTCTCTTTAGCTCCCAAATAGATTGGAGGATGCTCACTCACACTGAGAGCCATCTATGTTACAATTGCTCATCTCATACAAAAACACCCTCACAGACACACCCAGACTTAATGTTTAAGCTGGGCAACCTGTGGCCAATCAAGCTGACACGGAATTAATCATCACACTATGCTTTCACTTAATACTTGTAACAACCCTATGAATTGGTCCTATTTTTAGTATTCCTATTCACAGATGAGGAAACTGAGTCCCACAGAGTTTAAGTGACTTGCCCAAGGTCACCTATATTCTTGTATTAGTTTCCCAGGACTTTTATAACAAATTTTCATAAACTGGGTGGAATATGACAATGGACATTTATCCTCTCAGATTTCTGGAGTTTAGAAAGCAAGGTGTCCCCAAGACTGTGCTTCCCCCGAAGGCTCTGAGGAAGAATCCTTCCTTGCCTCTTCTAGCTTCTGGTGTCTCCTTGGCTTGTCTCTGCCTTCATATTTACATGGCCTTATTTCCTCTTCTTATAAGGACACTATTCATTGAATTTAGGACCTGTCCAAATCCAATATGACCTCATCTTAACTTAATTACATGTGCAAAGACTTATTTCCAAAGGTCACATTCTAAAGTTCTGGTGGGCATGAATTTTGAGGGGACACTATTCAACCACTGCAACCCTGTTTGTGTAACTTCAGAGCTGTGCCTTCTCTGATGCTCTATACAGGCCAGAGCATTGGGGCTTCCATGCAGGGATGCCCAGCCCTGGGGGAATGGAGGAAGGTGTGCAAACTGGGTCTGGGAGCTGGGACAATATTCCGCCTAAAGGTGATGTTTGGCCTTGGTAATGTTCTTCATCTTATTTGGCATATAAATTTTCTTGACTGTCATGTCTTCATTGTGGATTTTACCTTTTATCAAAATTAAATAGTTGTCTGGCCCATTTAATGACTTTTGTTTCTCTAACCTCTGTGATATTAACCTGGAATTCTTACTTTCTATTTGTGTTTGGCCAGTACCTCTTGGGCATGCTGTTAATTGGTCTTTGGATTATGTTGTTTTATACATGCTTTATATAGGCATAGAGAGGAGCATTTCCTACCTTACTGAGAGCTTTTGGCCTTCAGATGTGAAAGAGAAGCCCCTGAGGCTGTGGGAGGGAATGGAGTTCAGAGCCTAGAAGGGCACAAGAAGCGCTGTCTTTATGTCCCCAAGTTCTTTCTTCACAGTTACCCTGTGAGGTAGGTGGGATTATACCTATTCTACTGCCTTGGAAGCTGAGATGTTAAGTAATGTCCCCATGGTCATGTGGCTGATCGGTGGCACAGCAGGATGAAGTCACCATGTCACCCCACCTCTACTCTCCACTTCCACCAAGAGAGGAAGGCAGCAGGTGAGGATGGAAGTGAAAAAGTCAGGATTGGGACACTGATTTAGCAGTGCATTTATCTAGGTATCAAGACACTCTTGGTTTTAAATGACAGAATCAAATTATCCTCTCTTAAGCATGAAAAGGAAGAGGTAGGAATTTATTAGCTCCTATAACTGGGTCCAGCTTCAGATAAGGCCAAATCTCTGAGGTTCAAGTGATGTCTTCAAGACTCTACCCTCCTTTCTATGTTATAGGCAGGCTTTCTCCACATGATAGCTAAGATGGCAGCTGAAGAAAGGGGCTCTTCTGGGAAAGCTCTGTCAGAGAAATCCTAGGAAAGTTTCTGGTCTGATTTGAGGCACATGCCTATCTCTGAACACTTCTTAGGGGTCAGACGTCTAGAATTTGTGGTTGGCCTGGTCTGCTTCACATGCCCACTTGGTGTCACTCTGCTCCACATTGGGTGGGAAGTACGAAGAAGAAGAGTTCTATTCCCATAAGAAGGATGTAGGGATGCTGCACAGATAAGAGCCACAGGTGCCCATAGGTGGTGTGGTCTTGCTATACAAAGAGAAGGAAAAACAGGACCCATGGGGCTGGTTGTTGGGCATGCCCAGGTCTACAGGTGTGAGCAGTCAGAGGTAGGAGAAACCTGAAGGAGATCCAGTTAAAATAAACACAGTTATTCCACAGTGGGAAGTCCAGGCATCTACTCTGAGGATGGTGATGGCTAAGCCTATGGATCCCATAAGAGGCTGTCCCAGTCAGCTTGGGGTGCTGTAACAAAAATACCATGGACTGGGGGGCTCAAAACACAGACATTTAGTTCTCATAGTCTAGAGGCTGGGAAGCCTGAGATTAGGGTGCCAGCAAGGTTGGGTTCTAGGGTGGGCCCGCTTCCTGGTGTGCAGATGTCTGCCTTCTTGCTGCGTCCACATGTGGCAATCAGCAGAGAGGGCTGGCTCTCTTCTTCTTCTAAGAACACTAATCTCACCATGGTACTCCACCCTCATGCCCCAATTACCTCCCAAAGACCCCAGCTCCACATACTATGACATCAGGGCTTCTACCTAAAAATCTTGGGAGGACACACATACTCAGTCTATAGCAGAAGGCCAGTAATAGCCAGACCATAAAAAGAGAATCCATTCTTAGATGATCTAGTAGGATGTTTCAGGTTTCAAAAACAAAAATTAATGAATTAATCTTTAAGGCCTTCCTAGTCAGAGTTACTCCAGGAGAAATCCAGCCCCAACTCTAGATTGTGCGGATTCCTGATCCTGCCTTCAGCCATAGAATGTGTACAAGGTGAACATACAGGTAGAAGCAACCCTGATCGCTTTCCGTTGCTGTTGGGATAGAGGCAGCCACCTCAGATCTCCAGCATGTGGCCACCTCACTGAGGGAGATCAAAAAGAATGTCGCTTAGCTTGGAGGAATTGGCTCACCTGATTCCAACTCTGGTGCAGACAGGAAAACAGTTTGTCTCCTGGAATGTAAAATGACCACATGCAGCTGCATGGGCTGGAGAAAAGAATTACAGACCAACTGCTGCGGCTTTGAGTGAATTTGACTTTGCATGCTGTGATGGCCCAGAGAATGACAGGGTCCGTCAGGCAGCTTCTCGGTCAACTCTAATGAGCATAAAAATGCATTGTCTCTTTTTTTGTGATCCTTTGCCATCTCTCACCTTTTCCTTTGTGATCATATCACTGAATTGAGCCTTTTCTGAAGTCAATTGTAGTGTCAACCTGCCAATGCTTCCTTATGCTGGAAATTGTCAGCAGTTTTAAATTTGGGAGAAAAATATATATATATTTTCTGATATCATAAAAATCCATTTTGACTGAACCATCTCCCTGTGTGGGAACAATTTATGATTCTCTACTTGATGTTTTGAAAATTCATTTGGAATTAAAAAAAAAAAGTGACCCATATATTTCAGGTTAGCCTCCAGGGGTAAAGATGAGCTACCTGCTGGAGTCAATTCTATTCTGGAATGAACCTGATTCTTTCTCATCCCTGCTAGGGTCCAGGTCATAGGTTGTCCCCTGATGTGTTAACTGTTTCTTTCTCAAGGTTATCCCTGATAATAAATCAGAATGCCACCTTCCTTAGACTTCTGTGTCCTCCCTGAATTTTTTCATGGGGACAAACCCAAGATTCACACATTAACACCACTGTATGAAATCCCAGACTCATTCAGTGGGGTGCTTGCTTTTTGTGAGATAAGGCTCAGGCAAAATCTTGTTTATCCTGGTGACAACTGGCAAGCTTGGCACTCCCAACAGTGAGACTGAGACCTATGGAGTTCATCTTAGTTTAGTAAACATTTGGAGTTTGACACACAGCCACGTGGGGACCTTTGAGCCTGGTGGGATCAGGGAATCAGCAGTGTGGGCAGGGTGGTGCTAGGGAGAAGAGAAAGGAATGGTGTGGTTTTTTGGTTCCCTAATACAGGCCCAGCACTCAGCATTGTACCAGGTGCCTGGTGGGTGCTTATCCCATGTTTCTTAAATGAATGAATGGATGGATGGATAGATGGTTGGATGAAAGGGCATGTTCATGAGCCAAAGGAAAGCCTAGCACAAGGGCAGAGGAGGGAGGGGTGTTGTACAAATAGGTTGGAGGTTTGAAATAAAGTCCCATGTAGACTCAGGGCTTGGGTGATCAGTTCACCTTGTGGGGAGTGGGGATGATATCTGCATCTTTGGGGAAGATCAGATTTTAGGGAAAGCAAATAAGTTGCGGGAGTTCATTGAGAACAGGCCAAAGCCACATAGAGTTACCTGCTATAGGAGAGAATCTTAGAGCCTACCAGAGAAGTGTTTGCCAAGTGGAGATAGGCTGCGGATTGGCCAGGAGGGAGCAGCACTAGACAATGTGGGGTAAAGGTTCAAGAGGGGATCAAGAAGGTTCAGGAGGGTCTCTGAGAATGAAAATGGATTTTTCCGATATCAGAAAAAATACATAATTTTCTCCCAAATTTAAAACAGCTGATGATTTATAGCACAAGGACACGCAGGAGAGTGGTGGCATTTGTCGGGGAAGTCCTCCGAGAGTGGAGGTAGGAGCAGCAACTGGGATACTCCTTAGCCAGGTGATTCCTTCCCCTTCTAATTTGTGGTTACAATTTTTGTCTTAGACTAATTTTATTATTATTTTTTTGTACCATAAGCTACATTCAGATTATTCTCATATATAGGTACATATATGTAAATCCATTAGTTAAAAAAAATTAGGCTCTTTATGAAACTTAAAAAACCAGGAGCTCCTCTCTGGATGTCAGCATCAGCGTGCACTCAACTAAGGTCTTTTTCCATTTATTCTGGACAAAATATTTTCTTAAATAGTTCTAAGTAGGGTTCTATGAGCTGCTGTGGTTAGAAGGTTCTTCCTTTTTGTATAACCGTTCTACCTGCTTTTGGTCAAAACCATTTTCTTTTTTGCCTAGGTAGAGATACTTTAAAATCCATGTATTAGTTTTTATGAAAGGACTATTTGAGTTTTGTTTTGTTTTGTTTTGTTTTTTTAAATGAGTAACTATGAGAAATGAAATGAAAAAAACAAGAGAACTCGAGGGCTTGGAATACAGGGTTTAACATGCTCGAAGTTTATACAAGTTTGCCTCCTTCTTTAAGAAAAAGAATATAAAATTAGTAATACAGAATTAGGTGCAAAAGTTAATATTATCTAGAATGAGAAAAAATTATAAAAAATTGACAAGTTAAAAAAGCCAACAAATATCACAAACATCACAAAATTTAGGAAAATAGTGTCTTTTTGTTAGCTACTTGTCACGATTCTACAATCCTTCCTTTTATATTTTTTGCCTCACTCTTCATATGACATTGATTTATAATGTTCTTTTCTGTTGAGAGAATAGAAAGGTAATTAATTCATTGTTTTTTTTCCAGTATGGTTGACTGATGGATTTTTTTTTTCAGAATTGATACTTTAGAAAATAAATTCTAGCCTCATAACTTAATATTGGCAATGTCATGTAAAATTTTAAATTGTTGTTAAATTTGGGGCAACGCCTATTCATTTGTTATGTGAGCTATAAGATTAGAAGACATTTCACATTTTCTTGTGGTCACTTGTATTATATTCACTTTGAATTGATAACATTACAGTATTCTTGGAAGCTATTTCTACTCCAGGGAAGCTCAGCAATATATGGGAGACTGGGAACCATCATAAACATATCCCACTAAAGCAAAACTAAATGTATTCACAGCCTGAGATTCCCCAAAGCCAAATTCCAAATAACTGTCCCTCTGATAGGCCCTTTCTCTCACCCCTCCACCAAATGGAAGGACTGTGACAGAAAAAAACTGGAGTGGGAGGTAATAGTCATCTTAGCTGACAGTAAGAAAATTATCTTGCTTTTGCAAATTTTACAAAAACATCTGACCATGTGCACATACTTCTAGGACCCTTTCAAGACCTTAGAAAAGGGGACCCCTGTGAGTGAGCGTCCTGGAAGCTTAGGCTGCAATAGCTTCATGGTAAATCCAGCTCTGCATTTGTTGGTTACCTCTGCATGTGAATATCTGCTAAATTCCCTGGATGAAGGAACTGGGATAACACACCCTGGTGTTTTCTCTAATAGACCTTTAAAATTTTTTTTTTCTTGAAATAGGCATTAAGAATACTTGCCCAAATGATAATTACATTTTCTTACATCTGTGCCGTGATTTAAAGTTTGCAAGTGTTTGCAATGTTTTATTTTATATCCACTCTAGCCCAGTGAGCTAGATAGGGCTAATAGCATCCTGTTCGCAAACAAGGAAACTGGCTCTGAGTTTGCCATGGTTTTTTCCATCGGCCTCTCAGGAGGAGCATTTGCAGCAGGAGGCATCTAGGTGTGATCAGGAACGACTGGGCACCAATCCAGAGGCCCGTGGTCATGCTAGCTCCAGACTGAGCTGGCCCTGAGTTCTTGTCTTCAGCCTTTACCGAGCTTCAGTTTCTTTATTTGTCAAGGAGAAATGATCTCCCAGAGGTGATCTTTATGGCCTTTTTTCTACATTGTCCTTTACTTGATCAAAAGGGTTCTTGCCTTTTGTCTCACATCCAAATAGGAGTAACAGAGCTTTTACTCTCCATATTTCTCTGACTCCTGATACCCTTTTACTTCTTGGCATTGTTCTGACATCCTATCAACACACTTTTTCCCGACTGTAAGTCTTGAGCTGGCTGGATCATCTTGGAAATTATCTTCATGCTCCTCTGATTTCAGATCTCAGTCTCACAGATGTTTTAAGCACCCTGGGTCTCCTGAGGACGATCATTCTGCACGCTCACAGCCTGGTGGCAGTGTGGTAGCCTGAATTTTGGACGGGTTCCTGGACACTGGTTCTGCTGTCTCATCCCCTGCTTTGGTGCGCATATTCACCTGGACATTAAGAGGTTCCCACAATTTCAGAACCGGGTTAGGACAACACGAATTGCTGGCGTGGGTCCTGCTGGAGGGTACAGGAATGGGGAGTTTATTGAGCACGGGGGCAGGTTGGTTCTGGATGTACTTCTGATGAGACTAGCTGTTTATTGGATTTTTCTTTAAATAATCTGTTTAAAATAATGCTAAAACATGATTTGGTTCATATGGTTGAAAAAGACCATAAAACTACATAATTCAATGTGTCCATTTTAAATATGGGGTAATTGAGATCCAGTGATGGTAGCTTAGGAGTGCGGCTTGAGAGTGGCAGGTGGGGAACTGGAGCGTGTGTTTACACTGCCTCCACTCTGTGTGTCCATCACTGGACCACATTTCTTTTTCTTTGCAATCTTATTTTGTGCCTAATTATTGGAATGATTATTGGGCATATTTAATGAGGAATTAGAATTTTCTGTTTTTTTTTGCCTTTATATACATTTACTTATTTAATTGTACATGTAAATACAGAGATACATTTATATGTAGTTCAGTATTTAAGTGTTTATTTCTTCTCAGTTTTTTTCAGTTTTATCTTCTTTATCGTGATAAAATTCACATAACATAAAATTCATTATTTAAACATTTTAAATTGTATAATTCAGCAGATTTTAATGTATTCACAATGTTGCACAACAGTCACCACCATCTAATTCAAGAATATTTTCATCACTCCCTAAAGAAACCCCACACCTCTTTGCAGATAAATATTTCATTTTTAAATATTTGCTAAACCATGATGCCAAGGGTGTGTTTATATGTGTATGTTGTCTCCCCATGGGTGTATATCTTTCACTTTATGATGAGTGTCTTTGAAAGGGTTCTGTCCAGGTGGCATGCCCAGCAATATGCTCATTGTTTTGAACCTGCCCTGCATTGTGAAGCCTTCTTTCTTTGGCTGACATGATACAAACGCACTGGGAAGGGTACTACAGGGAGGCCCTATGCAGAGACTGTGGTGGAGAGGGAGAACGAATGCCCATTCTGAGCCCTGGGGAATCAGATAAGCTGCATAGGAGGCTGTTGGCAGAAAGGGGCAGTGAGTCAAAGTCCTGGATGGCTGTCTATTAAAAGCTTTCTCTACCATTTTGACAGAAGTGTTGGCTGGTCACATCCTGATTTGTATCCTTAGCTTCTGTTTCTGAAAAACCTCCCTGAAGTTCCATTTGCATGTGTTATTCGATTCTATCTATGTATCTCTGCTGTGAATTACTCTTGTTCTACAAACTCATGTGTGCAGACTCTGGGGAGCTGCATTTGTTTATTAAAAGTGATCATTGGAAACAGTATGGTTTGATATACAATGTTGAACATAGTACTCACCTAAGCTCCCTGCCTGGCTGTGTGACCCTGGCTAAGTCGTTTACCTTCTCTGGGCCTGGGTTTGATCATTTTTAAGTGAGTTGGTTGGAATAGATGACTTAGAAGTAATAGTTCCTACTTCATAGAAGTTGTTGTCAGTTATTAAATGAAATAATGAAAGCAAATCCTTTGGCACGATGCCTGGCACACAGCTTAAGTACCCAATAAATGGTTATTACTAGAAATATATTTATGATTATTAGTATATTAACCTAAATAAACTAGCTTATCCATCTATAATTAGCTCCCAAACATCCAATTTTCCCATTGCCGTTTGATAAACAGTGGTGTCCTTAATTTCTAAGATCTTCTTTATCATATATTCAATCCTTATGTGTCCTCTGGCTTTGCTACTGGGCTCAGTTTATTTATTTATTTACTTGTTTTATGTGTTGATTATTTTATTAAAATAACATCATTTTAATTGTTATGGCTTTATTAAACCTTTTAATATCTTGGGTGATCCCTCTCATGATTTTAACTAAAAGAATTTTACATCTTCTTACCTTCCTAATCTTCTTTCTTCTACATATTCTTAAGATCTATTTTGTTGGGTTTAGAGCCAGTAATGTTACATCTGAATCTTGGTTTACGAAACTGGTTGCTTAACATCATTCAGCCTTCCTGTCTCAGAAGACAGTATATGTACCTCTCCTTTGGTTTATATATTTTATGACTTTCTAAACGTTTATTGCCAGGGTTAGTCCTAGATAATTAATTTGTTGTTAATATTTTGACTGGCATTTTCTCTATCATGTATTCTCATGGTTTTTGCTTTAGGAAAGGTGTTGATTTTTAATTTTTATATATTTCCCCTTATGTCTAATCACTGACCTGCAGACTAATTTTCAAAGTTATTATTTTGATTATTGCATGGTTTCTTGACATATAATCGTCAACTATACAAATAACGATAACGTCATCTCCTTTATAAGTTTTTTTTTGCCAGAAGATTCCTCTTTTTTCTTAAATCAATTTCTGTACTTATTTATCAGTTATTTATTTAAGCAATTTTCTTCTATTTTCTGACTCATTAGTTTCTGCTTTTATCCCTGTTTTTCACTTCTCATTTTCTTTCTTTGTTTTTCTAACTTCTGCAATAGAATACTTGGTTTATTTATTTTATTTTTTTTTGGTTTAATAATAATAATATATAAGGCCATGAATTTCATTGTGAGTACATCTGAGTACACATAACTGTGATATGGGTTATTTCAATTTTATTTTATTTTATTATTTTTTTAAATTAAGTTTATTGGGGTAACATTGGTTAATACAATTATATAATTTTTAGGTGTACATTATAATTTGACATCTGTATATTCTATTGTGTGTTTACCACCCAAGGTCCATTTTTCTTCAGCTACCATATATTTGATTCCCTTTACCTATTTCACCATCCCCTTATTTGACCCCCTTTACACCACCTATCTGGGTTATTTCCATTTTAGATATTTTCAAACTTGTTTATAATTGTAGATTTGATTTTCTTTTTGAACAACTAGTTTTCCTAGTTGTTCTCTTTCTGCACTGGGGTTCTATGAGAGTCAAGTCAGTCGCCAAATAAACAGTGGAGACAGTGTAACTATGAAGGGAGAAGGCCTAGAAACAGGGATTGTTTATAGTAAAGGGATATGACACAGGCAGCCACGAAATAGCAAATGGAAGCTGCAGGATTTGCTGGGCAGACAGCAGGCCTTCTAGGCTCTGGGGTAACAGGCCTACTACGGATATTTTGTTTGTATGTGCAACAGTTAAAGGATCGTTTTCAGATCTTCATGTGGTTTGGATTCTTTTTGTTTAAAATATTATTATTATTTTCTTGTTCTATTATGTTGGAAACTGAATATGGGCTGGGCAGTTTTTGCTTTTTAAAATTTTTTAGTTATTTTTTTGTGGCTTAATAGATGATCAGTTTTTATAAATGTTCCCCGGATGCTTGGAATAAAGGGAGAGTGTCTGTTTATATGTTATACATATTTATATATACATCTGTTAATTTAACTGTATACATTCAAATGCTTTATGTTATTTATGTATTTTTGAACTTGATCCGTCAAATATTTTAAAAGATATTGTCACTGGAAAGAGTCGTTTTGTTCATTTTCTTCCTTTTTCCTGACAATTTGGCTTTATATATTTTAATGTTGTGTTATCTATCATGCTCCTCAATGCGGTGATAGTCTATATTAATTGTGAATTTTATCTTTTATCACTATATATCTCTTTTCCTAATGGGAGGCTTTTTCTCTTCAATGATGCTTTGGGTTAAATGAATATTCCCACATCTGCACTCTTAACTAACCCAGGGTCCTAAACCTCTTGTCCGTGTTGCAGGCCGAGGGTGCTGTTTCTGCAGGTTCCTCCTTCTAAGTTCTGGGGGACAGAGGAACTCTTCTGATCCCATGCTCATCAACCTTCCAACCCCAGTTTTCTCTTCTAGGTGTCTCGTCAGTGTTCCAGACATACAACCTCAATTGGCTCCTTCTCTGCCGGCTTCCTCCTGTGGATATGGCTAGCAGGGGTCCCTGGACTCCACTTGGCAACAATGGGGTCTCTTTCTCTGTCTGCCAATGGCTGTCGACAAGAGCGAGGCAGAGTTCCCAGTCTGCCCTTCTTGCTCATTTTACCCAGCCTTTAATCTGATTTACCTATGTTTCTTGGTCACATACTGGAATTTCTCTTTTTAATCTTGGGCATCCTTGTCTATTATTAAAGACATTTCCATTTTGTACTAGTTGTTTTAAGTAGTATGTGTAATCCTCTGACATCTTATTTTCCTTCTTTTCCTCACACTTTATGCTGTTTCTTTTGCTTTCAATTTGACTTTATGGACAATGTTTTGCCTGTCTTTCTTGTCTCTGTTAGTAATTATCTTTCAAGTTTAAAAAGCAGGTCTTGATCCTATATAGCTCTGTTTACCAGATGCAAGACTGCACTAGTTTCTTTTGACTCCCATTATGTAGGAGATATTTTAGTATTTCCTACTCCTTCCCTCACAGACACATACACACACACTCTTGATTAATGAATCCTTGGCCTTTACGACTCAGGATGTGTGTGTATTCTACAAATACATATATAAATAGAATATGATAATATATAATATTATAACATATATGGAAGTATACATGTGTGTGTACACATACGTACACACATGTATATTTTTGCTGTGTGGATCGACCTTGGTCCCCATCACAGCATGTGAGCTTGCTACACTGGTATATTTCTCCTCTCAAGGCTACACATATCAAGAAAGATAGGAACCTAGTTCTGTAGTCCAGTGTCTGCCCGCCGGCTGGCATTCTTCTCCTATTGCTCTGTGGACTAAGGAGAAGCCTCTCCTGACTCCCATTGCCTGCTGCCATCACTTTCACCAGATGCATTAAGTGAAAACTCATAGGCTTTTCCTTTCCTGCTGAGGAGGACCTATCTCCCATGTGGTGCTGCTACAGCCTCTGCTGTCAGCTGTGCTCTTTTCCAGAACCACAGTCTCAGAACCAATCTTCTAAAACAAGAGGAGTTTGGATCAAATGTTCATAGAAACCTTACTCATTATAGCTCTGAACTGGAAACCACCAAAATGCCAGTCAATAGATGGATGAATAAACAAGCTGGTGCAGTCATACCGTGACTTACTACTGCTCAGGAGCACAGAGGAGTGAACAGCTGAGACATGCAGCACAGTGGATGGACGTGAAGAACAGCACGTCGAAGAAAAGCAGCCCCTACAGTAGGGTTCTGTTTGTAAAAAGTTCTAGAACAGCAACAGTAACCTCTGGTGATGAAATGACACTGTGTTGTTTGTGTCTGGAGGAGGGGGAAAGTTGACTGGAAGGGGGCGTATGGGCACTTTCTTATGAGCTGGTGGTGCTCTAGATCTTGTCTTGGGGAGCAGTTACAAGCAGATCTTTACAGTTGTCAAAACACATTGAACTTTATATTTTATTGTATGTAAGTTATATATCAATAAACCACATGGTCATGTTTTTTTGCAAAAAGGAGGGGATGAGATACCACTTTACAACCACTAGGCTAGAGTCAAAACAATAAAAAAAAAAAACAGGATTGGTGAGGGTGTGAAGAAAAATTGGAAGCCTTGTACATTGCTGATGGGAATGTAAAATGATTCATTGTGTGGTAAAGAGTCCGATGGTTTCTCAAAAAGTTAAACGGAATTACTGTGACCCAGGAATTCCAATCCTAGGTATATACCACAAAGACCTGAAAATGGGGATTCAAACAAATATTTGTATGTGTTTACGGTAGCCGAAAGGTAGAAACAACCCAAATGTCAATCAGTGGATGAATGAGTAAATAAAATGTGGCCTATCCATGTAATGGAATACTATTCAGCCATAAAAGGAGCAATGCATGCTATAATGTGGATGAACCTCAAAAACATTATGCTAAGTGAAAGAAGCCAGATGAAAGGTCATATATTGTATGATTCCATTTACATGAAATATCCAGAAAAAAGATTAGTGGTGCTAGTGGATGGGGGAGGGAAAAATAGAATGTGACTCTTTGGTGGGTATAGAGTTCTTTTGTGGGGTAATGGATAATGCTTTGGAACTAGATAGAGGTGATGGTTGCACAATATGTACTATGAATGTACAAAATGCCATTGAATTGTACACTTTATATTGGTTAATTTTGTTATATGAATTTAATCTCAGTTAAAAAATCAATATAATATTAAACAAAAGTATTGGAGGAACAAATATTTGTTAACCAAAATAAAATGTGGGTATAATTAAGAAAATCATATGGTTTTCTTAATCATATGATATGAAGTTGAAGTTGAATAGAGGTAGTGAAGCTCAGGAGGCATAAATGAGCCTTGGTACCTCGTAGGGTTGGTCCCATGTATAGGCTACTCCTTGGTCATTCTGATTCAGACCCTGGGTTTCCATCTGAGCTGATGTTAGAGGACAGCTATAGCTAGATTTCCCATCTTTGTTCCGAGTGGCTGGATTTTTCTATTTCCAAGGATAAAGGTGTGTCCAGGTCACTGTTTATATTTTTCAGTCTACCTCCATCAGTTTTGTACATCATTTTTTCCAGTGATTTCATTGGTGTGTGTGTGTGTGTGTGTGTGTGTGTCTGTGTGTCTGTGTCTGTGTGTCTGCGCGCACGCGTGTGCACGTGTGCATGTGTTTGTATTCACCATACCTACATGGACCTGTGCCTTCTCTGGGATATTGGTAGAAATTTATTTTGGGTAAGGGGAGACTTGTTTCAGAGGTTGGCAGACTAATGCCATTTTAACTGCAAAACATGGACTATTATTTTTAAAAATAATAGATGCCTGAGGGAACTTGGCAGGGAAATAGTGCTGATGGTGTGACCATGGATCTCTGAGAGTGAGCACATGGGAGTTTTCACACCGGCGACTTGTGGATGCCAAGTCAACGACTAGCAGAGTCTGCTGCACACTGGTAGAGAAAGGTAGAGTCTGCTCATAGGACCTTAGGTCCCTGGGCACACCCCTCATTTAACAGGTGTCCAGACCTGATCCCTGGAGGGAAGTGGCTAGTGAAGGACCTGTGGGAAGCTGGGGCCCCCCCTAGAGCAATGTTCCTGGCCATTGTTTTGGTCTGTCGAGACTAAATCTATCTGTCATAAGTCCCTATGTACGGAGAGTATGGGAAGTTACCCGCAATGTGCCAGGTGCTCTACATATGTCACCTCATGAATTCCTCCCAGCAGACTCGTGATGGTGGGACTTATCTGACCTACTAAACAGATCAGGAAACTGAGACTTATGCAAACTTAGGATTTGTGGCACTGTGGTTTTCCTGTGCAGCCACGGTAGTACCTTAGTGTGGATACTGGCGGGGTGTCTGCCGTGTGCTAGGCACTGAGCACACTCTTGCCCTCGTGAGGCATGCAAGCTGCCCAGCAGTGCAGCCAGGGCTGTTGCCTGTACGGCAGTGGAATTGAGGGTGTTCAGTGCAAAGACGTTGTGTGGTGAAGAGAATGCCAAGGGTCTCACGGAGCAGTGTGTCCTTCACGTGCCTGTGCTTTTAGCTCTCTGGAGGGAAGTAGCCACCCTCCACAGCCTGCCCTTCCATTGTGCCTGGCACTGATTGAAGGAAAATGACTGCATGTTCCATCAAACTTTTGAGGGAGACGATTTCAACTGCTTTGATAACACCCTTTAGAGTTTGGGCTCCTTTTAATAATTTAGGGTGAAGGAATGTGTGCTCTCATTAAAGAGAGGAGGTAGATTCAGGCCTTAAGATTTTTCTTTCTGCAAGGAGGCTTGTTGAGTTTAAACATGAAGCCGACACTGAGCGAGATGCTGCTTGCTGGCAAACAGGGAGAGACTTGCCCATCTCCTCTTGTGTGTCCTTCTCTGCAGAGCTAGTGTGGCTGAGCTTTTCCGATTCACTAACTATTGGATGTTCATGGACTTGGACAGGATAACAAATGAGAGAGGGTTATTTTCTGATCCAAATAAGTAAGAAACAGCTGTTCCTCCTAGCTTGGAAGGCGAGCCATTTGTTTTCTACACATAGACACACACACACACACACACACACACACACACACACACACACACACACATTATTATCAACCTGCTGCTAGGCAAAATTAGAAATTCCAAATAGTATTTCTAAAAGGGGAAGACGAGAGAAGGGCTTTGCAGAGATCCAAACATGCTCCCTATCGCTGTGTCTTCTCACGAAGTGGATGCTATGTTTACGTGTTGTGATGTACACAGAATGTTCCTGAGGTGGATGTGGTGCTGGTTGTGAGCTTCCGGGGCCTCTCTCTGCCTTCTGACCAGGGCTGAAAAGACATTAGCTGCTCTGATGGCTTTGGAAACTGGACTCAGTCCTTTTCCATAATTGATCATTGACCATTTATTTCACTTTAACAGAAGTATATTTTTAAAACAAATAGTATGTAATCCATTTACATTTAAAGTAAATAATGGTAGGGAAAGATTTACTGTTGTCATTTTAATTGTTTTCTCTTAGTCTTGTGGTTCTTTTATCTGTCTTTCAAAGGGAATAAAGTCTCAGATAAGCAAGATGAATAAGTTTTAGACATCTGCTGTATACCATTGCTTCTGTAGTTAACAAGATAATATTGTGGAATCGCTCCATAGTGTGGTGGTTAGCATGTCTGATTTACACACAGAAGGTCCTGGGTTCATGTACCAGGTGGAGCCATGGACCATGCCCTGAGTGTGCCAGGCCCCCCGAGTGTGCATGGAGCGCCAGGCCCTGGATGCATGCCGAGAGTGGGTGGGAGGAGATGCTCGCCTTCAGAGATCCAGTTCTTAAGGGGAGATGGCAACATCCCTAAATTAGGGGTGAAAATGGGGAGGGGGAAAACAAAAAACAATATAATATTGTGCACTTAAAACCTGTTAATTAGGGATCTTGTATTAAAGTGTTCTTATTACAATAAGATAAAAATTTTGAAAACCAAATAATGTGTAGGTAAATCAAGGAGTATCTGCAAGTGAAAAAAATTTTAATTATCACTTGAATTAACCTCTTACAGGTAGCTTCCGCTTTTCATCCAGGGGAGGAAGGTAAAGAACACTGTGGACAGTAACTTTGAAAATATAGTAGTCTAAGTCTAAACAAAATGTGATCACAAATAGTGAGATAGTTCCTTAAACATATACTAAGATTTATATTTACAATAGGAGTTCTTTAACTTTAAATGGTTTTCTTGGGATACTGTACAGTAATTTCAGAGCTTGAAAGATATAAACATACTGGTGTGTAATGCTGCAGGAGCTCTGGGTTAGCAACCTGCACGTGAGATATTTCAGAAAAACCACCAGGGAGGACCAGAAGGGTATGACATGCCATTTGTTACTCACCCGGCAGAGAAGCTTCAGCAGTGGCCTGGTTGAAGCTGCAGAAAGAGGCCCCTGCCAAAGGCAAGCTATATTCTATGCCCACACGCATAGAAAGGGGCTACATCATTAAAGTATCAGCCACCTTCTCAGGCGGATGGGAGCAAGATGTGCTGCTTGGTTACAGGAACAGAAAATGTCCATGGGAGCAGCAGAAAATGTCCTTGGGAGCAGGCACTGCTGAAAGCTCTTTGTGCACTGCCTTCCTTGGCTGCTGGCCAGGCAGCCGTCGGTCTCCTGATGATGTGGAGGGGCTATGTTCTGAGTTAACTCTACAACATGCTAGGCCCTGTATACACACACACACACACACACACACACACACACACACACACTCTCTCTCTCTCTCTCTCTCTCTCTCTCTCTCTCTCTCTCTCTCTCTCTCTCTCTCTCTCTCTCTCTCGGTTGTTCTTAGCACATAGTCTTTTGCTTCCCAGCCCAAATACTGTCACCATATAGAACGTTACTGCAGTGGAGAGAGAAAGCCAGTGTGAGCTGATGAAATCCCAGAAATACTATTTGACTGAATTTTATTAATTTTACTAAGTGTATTATTTTCAGAAACATAGCATGACTTGGCTGTAAAAAAATTATTGAAATTGAGACTGTTGAACTTGCCTCATTCAATATGGGGCTCTCATGCAATTTTCATGCAGTTAATTATTATTCTAAGATCTTTAAAAATATGATGGCATGTTAGGTTATGCATGCCAGTCTTATTTATACTACTTAATTCCTTTCTTTTCTTTTTCTTTTTTTTCAGTAATTATACCAAGGTGAAATTTGCTAGTCCATTTTGAGTGAATGATCCCTAAGTCTGAATTGGTGAGGTCTGTTAATGATGGCTGCTTTAATAAGCATGAGAATGCTTGAAGGGAAAAAGTTCATGGTTAAATACAAATCCAGTGTTTTCTCTATTGCTGGAAAGATGTCTGATTCTAATCTTTCTTATTAATGCAGTAATTATGGATAGTTAGCATATTAATCTGTTACTTGGAAACTAGTCACGTATACTCTCGTATTGGAGAATTACTCTCTTTTTTCTTCATGACTCAGATTAGGTTGGACTTCTCTCTAAAGAGGAACCCTTAGATTTGATGAAGAGCTACATTCCTTGCAAGACTTGACTCCAGACATTTGAGATTAGCCCTTGAATTTCTCTTTCTAGAAGTCTGCCAACAAAACTTGGTGTGTTTGTCTCTCCAGGATCCAAATAATAGCTATAGGCGCAGCAGTGAGGTAACTGTTTTAAAAAAACAACTACATTAAAGTTATCTGGAGACTATAAATAAGAGTTGGCTTTCTTTTCTCTTTTCTCTGGGAGCACATGTGCGTGTTTGAGCCCATTAAAATACAAAATGAGCTTGTCCCTCAAGAATGTATTCAGAGCTTTTCAAACTCTGATTTCTCTGGCTCATCCCTTAAGTTTGCTTGCTGGTTTGAACAGAAACACACCTAGTTTCTGTTCTTTGAGTAGCCATATGTTTCATTTCTGCAAGTGCGGAGGAGGAAGAAACTTTCTTCTACCCTCCTTGGTTCTTCCGGCTATTCTAATAATTAAATCTACATGAGACAGATTAACAAGAGAAAATAACTAAATGTAATTACATGTGGATGCATGGAAACCCCACATACATGAGAGGCTCAGGAGCAGAAAGTTAAAATGAGATATATATGGCATTCTGAGCTAAGGATGAGATAAGATGCCTTGGGGCTTCCAAGGGAAGGAAAGTCATTGCAAGACCTCAGGAAATTCTGTCAACTGTCCCTTTGAAGAAGAAGAAGAGCAGATGTTCAATAATTAGAAGTTTGTTCTGACCTATAGATAAGTCATAAAAAAGTTATTTCTGGTGATAATTATTATTATGGGCAAATCCCCTAATTTAAATCCTTTAAGGGAGAAGTAAACATTTCTCACAGGGCTCATTTATAGGGTCTTGATTGCCTTCAACTCAAAATAATTCACATGCAAAAGTAGCACATTTTGCTGGGGTGGGGGACACTGTTCTGAACCCTTACACAAGCTTTCCTTCTTCAGAGAATTAGTAGTACTCAAGCAGTATTCATTCATTTACTGATTCCTTTGCTATCTTACCCAACAAATAATTTTTAGTGTTTACAAAGTGCTAGGCATGCCTAAAGCTTTGGGAACACAAAGCTTTGGGAACACAGTTTCTTGGAGCCTATTATCTAGGGAGACTGACTGACAAACAGATATCTACACACAGTGTAAGGCCTAGAAAGAGAATAAAGCAGGTAGGCAACAGAGAATGTGAGAGGTGCTGTCTTATTTAGAGTGACATTTGAGCAAAGATCTCAAAGTAGTAAGGAAGAAAGCCATACAAACAACTGAAGAAAGAGGACTTTAATTAGGGGAACAGCACCTGCAAAGTCCCTGAGGCCAGAGCCCCTTGGAACCACAAGGATCTCCAGGATGGCCATTGTAGCTTAAGGGGAGGGCAGGTGTGAGAGAGTGGTGGGTGAGTTGAGGAGATGGCTGAGGGCTGTGCAGGCCTTTGTCATACTTTCAAGCTGGACTGGGAAGAACATTGGCCTTTCTCTGAGTGAGTGGTAAGGGATGTGAACAAATGTGTTTAATGAGCTTGTTTCTATTTTAAAAACATCACTCTGAATTCTGTGTTGAAAATCTTGAGAGAGGAAGCCAGGGGGTGGGAAGCAGGGAAGATGAGCAGATGGCTTTTGCTAGAGATGGTGGTGAGTTAGTGGGAGGAAGTGGTCAATTTTGGATGTATTTCAAAGGGACAGTTGACAGAATTTCCTGAGGCCTTGGTGGGTTGAGAGAAGCAGCAGAGAATAAGGAGGGCAATTTGAAGAGTGGAGCTGCCCTGTGATAAATGGGGAGGAACGTGAAGGGGGCAAGTCTGAGAGAGGCCTTGGGAGCTTGGGAGCTTGGGTTTGAATATGTTGAGTTTGGGATGCCTGTTAGACACGTTTGGAGTGAATAGATCTTTAGTGTATAGAGGATGTTTAAAGCCATGGGACTAGTTTTATGGACTTAGGGAATGAGGATAGCTTGAGAAGAGAAGATAAGAGGGCAGAGAACTGAGCCTGGAACCATGTTTTAAAGCCAGAAAGTGAGAAGGAATCACCAAATGAGACTGAAAGGAAGCTATTGGTAAGATAGTAGGAAAACCAGGAGAGGTTGGTGTTTCAGGGAGGAAGAGAGAAAGTTCTATGATTGTTCAGGCCTCAAGATGGTTTAGAAAGGTGAAATGAGGGCTTGTACCTCAGGAAATAAATCCACATTCTAAACTGTTACTTGTGGCGGTTGCATGTGTGTATGCAATCTGATGGCTTCACCCAGAAATCTCGTATTTTCTCAAAGGGAAAAGACAAAGCACAGAGGAGGAAGAGGTTAGGAATTAAAAGTACTGAATACCATATGAAGAGTCCACAACTGCATATGCAAGTCTAACGCTAAATTAAGTGAAAAGGGATGAAGGAGTGGATGCATTGGTGTACAGATGGAAGCTGAAGACGTGGGGGTTGACAGCATGGGTTTGGGCATCGATTCTCTCCCTTTGCAGCTTGAATGACCTTGGAAAAATCACCTAATAACCCCGGATTAGTGTCTGTAAGTGTTTGGTTACATTCAATCAATAGGTAAACCCCTGAAAATGGAGAGGGTTTTGATTAGGTAGTGTTGCATGAATATTTTTATTAGGAAATGTTCCAAGGGCATCATTCTTGGGCAATGTCAAGTCTGAGCAATTGGAAACTGTTCAGTTTGCATGGCTCCCATGATGCAAATTACCTACATTTACTTACCTGTGCCAAAGGGGATACCTGCGATTTAGAGAGCTTTAGTTTGTGCTTATCCCAGTGTATTTGTTTGGAAACAATCTGATAAAATGAGCACCCATTGCTAATTTTACCTAAAAGTTCAGTATTTTCCTCAGAAATCTAGTATTTTCCCTCTATGGGTAATATGGACTGAATTCTGTCCTCCTAAAATTTACATGTTGAAGCCCTAATCCCAGTACCTCAGAATGTCACTATTTGGAGACAGGGTCTTTAAAGAAGTAATTAAGTTAAAATGCGATCATGTGGGTTGGCCCTAATCCAGTATCACTATTGCCTTCATAAGAAGGCAGATTAGGACACAGACATACACAGGAAGGACCGTGTGAGGACACAGGGAGAAGATGGCTGTCTACTGGCTAAGGAGAGGGGCCTCAGAAAGAACCAACCCTCCCACACCTTGATCTGGGACTTCTAGCCTCCAGAACCTTAAGAAAATACATTTCTGTTGTTTAAGTCCCCCAATCTGTAGTGTTTTGTTATGGCAGCCCTAGCTGACTAATATAGTAGGAAAACAAAGAGAACAGGTTTGGGATAGAGGTAGACGTAGATATAGATACTCCATTATTTTTCTTCTATCAAACATAATCTGATTTGGAGCAAAAAAATTTTGAGCGCATTTAAGTTTTGCTAGTTTCTTGGGAGGGGTTTATTATTTTTTTTCCCCACACTCCTGTAAATTAGTAAGTGCTAATATAAAACTTTATATACTAGTAAATCTGCACCCTACTTCTTTCTTCCTGGAGTGACTCTCCTTAGGGTAGAGGTCAAATTCGGTTCCAGGCAAAATCACCAAAATTTCTTTTTCCTATTTTTGGGTACCCTACTGGCAAAAATAAATTTTCTTATCTATCAGGATGGCAGATTGTCCTGGAAATTCACAGAAGGAGTGAAATTGTTAGCAGTTGTTCTTAAAATCTGGTCTCATCTTTTGTGCAGAAACTGTTTTTGACATTCCTTTATGTTTGAAGAGGAAACCTGTCACTTGTTCTCCTCACAGTGCCATTTTTTGGGGGCGGATATCCTGAAATCAGCCAGGGCTGGGCCCCTCTCTAGGATGTTGTCCTCACAGCTCTGCAGAAGTTCAGTGGTAAAGGACACATCAGGCCAGTTATCCGATGTTACACGCTTCGGCCACAGAGCTGGAGAATTCCCATGTTTCAACAAATATTTTGGATTTTGGGAGAGATCATAGTTATTAACTCAACTGATTGGCCACAGAAGACTTTCCCAAGATGTAACACAATTGATTTTGCCACTTTTTTTAAATTCCAGGTAAAAGGCATTGAATTAATATTCAATAAGCAGGAGAGTATCATGATTTGATTTACACTTCCCAAAATTATTAATTGTGATAAAATATACACAACATTTTTAAGTGTACGGTTCAGTAGCATTAAGTACATTCACACTTGTGCAATCTATCTCCAGAACATTTTCATCTCAAACTGAACTTCTGTAACTATTAAACAACAACTCTTTGGCAACCACCATTTTGCTTTCTGTCTCTATGAATTTGACTACTCTAGGTACCTCATATAAAAGGAATCATGCAGTATTTGTCTTTTGGTGACTGGCTTATTTCACTTAGGATAATGTCCTCAAGGTCCATTCATGTTGGAGAATGTGTCAGAATTTTCTTCCTTTTCAGGGCTGAGTAATATTCCATTGCATGTGTATGCTAATTTTATTTATCCATTCATCTGTTGATGAATACTTAGATTGCTTCTACCTTTTAGCTATTGTGAATAATGCTTCTATGAATATGCTGCTATTTGAACACAGATATATTTTTGAGACTCTGCTTTCATTTCTTTTGTGCAAATACCTAGAAATAGGATTGCTGGATTTGTTTTTAATTCTGTTTTTAAATATTTGAGGACCTGCCAAACTGTTTTCCTTAGTAAATATACCATTTTATATTTCTGGGAGCAGTGTACAGGGTTCTGATGTCTCCACATCCTCACCAACACTTATTTTCTGTTTTTTTTTTTTTCTGACAAAGCCATCCTGATGGGTGTGAGATAATATCTTGTTATGATTTGTGCTACAGTTTTGAATGCCTGATACCTGTGCATTATTGCATTTTTAGGTGCTAGTGCATGGAGACAATAACACTCAGTTTCTACCATGAGAGAGGAATCTCATGGTCTGTTGAAGCATCTAAACAGAAAATTATAACACCACATGACAAGTGTGATAGACACAGGTCTTAAGAGAGGACAGAGTGAATGTACTCAAGGAAGACTTCCCAGAGGTGGGGATACCTCTTAAAGCACTCTCTAAAGCTACTCAGAAGGAACAGAAAATAAAAAAGTAAATCTAAACTCCAAGTGGTTGGTGAGTTTGGATTAGAGCAGTATTTCTAGAATAGGATGATTCTGAAGCATATATATATATATATATATATATATATATATATATATATATATGTATGTATATATATATATATATATATATATATATATATTTTTTTTTTTTGGTATGTGTGTCTCTCTGCTTAACTGGGATACTTATGTTACAGTTTGTGGTTACTAGAAGGAGGCCAAACTGAGACCTCCTTTGGGAGAAAATGTGCATAGCAGGTAAGTAGAGGGAACGTGCAGACTGAGCCTGATCTGAGTCATGTGTGTTTACCACTTTATTCATTCTGGGTAACTTTGAAGGCTCTGGGTCTGAGGAGTTAGTCACATGAGGGAAGGTGCAGTGACAAGATGGCAAATATGGACAGAGAAACAAAGTACATAAAGGCCTGCTATTTAAGAATGGTGTTATTTTTGTTATGGTGACTCACATTTGTCAAGCCTTTGAGGATATATGTGGAGGAAGAAAAGCACCAAATTGCACCTTGGATTTGGGCCGTCTGGCTCCAAGGCCAGGGACGTGGGTGGTGTGTGACCTCATCTGTGCTTCTGAGAGCTGTCCTGACATCCAGACTTCTCCATTTTCTTTCTCATTCCTCTGCATTGCCTTTTATAGAACTGCTTTCTAAAGACGCATGGGTCTGATGTCACAAGATCTGCATGCCTTTCCCTGGGGCAGTGTTGGTGGGGTGAATAATTTTGCTGAACTCCTGTATCAAATTCATCTCACACTTTCAGTTTGATTTGTTACTCATATATTTAGTATATGCTCCTTGTAAGGCCCCCTCGAAGCTGGACTATGTTTCAGAGTAGATTGAGAAGCCCTCTGTATCCCCAGAACCTTGCAGTGTCAGGCACTCTGCTGGTTAGTAAACACTGGCACATGAGTGACGAGGTGTGATGGTAGTTGGGAGTACAGCTCTCTCGGCTCTGTTTCTGGAGGACATTCCCTTTCTCTCTCTTTACCCACTGTTTCTCTTAGCTCACATTCTTTTTAGTCTGATCTGGACAACTGTTGTTGCCTTCTAATGGTCTCTTCTCCCTTCGGTCAGAGTCATCCTTATACAGGCTGTCCAACACAGACCTGATCATTTCTTTTCTCTTTTCTACCCAGTAAGTTTGATGGTTTACTGTGACCCAGAGACTGAAATCCATTATCTCCGTGTCTTTCTGGACTTGCTACTTTTCCCACCCCTTCTCTCCCATTTTGTTCTGCCTTAAATTTGCCTCTTCCTTCATGATTTGAGGTAGATGCCTTTTCTTTCTCTGGGAATATGCTTGTTCCACCTCTCTTTGGCCTGGCAATCATCGAGTTGTCCTTCAGAGTGAAATCTAAATGTCGCCTCCTTAGGAAAGCTGTCTATGCTGCCCTCGAGGAGAGAAAGCCATACTTTCATTGGGATTCCTATATACAGGCCTTCATGTGTCAATTACCCCATAAATCTACCCAAACTATCTTTTATTCATATTTATTTACTTATTAATTTAAAAAATGATTGAAGATAAAATAAAAGTTATACACTACAGGTTTATCCTTATGAATATATAATGTTCTGTCATCATTGTCATCATAATTATGTTAACAAATTCATAATAAAGAGTAAAGAAAGAATGAGAATGAAGGTAGGGGTCACATGAATATAAACATCTGTAAAGGTCAATACATTTGCTAAAAATGGAGCCCAAATTTGTACCTGTGCTTTCTCTCAGCCAACACCAAGAACAAAGTATCATCCATATGGTTCATGGTGTCTCCAGGAAAAAGCAAGGCACAACTATGTTTGGTGTTGAAACATTGAAGAGTGTTCCCTTAAGTTGTTATAAAAGACACCCTGAATCATATCACTGTGTCTTTATTGGCATATGAAGTCAATATAAGCTCATATATTATGTGCCTGATTACATTTGTTTGCAAATAACATTACCTAGCAGTGTCTGAAACCACGAAGACATTTATTATCTATTTAACAAGAATTCTTGACGTCCCAGGCTTGTCTGTATCTCTACAGTGTCAGGAGTGTGCTTCTCTTCCCAGTTGGTTCATCCAAATGTTATGTTCTGACACCAGCATCCCAAGCAGGGAGGAGAGAAAAGGGCTTTTCTTTTTATCAGTGAGGAGCAGCCTTTCTAGAATGTCGTTAGGAAACGTCCCCTTAAGTTGGCCAGAACAAGGGCATGGCACTTATGGCAAGAGGTTTGGAGAAGTGTTGAGCAAATGGGCATGACTTGTCTAGGCAGCCATGGGCATCCTGGAGATGAGCAAAATGCCACATGTCCATTTTTTTTTTAGCATGGACAAAGGTGGGAGAAGAAGAGAAAAGAACCCTTGGGATGACAGCTAAGAGTGACGGCCACAGTTGGCCTTGAACACAGCAGTCCAATAAACCCTATTCTAGAGTATGCAGCTCACTGTTGATTTGTTCCCCAAATAACATTTGAGTCTTGAGGGAAATGGCTGCTCTGTATTTCATTTCAACAAGCCTCTATGGATATTATTTTATTTCCACTGACCTTATCTATAACCTGAGGAGAAGAGAGCTTGAAAATGAAGGTTCCTCGTAATATCTGTAGTGAAGACTTGCTATTTGACTAGTTAACCCTGTGTTTTGTCTCTTGACAAGGATAGATATAAGTGACCACATCTTCTCAGGAGAGTTGAAGGACCCAATTAGGATGCATATGGTTCCCAGAGGTATGCAGTATAGCTCATGGAGGAATAGCATACTGTAGACTTATCAAAGACTCGTTTGGTTCAGGCTTTCTGGCTAAGCTATACTGGGGTTGGATTCACTGGTGATTTGACCAGGTGAGAAAGCTTCTTATGGTTGAAGATAATGTGAGAGTCAGTCCTCTTAGAAGAGAATGAGCCAAGGTTGCTGTTATTGAAGCTGGTAGGAGGCACAGTCAGAAAGGATGTGCAGCAATAAATAAGGCCCTGTGTGGAGGAAAAACTCGCTTTAACTGGTTCCTACATGGCAAATCAATGGGAACATACATTAGGATAGAGATGAAAACCAATAATTGCAGGTATTGTAATGATAACCTGGGCTCTGACAATAGATTTAGTATCCCAACAGGGATTCAGACCCCATAGAAAAATGTATGTGCTCCTTTGGGGTTGCGGGATAGACTGTAGAAACCCAATCTTAGCCTTTTCCCTAAACTCCAAGGAGTTCACCAGAGCACAGCCAAAACAAAATGGCCTCCACCTCCGGCTCAAACTCCCACATTCTCAGCAGGTACCAATTGCCCTTACACACTTATAAGCTATCTAGTAGGACACAACAGGAAACTAGCTGGGGTAAGCCTCACTTTGTCAGTCACTCTGAAATCTCCTTGAACTCAGAGAATTCCTTGCTGACCCTTCCACCCTCTTTTCCTTGCCAAAGATATTTTCCCAGAATTCAGCCAAGAAGGTGAGAAAAGGCAATTCAGAAATAAGTGTTCCAGAAGCAATAGGTTAGATGAAAGCCAAGTTCACCTGGTTAATTCTTTCTGTGTGAGTGGCCTCCGTTCACCACTTCTGTGTTGTGATGGATTTGGGGCCTAGTTTACCCCAAATCCAATATCTGACAGATCAATTTTAATATTCATATAATCAATTTCTCATAAAAGAATTGGAAGGCCACTGCTTTTCTTGAACCTGCCCTTTGGTAGCTCAGATATGCCATCTGTACACTGTTGTCCTGGAGAGTGTCACCTGGAAAGTCTTCAGAGCTACTTGAGGCCCTGTGCTTCTTGAGAGTTGCCTTAGAAGGGTTGGGAGAGCCTGGGGGCGAGGGATCCTCACTGAGAAGCTTAGGGGTATTTAGGAAAAAGAAGGCTTCCTGTGTCCCCGCTCCCACTGCCATGTAGCCCAATATAGAAACAAATGCTCGGGAATACACTAGGAAAGAAAGACTAAATAAGGTAGTATCCTACAGGAGGGTGGTATTTAAAATGGTTCTAAAAGCAAGAGAATAAAAAGAAGGGAAGTAAAAACAGGAAATAGCATGTTTATAGGAAATAAATGAAACATAAAGACAAAATAATTGAGAGTTTTGATAAAGAAGTTAAAAAGCTATAACTTAAAACATTAAAATAAAAATACAAAATAAAAGGAATAATATTTAAGACAAGTGTTAAAATAAATTGGTGAGAGAATTCTTTTTGAAAGAATAAAATAGAGTTTTAAAAAATAAATATTTAAGCTTATGAAAAACGGAGGTTGAAGGAGGAAGAATTTTTTTAGACTAAAGTATGAATAACATAAAAATTGAGAATGCTGAGATGGATCACAGCTCATGCGTCTCTTTTCTCCAGAGCACAGACTGAAAACTTGTGGTATAGGACAATGTCTGCATTTTATAAATGAGGAAATTCACATCCAGGGCAGTGGAGAAATTAATCAGGTTAGTTCAGCTTGTCAGTGTAGAGCTATGAGGAGGACACAGTTGGGAGCACCTTCCCTTGACTCATTATAAATAGAAGAAGGAACAGGAGTGTTCATTTTTAAGGAAAAATGAACATTTGTTCATGAGTACCTGTGTGGGAGAAGCATTAGATGCCAAAGCTAGGAAGGACTGTGGGATCACTGAGATCGTTTGTCTAGATTATAGCTCACCTTCACACACTAACTATCCCTATGTCTGCATCCAGGAGTTCCTTTTATCATTACCTATTGACTTGGATCAAAACCTTGACATTAACTACTGAAAATTTAGAGGAGTTGTCTGTGATTATGTGTTAGTTTGCTAGGCTGCCATGAAAAAATACCACAGACTGGATGGCTTAAATAACAGAAATTTATTTTCTCACAGTTCTGGAGTCTGGAAGTTCAAGATCAAGGTATTGGCATGGTGGCTTCCTCCCGAGGCCTCTCTGCTTGGCTTATGAATGACCATCTTTTTCACATGGTCTTTCTGTGTGTGCTCATCCCTAGTGTTTCTTCCTCTTCTTATAGGACACCAGCCAGATTGGATTATAGCCCACCTTGACAGCCTCATTTGAACTTAATCACCTTTGTAGAGACCTTATCTTCAAATATGGTTACATTCTAAAGTACTAGAAATTGGGTCTTCAGCATGGAGCGGTATGTAACAGGGCATGTTACATGTTCTCGTGGCATGCTATATACCTCATTTGTTATAATTTACCTGATTGAAATTAATTACTTATATAATTAGTTATGTAATGTCCATCTTTCTTTTAGACACAATTTAGAAATCGTGTCTCGTTTATTTATGGGTAAATCTCTAGGTCTAGGGCATAGTAAGTGCCCAATAAATCCATACCTGTTGAAGGGAGGAATAACTTTCTTTCTGTTCCATTTGTTGTACCCTTGTCACATGTCTCCTGGACCATTGTAGCAGCCCCCTTGCTAGCTGTGCTCACATCCATGGGCAAGTGCACATGGATGGGTTTGGTGGGTTAGATCTCTCCCCAAAGAGAGATCTTTGACATCTCATCTCAGAGTCCACGTTGAAGAGAGCCCCGGACTTTCCACTTGTTGAACTACAAGCATTATTTCTTAGCATCTTTGGATATTATGAACATGAATATGTTATTCTAAGCCCATACCAATCTCTCACTTCTCTGAATCATTGTAAAAATTATTCTTAGGAGTCTTTCTTGTTACTACTTCAGCAATGGGCGCATCTTAGTTCCCTGTCCAGACTGTAGTTTACAGGAGGGCAAAGCAACATCCTCAGAGTGCTTTTTCCTTTCAGGTGTGTCTGAGTGTTTGGAATGATACTCTTTCAGTAACTTGACATTTGAAAGAATAAATGAAATAGGAAAGTAATTGAGCAAAGGTTCTGCAGTGTGGCCAACTGCCCAGTGCTACAAAGACACATTAGCAAGCCTTACTGCTTGCTTGTTTCTCTTTAGGAAAGAATAATTAGCAAGAATGGGGAGCACTGCAGAGGGAATGCAGTTAGCATTAATGTGATGGCTAGGTGGAGGGAGCCATTGGGGGGGATTATTTTATGAACTATATAGAGATCTAACCAATGAACTGTATAGTTGAAACTAATTTAAATAAATAAATTTTTTAAAGATTCTGAAACGTAAAAAGTGGGGAAAAAAAGAATGAAAGCAGCCTCAGAAAAAAATCTCAATGCATCAGGTGAATATTCTGTAAAGAAGACTTTTTAGACGTAAGTGGTGAGCCATAGCTCAGTAAAAGCTAATTAGAGGACAGAGCAAGCCAATCTGGGGAGAAAATGTATATTGACTATGAGTTTCTCTCAATGAAGGCATTTTGCATAACAATGATTACATATTGGGTTTCAGGCAGTTATTGCTCATTGGAATCCTTCCAGAGTAACTATTGTGGATGCTGAGCCCCCTCAGAAACCTGGTTTTAAGAGGAAATTAAATGGGAAGGGTTGAGTTGCTGCAGTTGTTAGCCTTGGGAATGGATTAAAGGGGACATTTTGTCATGTGAGATGTCAGGAAAATTCAAGAGGAGCTCACTAGGTTGTCTTCTTGAGAAAAAATCTTCCCCTAATGGATTTGGAAAAAGATTATTTGATTTTGTCTTACTATTAGCCATTATGGGCAAGGGAGAAGCAGACTTTCATTTTTTCTGCCTATATAAAATAAAACAAAACTGGAGTGTAGTTTTGGTCTGTAGTTTATTACTCTGCAGACAATAGAATGAAAAGTTATCGTGATTAATTATTACTGAAGAATAGAAAACTGTGTGTGTCTCTGTGTGTGTAACCATGACACAAAGCAGATTCTGATTAATTTCACAATTGATTCATTTCACAACTAAATTAGGCAGAATAAATACAGCAGTTATAGTACTGTGCAGGTGAAAGGAAGTGTAGAATGAAGAACTAGGATGGATGGATGGATGGATGGATGGATGGATGGATGGATGGATGGATGGATAAATAGGTGGATAGAGAGTTGGAGCTAGACATGCGATCCAGAAGAGAAAGAGGTAAAGGCCTTTTCTATTTTTGTCTTAGCCCACTGCCTGAGGGCCCAAAGAGGCTACTCTTACCTCAATAGTCATTTGACTTTGAAGTAGAAATAAGAAAGTTGAGGAAAGAGGGGCAAAGAGCCCTTTCTATTGTTTTTTAGCTGTATATTTTTACTCATTTTAATTTTTTTATTATTTTTATTGAGATATAATCATATACCATAAAATTCATCATTTTAAAGTATACAAATCACCACTATCTAATTCTAAAATATTTTCATCACCCCGAAAAGAAACTTCTTAACCATTAGTAGTCACTGCCCATTCCACTTACCCTGGCAAAACTAATGTATATTTTTTTGTCTCTAGGCAGTTGCCTGTTCTGAACATTTCATATATATGGAATCATACAATGTATTTGGGTGTTTGGCTTTCTAATTTAGCATAATATGGTCAAGGTTTATCCATGTTGTAGCATGTATCAGTACTTCATTTCTTTCTATGATTGAATCATATTCTATTGTATCCGTGTACCACATTTTGTTTGCCTATTCAATAGCTGATAGACATGTGAGTTATTTCTGTTTTTTGAATAATGCTGCTATGAACATTCATGTATAAGTTTTAATGTGCACATATGTTTTCATTTCTCTAGGGTATATATCTAGGAGTAGTTGGGAAATATGGCAACACTACAGTTAACCTTTTGAGAAATTGCTAAACTGTTTTCTATCCCTACCAGCAACCATTTTATATCCCTACCAGCAATGTATAGGAGCACACTTACTATTTGAGCTACTATTGTTTGCCAAGCAATATATTCTCTTCTTGGTGCTGTCATATGAGCTTATAGTCATTATTTCTCCTTTACATTATGAGAAACTGAGACTCTATGAGTTAGAGAGAGAGAGAGAGAGAGAGAGAGAGAGAGAGAGAGAGAGAGAGAGAGA
>PVKZ01002667.1:0-157500 GCA_004027375.1 Macroglossus sobrinus
TTTTTTTAACTGAACATAGACTTTGACAGAAAAACAATCATGGAAAGTTAGCTTAGAGCTAATCAGCATTAGGCCTTCAAACGCTTGCTATGAAAGTGGGACTTTATTTGGGGCCTCTTAGATCTAGTATGTAAACATTATATTAAAGGCTTATTGAATTTATATAACACATTTTAGGATTATAATAATGTTTAGAAAGTTAAAAGTATGAACAAAAAAAACCTAGTAATTACAGCAGTAGATGTAGCAAATGGAGATTTGTCATTGTCTTAATCATGAGGTTTCGTTTTTTAAAATGTCAAAGTACGATTTGAAATGTTTCATTATGAAGAAAAGTGTTATAACAAATATACTGGCAATCATATGTTTTTTAGTGCTATAACTTACCATAACCTAAAAGAAAGAAAACTGGAGAGAAGCAGCAGGTTAAAGGGAAAAATAGGTGAAATCTGAGGAAGACAGCAAAGTGGTTCTCTAATTTTAAATTAGTAAAAAGTGAGCTTTATAAAATGAAATAGATCTAAGGTTCAGTTTCTGCACAGACTTTTGTGACTTTTGCCAATTACTTAACCTCTCTGAATTTTAAGGAATTTTATTATTTGTAAAATAAGTTTATAGTACAAACTTTTGTGAGTTCCTTTGAAGATTAAGTAAACAGAGATACCACCTACTTAACTCAGCCCTGACTGGTAATTTTATTGAGCCCTAAGCACTGGCCTAAGCACTATGCAGTCTTTACCTTCACAATAACCTCCAATTTGTGCCCGAGGAAACTGCAACATGGAGATGTTAAGTAAGTATAAGATTAAGACCACACCAATAAGTAACAATCACAGGATTTTAACCAAGGCATTCTGACCTCAAGAGCCATTACTAACCATTGTTATGTCCTTGTCATCCTTATTAAAACTAAGGACATACTTTTCCATAAAAACAGTGTTAGAGATTATAATTTTATTATAAATTCACTGTTAGACTCAATAGATATTTAATATCTTAGTAAATCTGCTTTAATGTGCAAGAATTTCTTACATAGTATCTTTAATAGATTAGAGTCTAGCTTCTATGTAAATGCTTCTAGAGACAAGGGATTTTTTAATTTTAAGGTTACCATTTTATTGTTAGATAACTCAAAATATAAGGAATTCCTCTTTATCCTGTGATAAAATTTTTGCCCTCACTTCATTTACCCATTGGTTTGAATTCTCTGCTCTATGGAGAAATAATAAGTAGACAATTTCTCTTTCATAGACAAATGTTTAGACAAGAATCATTTCTCTTTCTAATCCTAGGATTAATACTATCAACTATTTTGCAAACAGCACATTTCTACGTTCTTCTCAATTGAGGGCCTTCTACTCTAAATACATTTCAGGTTTTTTTTAATGTACTTATTATAAATTATACACCAGATTTTATATGATTTAGATTTTTTACAAGAGTATTATATATTTATGTAAAAATAAAGGAAGAAAACCTAGCAGTTCACAGATCTGAATACACTTCACTGTTCAATCATTGCTATAATGGGCCGTTAATTTATGGACTCAACAGAGATATACTTACACTTCTTATAGTGACTACTCCTAATTGATGTTTATTGAATATTTACTATATACCATGCCCTTTTCTAAGCTCTTTCACATAACTTATTTACTCACAACAATTCTAGGTAAATGCTATTTTCACCATTTAACAGATGAGGAAAATGAGGCACAGTGCTGTTAAGTAACTTACCCTATATTACATAGTTTATACTGAATCTCTATACTAAAATTGAGATTCAAACTTAGGCACTCTTAACCACTGTAGTAATATATATAAAAACTCTGCGTGTGTGAGTGTGTGATGTATGTCTTTGTTCTAGTTATTTTAACAAAATACCATAGACTGGGTGGCTTAAACAACAGATTTTTATTTCTCAAAGTTCTAGAGGCTGGGAACTCTAAGATAAGGGTGCCAGCATGGTCAGAGTTCTGGTGAAGGCCCTCTTCCTGGTTTGCAAATAGCATCATCTTGCTGTATCCTCCCATGACAGAGAGACCACCCTCATGACCTAATTACTTCCCAAAGGCCTCATCTCCAAATACCATCACATTATGGCTTCAACATATGAATTTTGAGGAGACACAAACATTCTCTTCACAGCAGATGTTAAGTAGTTCTTTCATGAGCCTGATCTAAAATCTTATCTACCTTTTATATCAGTTTTCTATAAGAATATGTCACTTATAAAATCAACTTTTAGAGCAAGTTATTTTTAATTTGGGAATTCTGTTACAATAAAAACCTTTCCTGATGAATCCCAGGTAATAACTGTGACTCTGACTATTTCTTCATATGTAAAATGTGGATATTATCTGCCTCAAAAGGTTATTTTAAGGATTAATATGCATACATATATTTGTATGTGTCTAATTTCACTGTTAGATATGTAAATGTGCAAAGTACACACGGTCTAGTATAATTGTTAACAAGGCTTTTAAATGGCTAAAAGGCAAAATAGCAAAACAATTATTAAGGTAGGCTTTGGAACAGAACTGACTTACTAGTTGTTTGACCTTGGGCAAATTTCTTAACCTGTCTTTGCTCTCGTTTTCTTTTATGTAATATGAATGTAATGCTCATGAGGATTAATGAGTTCATAGAGCAGTTAGATCAGTAATATAGTAGTATATAATACTAATAATGATCAAATAATATTATTTTATATCAGTATTTAGCATAGCATCTGTATTTTTGTGAGTTAACAAATTATGTTTAAATGTTTCAAACTACTGAATTTTTAAAAGGAGTATAAAACCAAATACGAAACACACTCATCATAGTCGGTTAGTCATATCACCTATTATTGCAGAGGAGAAAAGGGGTCCTTGAAGCACAGAGGTTAAGTAACTTATGGTTGAGGCAGTTTTCCAGTGATTGCCAAGTTACTTATAACTAAACCAGGTCTGGTACTCCCCCATCTTTAGATTTTTTTTTTTATAAGCAATGGACCTTGTAGAGATAAAACACAAAACAGTGAACTTCAATATGAAGAATTGTAGTTACATGGCAGAATTATTAGAAGTGTTTCAATAATAATAGATTACCCAGAATAATTCAGAGGGTTTGATTTGAAGTTTTGGTATTTGTTTTAAAATAGAAGTATGCTTTATGAGAAGCCATGAACTTGAATTTTTTATTTCCCTACACAACCTCCTACCATCAATATCCTTGAAATATTTTCCATTGTGATTACACATCCTCATAGTAGAAAACAAAATGTGAAGGTTTTTATGTGTATGTTTAAGTTATCACTAATTAATGCTGTCATTATATTTGAAGTATTCTTAGTTCTATTTACAAAGAATTACTTTAGTACAATTTGTATGTTTGAACATACTTTGTTCTCTAACCAGTCAGATAATGAGTGAGGAATTTAGTTTAATTGTTGAATAGACTGATAAAATTGATTTTTTTTTTAAACTTAAAAATAATAGCATTGGAAGGACTTTGGGCTGTGATCTAACTGAGCTTCAGACTCAATGTAATCACTTCTGCAGTATCTCTGGCAAATATTCTTAAATATTTTCTTGGCTCGAATTCTTCTATTATTTTTAAGCATAAGGAAATTCCATTTAGGTGACTTCAGGCTCATCTCAAATGCTATAATTCTTTATTTTTTAAAACTACTAACTTCCAATTTTAAGCAGCAATTGGTCCTAGTAAAAATTTTACCATACTATTTAATTTACAGATTGCCCAAGGACTCCTGACACTCCCAATAGCGACCCTCGTTGTTCTACTAGCAATAATAGATTGATGGCCTTACAAAAACAATTGGATATAGAACTTAAAGTAAAACAAGGTGCAGAGAACATGATACAGATGTATTCAAATGGATCTTCAAAGGTAAGTACAGTAAATAAATGTAAGTGTATATAGTCAATCCTTATTATTCACAGTGTGAATAGCATGAATTCACCTACCCATTAAACTTATTTGTAACCCCGATATCAATACTTGTGGCACTTTTGTGAACATGTGCAGAAGGGCAGAAATTTTGAGTTATCTGATGTGCATGTTCATAGTTGAGTTTGAACAAGGTGACACTTCACCTTTTTGTGTGAGCTCTTATACTGTAAACAAGTATCCTTTTCACTGTTTATTTAGTATCTGTGTTTTTGCATTTTTGTGATTTTGGTGATTTTGCTCTTTAAACATTGTGTTATAATTTCTGAGACCATTTTAGCCTCCAAATTTGAAAGTATAGACAACAAGTGGGAAACAAATTTTTTTTAAATTATAATTGACATTCATTATTACGTGAGTTTTTGATGTACAGCATAAACATTTATAATACCTATGAAGCAATTCTCCTGATAAGTCTAGTACCCACCTGGCACCATACATAGTTATTAACAATATTATTGACTATGTTCCCTATATTGTACTTTACATTCCCATCACTATTTCGTAACTACCAATTTGTATTTTTTAACCTCTCACCTTTTTCACCCAGTCCCCCGGCCTCCCTTCTATCTGACAGTCACCAGTTTTGTTCTCTGTGTCTTTGAGTTTGTTTTGCTTTATTTGTGTCTGTATTTTGTTTTTTAGATTCCACATGAATGAAATCATATGGTATTTGTCTTTCTCTGTCTGACTTATTTTTTAAATTGCTCGTTTCTACCTAAACCAATCCAGAAAAAATAAAATTGGCTGTATGAATAAATGGTACACAGGAACTCTTCGTGTTTGCAACTTAACCTGTAAATCTAAAATTTGTTCTAAAATAGTTTATTTTAAAAAATGTAGGCTCTAATGAGTTTTCCATCACTCCATACAGATTTTAGGAAGGGACAAATGAAAAGACATGACATTCTAGCATTAGTGATTTTTGGACTAAACTTCTGGGTTCTTGGCAATCGGGTATGGGCATATAACTTCTAATTGAATATCAGTGTGATGGAGAGCAGCCTATGCAAATGTGTGTTCTGAGGTATAATGTAGAAGAGAAAATATTGAGAACCACTGAATCAGATTATCATGAAGATTCTTTATAATCTCAGGTTCTATAGTTATGTAATTTCTAAAAAGGTCTTAGGAAGGTGGGGTTTTTTTTGTACAATCTACCTTTCTACTCTCTTTAGTTCAAAGATGCTTCCCTCTGCAAATCAGTGTTTTCTTCCATATTTTAATAGATACTTCTTAAGTAATTTTAGAATGAAAGTTTAGATTTCTTTTTATTGTTGTTTGGGAATTCATTTTGTTTTAGTTTAGGAAGAATTTGAAATCAGAATGGAAGGAAATCTTTGCTTGGAGCTGTGCACCATACCTATCCACTCAAATAAAATTTGGGAAGATGCAGAAAAGAGAGAAATGTATATATGTTACAAACAATATTTTTAAATCTTAATTATGAAAATTAGAGTATATGCTGTATTTTACAAAAATTTGAAACTATTTTCAGAGAAATATTTGTTTCTACTTGATACATTGCTTATATGATATAGTTGATAACATTATTTCACTAACTGAACATTTATTATCAATGGTAAAGTTGGTTTTCTGTGTTTTTTAGTTTTAGTATTGACCTTTAATTTGGGAGGTTTTTTTTATCAAAGGTTACTTTGGACTTTTTTTTTTTTTTTAAGGCAAATACTGTGTTCTTGGAACTGTTGAAGTTATGTGGGATATTAATTTGTTTTTATTAAGGACTTGACAGTTTGATAGCTGTTGTGCTGGGCTCTAGAGTATAAATGGGTATGAATATAATAAAGAATAGTGCATTATACATAGTAGGTGCTCAGCAGGTCATATCCTGCTTTCAAGCGACCCACTATCTAAAAAGGAAGTATCACATGTAAATAATTACAATATATAATAGTGGTATGTACAAGTTACTTTAGAAGCACAGTAGAGAAGAATTACTTAACTGTCAGAGAAATCATTAAAGTTTTAGAATAAGATTTTAAGGACGCTTTGTAGTTGAAAGAATTACCTTCTAGGGCTGGCAATGTGGGTAAACCCAGTATATACAGGGAGAACAAATTTGAATCTCCAGAAAGGAACCATTTTATCTAGATCAGGGTTCCCCAACCCTGGTACCACAGACCAGTATCATGGCCTGTTAGGAACGGGCTACACAGCAGGAGGTGAGTGGTGGGCAGGTGAGCACAGCTTCATCTGTATTTGCTGCCACTCCCCAGCATCACTGCCTCAGCTCCACTTCAGGCATTGAATCAGGCATAGAATTCTCATGTGAGCCCCTGTCCCTGGTGCCAAAAAGGCTGGGGACTGCTGCTCTAGATGTTAACAACAGGACTTTTTGTTTCTCACTGGTGAAGCTCTAAGTGAGTGAGGTATAGTGAGAAGTGTAGCATAATTGAAGGACAAATCAGATTATAAAGTAGTTTGGACAAAATTAAGCAGTTGAGATTCTGTCTTAAAAGATATAGAGAGCTGCTGAAAGACTTTTAGCAGAGAAAATACACAATCAGATTTAAAGTTTAGAAAGTTCACATCTATCTTCTTAAGACTTGAAGAATTGGAGAGGGTGAAGTCTACAGGCAGCAAGTTTAAGTAGACTCTTGTAGTAGTTCAGGTTAAACATGTTTCATACCTCTTGTAATAGCAATGAAAACAAAGAAGACAGATTAAAGTTATTTAAGGTAAAATAAATATGTGGTATCTAGGTATGAGGAAGAAGGCAGAGTCAGTCAAAGATAATTCTTAGATCGCTTACGTGGACAGACTGGTGAATGGTGATGCGCTTCACAACAATAGGTAATTCACAGTGGGGAACCAATTTGGAGACAAGAATGATTAAATCATTTGGGGAGTAAACAATCATCTTTAAATCTCTGTTTCTTGGATTCTATATGGCAAAATTATTAACCCCAGTACATGTTATAGCCAGAGTCATTCTTTTAAAAGGTAAGTCAGATATATTTACATTCCTATTCAAAATCTTCCAATGGTTTTCTAGCTTGCTTAGAACAAAATCCAGAGTCCTTACTATGACTGCAAGTTCATATGTGATATACCCCTGGCTACTTCTGATCTTTTCTTCGAAAACATTTTCATTCTCTCTCCTTACACTCTAGCTGTATTGGCTTCTTTGATATCCCTCGAATATACTAAACACGCTCTTACCATAGGGTTTGTGTTCACTGTGTCTCTGCCTAAATATCTCTTTTCTCAAGTATTTTCATAGTTTTTTGTGACTCATCATTACAGTCTCTGCTCATATACTGCCACTTTAGCAAGCTCTTTACAACTATACTCTGTAGTCACCCATGTCTCTCCTATCTCTTACACTACATACCACTACCTGAAACTATAATTTACACACTCAGTTTCTTTACCATCTATTATCAACAAAATGTAAATTTTATGGCTCTAAGTAGCACCATTGATTTTCCGAATAATCTCTGAGGGCTTAATAAGACATTGAAAAAAGATTTTTCATTCATATATTCAGATGACAAACCAAGCCATTTATTAAAATTTGGGGTTCTATCTAGCCTTTTCATTCTTTTTTCTCATGTAAAAATATCTGACAATCTATCCAGGCCTCCCTCGCCCCAATCTTCCAATCTTGATATATTCCAATCTTATATTAATAGTTCCCAAAACTTTTCTGGATTCCTTCAGCTAAAATTGATCCTATCTTCCTTTGTATATTTCTTCAACTACTGTTAACATTCTAATACATATAATAATTATCTGTCTCAAATCAAACTAAATTTAATACAGTAGCATTGTAACTGATTAATTATTAAATAATTGGATTAATTATTAAACTGATTATTTTCACTGGTGTGACAAAAATTTAACACTTGCAAAGTAAGCCATAAATATGTGATGGAAAAATAAAGATAATATTAGTTTTATGTATTTCTGAAAGCTATGTGTATGATGTCTTTTATTGTAATATCCCACTATGATTTACAAAACAAAAATAATTATTTTTTATAAAATAAATATAATTTGAAAATATAAAATTTATGCTTTTTATTTGTAATTGTAAAATATTGTACATTTGATATATAACTATCAGGCATTGTAGAGTGCTGATTAACAATAGGTAATTAATATGTGAACCATATGAAATTGCTGTTTAAAATTAGTCAGACATTGGCATTTTCATTTGGTTCAATCTAATGTATGTAAAAATTTTTCCAAAGTTTTAGCATAAAAGCCAGTATTTCTCTAATACATAAACCAGTCTATATATTTTGAGCCTGCCTTATCCTTTACCTTGAACATATTAGGTGCTCGATAAAAAATCAGATGAATGCCCGAAAGTATAAAACTGGCAGTAAAAATTTATTGGACGCTGAGAAGTATAAGACTGACATGTACTAACTGTAAATTGCTTGTGACAGTTAATATCTAATGTCAGTTTCATCATACTTTGACAGCTGTGCATATCTTCCAGAAATCTGTGTAGGGAAATTCATCTACTTTTGAAATGAAATACAAGTCTCTACTTTTGAAATGAAATACAAGTGCTCTTTCTTGCATGTTGAATTGAAATAGTTAAGAAAGGTGCATATCTAAAGAAGTAAATGACAAACTACTATCTTTTCACATAGTGACAAAATAATGAGTTATTTAGTTGAAAAGTATAGTACTAGTTTCCTTAATATTTATTTTATACTAAACTATTAAAATAGAATAATTGTGATTTTTATTGCTCTAAAAGAGAACATTTTAATATGCTAGGCAATATAATTTTAGTTTTATTTAATGCATACAAAAGCTTTATGTTTTAGAGAGTGGTATCCCCATTTACATAATTTCATCAAGGAACCTAAAGCTTGCAGAAGATAGGTAACCAACCCAAATTTACCAATATAAAAAGATTTGAGCCCAAGTCTGTCTAATTGCAAAACGTCCCATTAAATTAGGAGCTTTGGAATACTAAGTTTTTCTCTTAATCTGATCTGATCTCAAAGACATAGAAAAGTTATTTCATATCTTCAGTTTGTCTAATGTTCCTAATACTGGATAAGAAAAGGAATTAAAGTAAGAAAAACTTATTTTCATTTTAAATTTAGAAAGTGAATAGGTGTATTCATAAATGCATATATAACAGTTAATAACACCAAATTCAAGATAATATTCTTAATGATAAAGTATAATTAACAAATATTGTGTGTGTGTGTGCGCGCGCGCGCACATCCACTTCTTCATGGTATAAATTAATATTTAGGGGACTTAGTAAACCATTTGAGTCTAATTCCTTAGCATGAATCTAAATATTTAAGAAAGAACAAAATCTTACTAGAAGCTCTTAAATGACTGACCTTGGTAGCGGAAAAGAAATGGAAGGAAAATTCATAAATTTACTCATTGCTTTTTCCTCCACTATATATTAACCTACTTCCGTATTTAACATATTTTAGCTCACTTTTTTCCTTATGTAATAGGAATATTATTTCTCCCACCACATACATCTCTCTCCATCCTGCACTTTATTCGGTGTCATAGTACTATGTGGATATTTGACTTATTGAAATGATGCTGTGCATCTGATACTTTTCTCTTAGTTTCCAGTCTTGAGTCTCCTGGAGAATATAGGTTGAGTGTATGCTATTTTATTTCCAAATTAATAATGACTGCCTTAGAGATACTTGAATAATATGCAAATATTGGCTTTTTTTGGTGAATAGATGCTTTCTAACTCGATGCTCATTTTTATTATTCCGTTTTTTTTTTTGTGTGTGTGGATTGAACCCTACTAGACTTTGACAACCAATGTAACTAAGCAAGAGATAGCATCAACTTCTGTTACTTGTCTCATAATAAACTTTTGAAAAAAAGTTCCTAGTTTTCTATGGCTGCGGTAATTACAACAAATCTAGTGGCTTAAAACAACACAAATTTATTATCTTACAACTTTACAATTGAGAAATCTGAAATGGATCTCACTGAGCTAAAATCAAGGTATTGACATTGCTGTCTTCCCTTCTGGAGGATGTAGGGCAGAATTTGTTTCCTTGTTCTTTCCAGCTTCTAGAGACTGCCACATTCCTTGGCGGATGGCCCTCTTCCTCTGGCTTCAAAGCCAACAACGCTAGGTTCAGTTCTCACATCACTCTGACCTTCTTTTCTACCTTCTTTCCTCTTCCACGTTTAGGGATCCTTGTGATTATATTGGGCCTTCCTGGATACTCTGGGATAATTTATATATTTTAAGGTTGGATGATTAGCAACTTTAATTCCATCTGCTAACTCAATTCCCTTTTTCCACAGAAGGTAACATATTCACAAGTTTCAAGGATTGGGACATGGACATCTTTGGGCAAATCATTATTGTCCTACCACAGTTCCTGTCAGTAATATTCATTGTACTGAAACTAAACTGAGATACAACAGTAATATTATTTTACTTAATTTAGGACCTTTAAGTCTTAAGAGATAACTAGTTTATTCACTATAACTTCCATTCTAGCTTTATTGAGGTCTCACTTTTTTGACATTCAAGAATTTCAAAGGAACTTTTTCATCACTAGTGTTAACAAATGCCGTTTCTTTTAATAGAATTTAAGAGAACATAAATTGTATCTATGATTAGCCGTTTTTAAAATGTACCTCCATATGTGAAGCTCCATGAAAATTTAACTGTGATGTAATAGAAGAGGAATTAGGTTTTCTAAAATCTTTAGGCTTAGTCACTAAGGCATCCATCACATACAGTGCTTCTGACTGAGAATTATTGACCATGGTACAGAAAAATTCTTTGTATTTTGTGTAAAGCAAAGAAAGAAAATTACAAATGTTAATTTGAATATTTTTAAACAGTAATAAGACTCACCAAATTGTCTTAACTGATGGAATTGTTTTTCTCTTTAATTACCCAATCCACTGGGTAAGTTTTTAATATAAATGTATCTACAAGTGTATATATGTTATAGTGTTCGCGGTGTTCTTTTAACTGTTGTTTTTCATCTGTTGATATCAATTGATCTTATTTAGAAGCTATGAAAATGTTTTGTCACTTTATCTGTTTATATTTTCAAATTTATTTTTAATAGGATCGGAAACTGCATGGCACGGCTCAGCAGCTACTCCAGGACAGCAAGACAAAAATAGAAGTGATTCGAATGCAGATTCTTCAGGCAGTCCAGACCAATGAAATGGCTTTTGATAATGGTGATGGAATAAAAATAAACTGTCATTATTATGGGCATATGGTGCTAAATAAATTTTATGTAAGAAACTAGTGTTATCAAAAGTCGAAAGTCCCCTTTTCGAGGACACCCAAGCGGTGTTCTTTTTGAATTCCCTGTGGCGAAGCCTATTACGAGACTGAAAGTGAACATTAACCGCGCAAGCTTTATTCTATGGCCAGAGAATGGAGAAGTGGGAGCGCAGCTCTCAAATCAGCTTCTCCCTTAGCTGTGGAGAGGTGGCTAAAATAAGAGTAAGAATGAAGGGGAGGTTTAGATAAACAGGAAGAATATTCATGGCTTTTCCCAGGATAGGAGGGAAGGGGCGGAGGCTTTTTCCGGTATCAAGGTTCCACCCTCCTTTTTTGTTGTTTATGGTCGCACCCAGCAGTTGTCTGTGATTGTGAAACTGTCATGGCGATGGGAGGTGTGTTATTTAGCATGGAGATTATATTATAATGAGTTTTAAAATTTGGAAGAGGCCGTTTAGACGTGATCTTGGTTTCGATTGGTTCCAGCAAGTCTCTTCGAGTTCTTAACTGCTGACCCGAGGCCTCCCTATTACCAGAGATAGATAAGAGTTAGAGCAGGGCAGAGGTTCAGCCAAACCCTAAAGGCCTGTCACGGGGTAACAGAAGCAGTAGTTTAAAATAAAGGAGGAGAAAGCATTATGGTTTTTTCTATTGAATTTTTCTTTGAGTTTTGATCTAAAGAAGGCTCTCAGCATTATATGATAAGTATTACCTCAGTGTTTATTGCCTTAAGGACTAACTTTTGTTTTAAAGTTAAAAGAATTCATTTCTTTTTCATGAGTTTTAATAACTGCATATTTGAAAGTCAAGTAAATGGTTCAATTAAGTTTTCTTTTTTTTCTCCTCTAGCAAAACCTGTCATAAGTCCTCTTGAACTTCGGATGGAAGAATTAAGGCATCATTTTACGATAGAGTTTGCAGTAGCAGAAGGTGCAAAGAATGTAATGAAATTACTTGGCTCAGGAAAAGTAACAGACAGAAAAGCACTTTCAGAAGTAATTTTAAATAAAAGTTTTAACTTAATATATTATTCCAAGATTGTAGTTATTTAAATGACAATTGTATTTTCTCTGTTAAAGGCTCAAGCAAGATTTAATGAATCAAGTCAGAAATTGGACCTTTTAAAGTATTCATTAGAACAAAGATTAAATGAACTTCCCAAGAATCATCCCAAAAGCAGTATCATTATTGAGGAGCTTTCCCTTGTTGCATCACCAACACTAAGTCCACGTCAAAGTATGATATCTACACAAAACCAATATAGTACATTATCCAAACCAGCAGCATTAACAGGTATGTCACACACATCTCCTGATTAATTTTGGTGTTTTAGACTATATCTGGTAGTGATTTAAATGAATAAAAAACACATTTTTTAAATATTGTGATAAGATTTGTGTAACATAAAATTTATTATTTTAACCACTTAAAAACATCCAATTCAGAGGCATTGGTATATTTTATATAACTATCACCAGTATTTAGTTCCAGAGTATTTTCATTACCACAGAAGGAAAACCTATACCCATCAAGTACTACTTCCCATTCTCTCTTCCCTTCAGTTCCTGGCAACCACTATTAGCTTTTTGTCTCTATAGGTTTGTCTATTCTAGATATTTCCTATAAATGAAATTATATAATTTGTGGCCTTCTCTGTCTAGCTTCTTTCATTTAGTGTACTGCTTTCAGGGTTTGTTCTTGTTGTAGAATATATCAGCACTTCATTCTTTTTATGGCTAAATAATATTCCATTTTATGAGTATATAGCATATTGTTTATATATTCATCAGTTACTGATTTCACCTTTTGACTCTTGTGAATAGTGTTGCTCTGAACATTTCTGTACAGGTTTTTTTGTTTGAACACCTGTTTTCAGTTATTTTAGATGTATACCAAGGAGTACTAGGTCATAAGTTAATTTTATGTTCATATTTTTAAGAAACCATCAAACTGTTTTCCACAGCAGCTGCATCATTCCTCAGCAGCAATGTATGAAGGTTCCAGTTTCTCCACATCCTCACCAACACTTTTTTAACCCTTTTCCCATTTAGAAAGAAAAGTGCATCTCACATAGGAATGCTACATTTTCCAACATTTGACGTTTTCAGCAATTGAACTACTAAAGGCAATGCTAAAAATAGAATGATGTCATTTGTTTCCAAAGACTATCAATGTACTAGAGGAATGCAAAAATAATAATAAAAGTGAGATATTTCATGGCAAACTTTGGGAATAAGGTTAAGGCTATAATCTGTGAGTTATCTTGGGGCAAATGGGAAAAGGGCTAATGGCCATCCTAGTAGGTCTATTATTGAAAGTGGGGTAGTGAGAGTTTCAACAAATTTTATAGATTTGCCTATTTATCCTTTTCTACATAATTTTTTGCTTCATATTTTCAGCCTTTTTTAAGTGCATATATGTTTATAATTTTTATGTCTTCTTGATAGAATGACTCTTATCAAAATGTAATGTCTTTATAACAAATTTGGGTTTAAAGCCTATTTTGTCTCATATTAATATAGTTACTTCAGCTCTCTTTTGATGACTATTTCCATTGAATATCTTTTTATATCTTTTCACTTTCAATCTATTTTTGTTTTTGAATATAAAATAAGTCTCCTTTAGATAGCATATAATTGGATCATGTTTCTTTTTGTCATTTCTGCCAGTCTCTGCCTTTTATTTGAACAGTTTAATCTATGTGTGTTTAGGGTAATTACTAATAAGGTACAATGCAATTCTGATGCTAACTACCCAGAGTTAGGTCAGATTTCATAATTAATAGCTCAGTTTCCCTTAAGACTGCCCTCATTTCAGACACAAGCTGTAAGCTTGGAATTTTCTTCAACCACCTGTACTTCTGACCAACTGGATACAAATTCAGGAGTTCCCTACCACCTCAAGCTCAGTAATTTTGTAGAACAACTCAGAGTACTCTGGAAAACTCTATCTTTACAATTACAATTTTCTTTAAAGGATGCAAATGAAGACCAATCAAAAGAAAAGATAAATAGGGAGAGGTCTGAGAAGGTTCTAAATATGAAGCTTTCTTGTCCTAAGCATCCATTACTCTCTCAGCACATTGTTTTCTGTCACAGGCCTTCATTCCTCTCTGAAGGCTAGGAGGGTCAAAGCAACAGCCCTCTAATCATATGATTGATCTTTCAGGTATATCCAGTACCCCTACCCTACAACTGTCTAGGGACCCACCATAAGTCACTTTATTAACATAAACTTAAGTGTGGTATGAAGGGCCCACTATGAATAGCAAAGACACTGCTCTTACTGTGGCAATTATAAGAGTTTAGATGCTTCTTTTCAGGAACTAGGGACAAAAACCAGCCAGATTCTTTATTATACAATAAAAGGGCTTACTTCTGCCATTTTGTGATTTGTTTTCTATTAGTCTTAATTTTTTTTCCCTGAATTCCTTTGATACTCCTTTTTCTGCATGTTCTATTGAATTTTTCTAATTTACCTTTTTGATTCCCTCCTTGGAATTTTTTTTTTCTCTATATCTTTAAGTTATTTTCTTTGTGATTACACTGTTGATTACAATTACCATCCTAAATTTATAACAACCTTGTTTGAATTGATATCACCTTATCTTTGATAGCCTACAAAAATTCTGCTCCTATACAGCTGTGCCTCCCTGTCTTTATATTGTCACAGATTGTCTTTATACTTTGTGTGTCCATTAACATAGACTATAATTACTGTGTTATGCATTTGTCTTTTAGATCATAAAGGAAACAGTTATAAATCAAATATATAATAATACTAGCTTTTATATTTACTTATAAGCTAGTTTTATTGGTGTTATTTTTTCTGATTTTAAGTTACTGTCTAGTGTCCTTTCATTACAATCTGAATGACTTCTTTTAGCAGATTTACTAGTGACAGATTCTCTTAACCTTTTGTTTATCTAGGAATCTTATTTTCTCCTTCAGTTGAGGAATAGTTTTTTGTCATACGCAGATTTTTGGGTTGACAGGTTTTTTTTTCTTTCAGCACATTAAAAATGTCATACCAATTCTTTCTGGCATTTATGCTTCTGATGAAAAATAGGCTTTTAATTGTATTGAGAATTTCTCATTATTGATGAGTTGCTTCTCTCTTGCTGCTTTCAAAATTCTCCTTTGTCTTTATTTTTTCACAGTTTCATCATAATGTGTCTCAAAATGATAATCTCTTTTGAGTTTATTCTACTTGGATTCTTTGAGCTTCTTCATGTGTACATTCATGTCTTTCATCAAATTTGGGGAATTTGGGCCATTGTTTCTTCACATATTCTTTCTGTGACTTCCTCTTCTCTCCTTACGAAACTCTCATAATGTGTATTTTTGTATTCTTCATGGTATCCCACCGGTTGCTTAGTCTCTGTTTCCTTTTTTTGTTTGTTTTTGAGAACAACAAATGTTTATTGATATATAAACGTGGGGGGTGGGGCAGAGACCATATTTAAACACAAAAACAAGCATTAGCTTTCATAGATATGAAAAATTACAAGGATGAGGCAAGCATCAGGAGTCAGAGTCTTCCAAGTAGCAAGCAGTACCCATGAACCTTGTCCACAACCACATCATGTCTCTCTGGTTTGAACCACCAAGATCTCTTCCAAAAAACTTGACTTTCATAGAGTTCCAAAAGGAGGTCTTATAGAGGCCCTTAAAGTAATCAAACCTTGTGACAAATTGGTTAAGTCAGTGGCAAACCATCTTTAATTCTGTTAACTTTTACCTACTGATTTGTATTGTTTTGTTTTACTTTTAATTGGGAACATACACATTTATTGTTATGTCTTATTAATCAGTTTACTCTTTTATCATTATAAGTATTCTCTTTTATTTCTAAAAGTACTCTTCGACTTGAAGTTTACTTTGTCTATTAATAGTAGAACCATACCATCCTCCTTCATAAGGTAACTTAGTAAATTTTTTCCATCCTTTATTTTCAGTCTGTTGGGTTTTTTTTTAATTTTATTTATTTAAAGTGAAATATTTTATATATATATCATGTTAGTGGCTCCTTTCTTATTATCTACCCTGAAAATCTAATTGAAGTTATTAGTCAGCAGTGTTGTGTTATTTTTTTTTTAAGAGCGTTATTTTTTAATCATTCCTCAGTATCCTTGGGATTTGTTCTAAGACCCCCTGCAGATACCATATTCCGAAGATACTCAAGTCTCTTCTATAAAATAATATAGTATTTGCATATCACCTCCAGATGCAGAGAGACAACTCTATACATAAACTGTGCATATTCAATGTGTAGAATTTGAAAACTTTTGACATATCAACCCTAGAGGTTTCCATGTACCCTTTATGAACCTTCCTTGTACTATTATTTTTGACCTGTATTTAATACTACAGTCTTCTGTTCATCTTTTCCTGACCTTTGTAATTGTTGATATACATACTTCTATTATTCTATTTTATTTCCTATATGGACTTTTTAGGTATGCCAATGTGTGTGTGTGTGTTTGTTTATTGTTTGCTTTAGATATTCATGTATACATATTGTACATATTGAACTATAGTCTGTGATCAACAACATATTCTCTTACCTCCAAATCAGTTGAAGGACTTTATGAAGAAATATTTACAAATCCTTCCACTCCTCCCGTTTGTATTCTTGACACTTCTCCATATGCCTTAGAAATCTACACCCTTGAGTATTATTTTCACTTTACAGATCTAAGAACTTTGAGGCTATAGTTTACTTTTTTCAGAGTATTTTTCTCAAAAAAAAGAAAACAACATTGCCTATATTTAGTGACCCATTTATTTTTGGACCCATTTATTTTTTGTTTTTTCTTTTTGTTGTACTTGAGATTTTTCTCTGTTGTAATTTCCCTTTAGCACATAAAATATCTTTTAGCATTTACTGTATGAAGATGCATTAGAGCCTGATTCTTTCACTTTTTTCCTATATGTTTGACTTTTATTTTTAAAGAATATTATCAATGAATTTAGAAATCTATTTTTTTCCTGTCAAAATATGATTTAATTTTCTTCTGGCTTCCATATTTCTATGGAATTCTTATCAATGTTTCTGCAATTCTTATCAATGTTTCTCTTCGGAGAATGTTCCTCATTCCTTAGCTGCTCCAATAATGTAAAATTATGTTCACTTGTCTTTTTTTCTTTCTTTCTTTCTCAACTGGTTGCTTTCAGTTGACCTGTCTTCAAGTTTGCTGATTCTTCTGCCTGCTCAACTCTGCTGTTGAACCTCTCTAGTAAATTTTTAAAATTTTTAGTCATTGTACTTTTCAGCTCCATGACTTCAATTTTGTTCCTATTTATACATTGTATATCTTTATTAACATTCTCTATTTGCTGAAGCATCATTCTCCTTTTTTTCTGTTGGTTTCTTTTAGGTCTTTGACTATGTGTAAGCCAGTTGATAAAGCCTGTGTCTAATAAATCAATGTCTTGGCTTCTTCAGGGACAGTTTCTCTTCACTTCTGCTTTTCTTATGTACCAGCCATACTCTCTTATTTCTGTGGTTGCCTCATAATTTTTTATTGAAAGTCAGATATAATGAATATTATAATGTGTATAACTCTAGAATATATTCCCCTTCCCTAGAATTTCTTGCCATTTAATGAACTGTTTTGTAAAGACTGTATTTTTTGTCATGTGTGATCACTGAAGTTAGTGGTGAATTAGACCTTTCTTTTTAATGTCTGCAGGCAAACAAACAAACATTACCCTGTCTTTGCAGCTGGGCTCTGTATTTGTGTACTGGGACATACCTTCAATATTCATCCAGGCATTTAATAACCCTGCTTTCTATTGCACAGAGCTTGAATATCAGCCAGATGCAAGAGCATAGGGCCTTTTCAAGTCTCTTGTGAGGATGCCTCGTTTTTGCTACTAACCTTCTACTAGTAGTTTCCCAGTAATATGTGGAAGCATTACAAAGCCTTAATACTACAAAACATCTCACTCTTTAGTTTTTCCTCCAGGACTCTTTGAGATGTCTCTTGTTTGTCCTAACTCATGTGCTTTGCCTCAGGCTGCACGGCATTGGTCATTTGCTTTTAAATGCCCTCCACTTATCTCTTTCTCTACCCTGAGATATTTCATAGATGGGTGAAAAAAAAAAAGGCAAGCCCTTTGTTTTAGTCCTTCAAGGAGCCCTTAGACTGCTGAAACTAAGACAGCCACAGTGTTATGAGAATAAAGTCTTCTCTTCTCCCTCCAGCACCAAGAACCTACACCAGGAATACAGGCTGCTTTCTTCAAGACCACCAAGCTGTTTGGGGGTGGAGAAAGGGGTGGCAAAGGGGGTAGTGAACCAAAGGTAAATTAAACTGGCACAAAGCTCTCTTACTGAATATTCATTGCCTTTTTTGATTAAGCATTTACTTGGTTATAGTCAATTTTTGCCCGTTTTCCAGATTTCTGACACTGTTTATTCTAAAAGTTTCAGCTAGGTTTTTTATTTGTTTATTTTGTTCCTGTGTTTCTGTGGAGAAACTGCTTTTGGACTTTGCTATACCACTATTTTCTCAACCATCACTTACAAAGGTTTTTATGGCCCATTCGAATATGACATTTTTGTTACACAGATTTCCCTTCTTCAGAAATCCTTAAACTATCAATATGAATGTCCACAAGGCTTTACCTTAAAAATAATGTCATTCAATATTTAAAGATATGGAAGTATTCTTCATACTATCACATTCTAGTAGCTTTGTGTATCATTAATCAGTTTTCTACTATGGCAAATTTCTATATTAAAACTTGAAGGATAAATTTAACACTTAAACTATACTGTTACCACTATTAGGGTCCATCTAAACCTGCAGTTACCAAATTGAATTTCTAAATCAGAGGCACCCCAGGATGCCAAAATGAATTCACAAGGATACAACAGAATATTTTAAGTTTTTGAGAAAAATACAGTGTTACTTCACCTACTATAGTCACCATTCTCACACTAGCTCAAGGTAGTTACAGTTTCAGCATTAGATGGCACTACATTCTTTTCAGTGGGGTCATTTATTGATGAAGCTGGGTTTTTCTTCATTGCTGTCATAAGCAATGCCATGTAAAAAAACATTGTGAAATAGGAAATAAGGGTGGCAGTTTCTAATCTAATTCCAGAGTCTGAGCCATTGTACAGTGAATTAACTTTGGTTATTTAAAAGTGAAATAAGGTTACTTTTTCTTTCAAGTTATGTATATTATGTTTTCTTCAAATGGTTATTAATGTTTTACAATATCCAATGAAACTAAACAGGTATCTTTTTCATACTAGGAGCACAGTGAAAAAATTGATACACTAGGGTACTGTGAAATGAGAAAGCTTGAAAACCTCTGGTATAAACCTTTCATTTTATTTAAAATGTTTTAAATATTTGTTGCATAAAGCTTTTTTTTTTATCATCTTCCTAGCCACATCTGTAATTCCTACCATGAAACTTTTATCACAATTAAACTGGTTTGTACACAGTGCTTGTTGAATGCCTTTACCTTATTATTCACCTTTAATGTATTTTTTTTAAAAAAAACTGAAATATAGACTTGTGAGGAACAAAAACTTTGTCATCTACCTACATGTAACCCTGGCTCCTAACACAGAACACTTTATACATTCAGCAGATACAGTAGTCTCTCCTTATCTGAGAGGAATACATTCCAGGACCCCTCATGGATGTCTGAAACCACAGGTAGAACTGAATCCTGTATATGCTATATTTTTTCCTGTACATACATACCTATGATAACATTTAATTTCTAAATTAGGCACAGTAAGAGATTCACAACAATAACTAATAGTAAATAGAACATTTATCGTAATAAAATGTAATAAAAGTTATGTGAATGTAGTATCTCTCCCTCATTCCTGCATCCTCTTCCTAACCCTTTCAGAATATTTTATTGTACTATACTCACCCTTCTTATAGTGTGAAATGATGAAATTCCAAATCTATTCCTGAATGTTTATAACCATTCCTTACTTGCAGTAAGTGGCTTGGTATCACTCATTTCAGGGGAATCTCTTTCTAAAGTCTTGGTTAGGCTCAATAATTGTGCAACATGTGCCATTCAGTTGGAACATGTTTTCCATTCATGTCTCTGCCCACAAAGTTAATGCCTTTCCCATCTTATCTAAGTACTTAGCATGCACTATGGCTGTAACTTTTGCAGTTTGAGGTGAAACAGCAAAACTAGCACAAATTTCTTTTTTTTTTTTTCTTCACAGTTTTACCTATAGATTTGTTCTTATCATAGATCTTGGCAACCTCAGCATACAGTTTTCTTCCTTAAGTTGAGAACTTTCACCTTTTTACTTAGAGGAAGCACTTTACAGCTTTTCTTTGGCATATCTGAATTGCCACCATCACTACCCTTGCACTTTGGGGCCAGTAAGTAAAATAAGGATTACTTGGACACATCCCAGATAGGAAGGTGCAAGATTTCATCATGTGACTCAGAATACTGCACAATTTAAGATTTATGAATTTTTATTCCTGGAATTTTTCATTTAATGTATTTAAGACTGAGGTTGGCAGGTAACTGATAACCATGGAAAGCGAAATTGTGGATAAGGGAGCACTACTGTGCTTGGTAAATATTATTTAATAATATGGGAGGGACTATAACATATCTAAGTTTCACTATCTTATGGTTCAGTGCTGAATACATCATTAATATTTCAGAATTTCTGAATGATTCATTGATTACAATGTTTGTCAAATATTTGGAAATTAACGATATTTCTGGAAAATAATTAAAGCTATGTTTCAGGAAGTCAGTTGATAGATACTACTAGAAATTTTTCCTTTTCTGTTCTGGTCTGCTTCTCTCCCCAGTCCTTTAACCTCTTTTCCATTCTCTTTTTCTCTTTTCTTCATTCATTTAGTGAACTTTATTCAGTTAGATAAATCTCCAATCTAAAAGAAATATATTACAATTCTTAAGATATATATATATTTTTAATTCTTTAAGTTTCTGCTGGACCTTAAACAGTGGGGTAACTAGGAAGAGAAATAATACTTGTATTAATAAAGGACTAAACATGCTGAAGGATTACCATGGATAAGTAGTATGAGCATTTACTGTCACAAGTTTTTCGCTGAATGCTATTATATGATTTATTTCATTTATACTCTTTTGTCACATGATTATAATACTGAAATTTGCATGTTTGTTGCTACTTTGACATAAGATATAATTGAATCTTTTTGGTCCATATTTTGAGATATTTACTAGTTTTTATAAAAGATTGTCTCAACATGTTATTCAGTTATAGTAAGACGAAATGCTAAATTAGTAAAATAGATATAAAATAGTTCTTCAAGAAAGTTAAAAATGCTTGGTTTTTTTACTTGTTCTAATGGAATTCATAGGTACTGCTTTTGAAAATCAACATTTACCTCTTAGATTTGCTTGCTTTACATTTTTCATATTGTAGGTTATAAAAGTAAAAAAATTTAATTTTAAACTATTTCTAACATATGATTATGTGCAGTTTCAATTGTTACCTCATAAAAGAAACTTTCAGATGCTTAACAAACATCTTAAGTCCCTCCAGATTTTTTTTTTAATGAAAGCAGGTGTTGAGCATTGTCATCTCCTAATAGTTGAAATTAATAAAATATTTAATAAGCTAGCAGGGTTTGAAGTAGTAGCCAGATGTTTTCTGTTTCCCCAGGATGACTTTTATAGCTGAGCAGTTACAGTGGAAATGAGCTAAGTTTGCCAGTTTAACAACAAAACACACAGGCACACACAAATATAAATCGTTTCTTTTAAACTAAACGTAAAATGAAATCCATTACTGTTAATCTGCCTTAACACTTTACAGTTAGATAAAATTATCTAACTGTAGATCCATAGATTAACCAAACAGGATTGAAGCTTCCTTCACCTCAACTTTAGCAGCTTGATTGAGACATAATTTATATGCCATAGAATTCACCCATTTTAAGTGTATAGATTTATGAATTTAGTGAATATGTATAGTTATGCCACCACAGAACAGTTTTATTGAGATATAATTGACAAATACAATAAAATACGTGTTTAAAAGTGTAAATTGAGAAGTCATGTATTTAAAGTCATGAAACCATCACCACAATCAAGATAATTATTATATTTGCCATCCCAAAAGAGTCCTCAAGTGCGTCTACGTAATTCCTCTTTCCTGCTTTTCTCTTCCTCTCTTTGCCAACAATTGACCCAGGGAATCACTGACCTGTTTTCTGTCACTAGATATTAGTTTGCATTTTGTAAACTTTTATATCAATGGAATCACAGTATATACTGCTTTCTTTGTGGGTGTGGGAAGAGGAGTAATCTGTCCTTTTTGACTCTGAATAGTTTGATATTCTGTGTTGTGTATCAATAGTTTCTTTCTGTTTATTAGTAATATTTAATTACGTGAGATATACCATAATTTCATATTTACCTATGATTGATATTTGGATTGTTTTCATTTTGTACTTTTTCAAACATAGCTGCTAATAACATTCATGTACAGTTTTTGTGTAAACATAGATTTCAATTCACTAGGGTAATTACCTAGGAATGGTATGGCTGAATCATATGGTAGTCTGTTGATAATGGATTCTTTGCCCATTTTATATCTGAAAAAGTCTTTATTTTAAAAGATATTTTCAGTACGTTTAGAATTCTAGCTTCACAGTTTACTTTTTTCTCAGTTCTTTAAAGCTGTTGCTTCTGTCTTGCTTTCATTGTTTCTGATGAGAAATTGCTGCCATCCTGATCTTCATATGTAACATGTCTTTTTTCTCTGACTGCTTGTAATATTTTTTTCTTTATCACTTGTTTTGATAAATTTGATTATCATAAGCTTTGATGTGATTTACCTATTTTTATTTTGCTTAGTGTTCATTAAACTTCTTGGATACTTCTTGGGTTTATTGTTTTCAAAAATTTGGAAAATATTCAGCCATTATTCTTTCAAATATATTTTCTGTCCCCTCTTCACTTTCCTCTTCAACATATATTAGGCCACTTGAAGTTAAACTCATAGTTCACATATGCACTGTTGTTATTTTTTCCCCCCGAGTCTTTCTGTCTCCTTTTTAAAAATCATTTCTATTGCAATAGCTTCAAGTTCACTAGCCTTTTCTTTTGCAACCCATAATCTGCTACCAATCTCATCCATTGTAGTTCTTTTTAAATCTCAAGTATTGTGGTTTTCATCTCTAGAAATGTGTTTGTGTCTTTTTGATTTCTTCCATTTCTCTGCTCAACTTTTTGAATAGATTGAATATAGATATAATACCTGTGTGAATATCTTTATCTGCTAATCCTAACATTTATGTCAATTTGGAATTGCTTTTCATTTGATTTTTTTGTTATTATAGTTCTTAGTTTTCTTTTTGTTTGCTTGTCTGGTGTGATAGGCAGAATTTCAAGAATGACCCTTGGAACACCTCCCCTGTGAGTAAAATAAAACATCATTTCTGTGATAGTATGTTATGTGGAAAGGGGGCTTTTGCTTATCTGATTAAGGATTCTTATCAGTTGACTTTGAGTTAGTGTGTAAAGGGCAATTATCAGGGTAGGCCTTAATATAATTCCATGAACCCCTTAAAGGGAGCTGTCTAATGGCAAAAGGAAAAGTCAGAGAGACCTGAATCGTGAAAAGGATTCTCTGTGCCATGGCTGGCTTGAAGATGGATGTGCCATGTGAGGAGAAATGTAGGTGGCCTCTAGAACTTGAAAACAGACCCTGTCTGTTAGCCAGCAAGAAAATAGTATCACCAATCCTGTGTCTGCAAGAAACTGGATTCTGCCAACAACCTAATTAACTTGGAAGCAGATTCTTCTTTAGAGCTTCCAGAATAAGAAGAGTCTTGTCTTGGAGACACAATGATGTCAGCCTTGTGAGATCTTTAGTAGAGTACAGATCAGTCCACCTAAATTCTGACCTACAGAACTGTAAGATAATAAATGGGTATTGTTTCAAATCACTACATTTCTGGTAATTGATAATGCAGAAATAGAAAACAAATATAGCTGGTAATCTCTGATTAAATGCCAGTCCTTTTGAATTTTAGTTTGTTGGGTGCTGAATATTTGTATATTCCTGTAAGTATCCTTAGCTTTGTTCTAGGTTACAGTTAAGTTACTTGGAAACAGTTTCTTCTTTTGGATATTGCTTTTAAGATTTGTTATGTGGGACCAGAGCATCATTTAGTCTAAGAGTAAATATTCTTTACTACTGGGGCAAGACTGAATACTTAATCAAGGGAACCCTCTATATGTCTCAGGAGTTCTGTCTCTGCTCATCTTTCTGCTTTCCTTTACACTGCCTGTGAACTCTAGCCACGTTGGTCAGTTCAGTTTCAATTTTGTCTCCTTAGCTCAGGTAGTCCACTTGGCTTCACCTAAGAGTCATACTGCCGGCCCTGTGTTCTGGATATTCTCAAGGCAGTAAGCTGGATCAGTTTTAGGGTTCATCTCATTTGTTTCCCATCTCTTAGAGATCACTATTCTTCATTGTCTAATATCCAAAATCTTTAATACTTTTTTTCAAATATTTTGTCAAATTTTTTTAGTTGTTTGAGTTGAAGGCAAATCAAGGCTTTTTTACTGTTAAAAGTCATTTGGTTACTTTTAAATAATTTATAACTTTAAATAAAATTAAATTTAATTATTTAAATTACATGGAACAACTTTTACTTAGGAAATACTCTTTTGAAAGTGTTCTGCCATGTGCAATATCTAAAATTTTAATACTGAAGCACCATTTTTAAGATCTAGTACACTACATCTAGCTTAAATGATGACAAAACTGTGTCTCTAGATGACCTAACTCACATTTTCTCATTTTCATTTGAACACCTTTAGTATTTATTTGCCTAAGGAAATTGCATTTATTTTGTGCTTAGATAATTACAACCCATAATTATTTGACTGAACTATTAGAATGGAAAGAGGATGTTATTTTACAACTTCAAAAAAAAAACAAATCTATTTATGGAAAAAACCTGTAAAGTTCCTTTCTATGTTAACTACATAACTATTAAATGCAGTTCTTATTCACATGGTAAGATTTCTCATTTCTGTATATATATTTTAATAAGCACATTATTTAGAATTGTATTTCCCTCCCCCATGCTCTATCCACATGATTCTTTAATTCTTCCATATAATTACAGAAATAAGTATTCAGATACACAAGAAATTGATGTAACTTGTTTTATGCTCTACAGACAGTTTTTTGAAGGTGCCGTTCTTCCTATAAAATTTCTTATAGTGTTATCTTAAGAGTTTTCAATAGGTTTCTCTAAAATAGTTACCTCACAGATCCTCTGTGAGAAAAGATTTTACTATTTTAGCAGATCTTTTTTCCTCATTTCTGAATAAGTAACAAAGACATAGTTATATATATTAAAAATTGACGTTCTTATTTCATATTTTTTTTATGCTAACAGGTACTCTGGAAGTTCGTCTTATGGGCTGTCAAGATATCCTAGAGAATGTCCCTGGACGGTCGAAAGCCACATCGGTTGCACTACCTGGTTGGAGTCCAAGTGAAACCAGATCATCTTTCATGAGTAGAACGAGCAAAAGTAAAAGTGGAAGTAGTCGAAATCTCCTAAAAACTGATGACTTGTCCAGTTCAGTAACTAGATTTTTTTTTAATCTTATAAAAAATTAAAGAGTCTATACAAAGGCCTTAGCACTGGGGACAGAGTAGAACGGGGAGGGTCAGTGTGGGACAAAAAAATTTAAAATTATGATTTCCATAATTTAATTTTTTAAAAATCTATAGTGATGGGAAAACAAAAACAGCAAAAAAAAAAATTTACTTTATTAAAAAATATATTAGAAAATTGAATTAATTCTTAAACGGCATTAATTCTTTTGGAAAATGAAATATTGAGCAGCACTCCTTATGCAAAACTAAAACAGAGGCAGTGGGACTTGTCACATCTTGATTCTTTTAATGATATAGTGACACTTCTAAACTAATACTGAACTTCTGATAACTAACCATTGGACCAAACATGTTAACTAAGATAGAAACCCAATATCCCAGCAGAAGACTGAAATGGAGGAGCAGGTAAACATGGTAAGGGTAAAATACAGCAGGTTTATGAAGCACTTAGGAGATGTTCTAAAGCGTAATTATAAATCATGATATAAATGTATAACTGAAGGGAAAGGCACATGGCATTTTAGCCTATTTCAGAATACAAAGGTGAGTTTGTGCTTTCCTGTAGATAGACTTTAGGAAAAATGTGAAAATAAAAATTGTCTAAGGTAACAAACTTTATTAATAGCAAATATAGAGGAGAGGAACTAGATGATTGTTATTAATATACAATTAACCCTTGAACACCATGAATTTGAACCACATGAGTCTACTTATATGCAGCTTCTTATCAGTAAATATATACAGTACTATAAATATACTTTTTTTAAAATACTTTTTTTAGTTTATTATAAGGAAGCAGTATATAAAACATATAACATACAAAATATGTGTTATTCGACTGTTATTAGTAAGGCTTCTAGTCAACAATAAGCTATCAGTTAAGTTATATGTGAATTTTTGACTGTGCAAGGGGTCAGTACCCCTAACTCTTTCATTGTTCAAGAGTCAGCTCTACAAATATATACACACATACATTGTGATACGTTGTGTCAAACAGCTACTGTTCACCAGTTAGTCCTTTCAGTTAGATTCTAATATAAATTATATTAATAGCAGTTAATATTTTTGTTTTTGTCAAACACAGGATAATTCAGGAGTATCTAGTGGCAGTATATTTATTTAAGCAAGTTTATAAATTGTAATTACAGATGATGTCTGTGCAGTTTTGAAGCTAGATAATACTGTGGTTGGTCAGACTAGCTGGAAGCCCATTTCCAATCAGTCATGGGATCAGAAGTTTACACTGGAACTAGACAGGGTAAGATGATACATTTTCTACTTGAATTTTTATTATATTTATAGTTCATTTTGAATGTAAATTTTGTTTTATAAGACTTTGAGAAGTTTTATTTTGACATTATAGAAAAACCTAGTATTTTTGACATTTTTCACCTAAGTTATATGTGAATCTATCTACCTTAAGATAGAGCTAAATATCATATTGTTGTACTTAGCTTTCATTTGGGCAGTGATTTAAAAATGTATAGTTTGTATTAACCTAAAAGATCAACAACCGGGTGAGATCTAATGTTGATATGTATTTGTTTATTTGAATAATACATTCTCTAACCACTAAGGTGATTCTTCTGGCTCACCATTTGTACGTTATATTATTAAAGCTGGATTTGAAATAAGCTATTATGCTCAGTCATCCAGCTCTCCATGTGTCTCAGTGGCTTTTATGAATAATATGAATGACTAGAATTCAGTCTGTAGCCATGGAAGTTAACTTGGACCACATTAGATTTCAATCCATGATGGTAAATAATTGTTTTTAGATTTTAATAAATCCATTGAGTATGGTAAGAAAATATTAAAATTTTTTCTAGCCTCACAGTCAGCATTGTAATCAGCCCTCAACATTGCTTTTCTTGGTTCAAATACTGTTTCTGCCATTTAAATGTTGTATGTACTTAAGCAAAACCCTTAACCTTTTATATATACCAGTTTTCTTATCTTTAATGATATCTACCTCACTGAGATTTGTGAGAATTAAATCTATGTAAAAATCTTAGACTCATGATAAGAACTCAATTAGGGTTCACTATTTTTACTAAAGTCGTTTACTAGCTATTCTCCATATGTCTGAGAACCAAACTGATTTTCACAGAACACTACTTTTGTCTCAACATCTATTCTCTGATGTAGGGTCATTCATTTATTCATGAAAATTTATTATGAAATTATTCATTTACTTAATCAACAAATATTAAGTATTTGTTGTATTCCAGGCACTTCCAGGTAGTAAGATGAGCAACAAACAACATATACAAGGTTTCTCAAGGAATTTATACTTCAAGTGCTTTTCAGTATATATCTGATTAGTTATAGACTTTTTAGCATTACATCTGAAATTGGGTATGAATCCACCTTAAACATACCTTTATTTTGATGATTTCAGTTTAAGTGATATTGAGGACTTCGAATGCTAGGCTAAGGTGTTTATACTGGTTGGTATTGGGTATGGGGAGACATAATAGAAAAATTGTTCTTTGAATTTTTATGAAGAATGGATTTGAGGAAGGAGAGGCTAAAGGCATATAAATTGACAGGAGTCCATGCCAGTACTATAGCTGTGAGAAAATGAGAGCTTGAAATAAAATGTGGAAGTAGGAATAGAAGAGATATATGTGGGATATGAAGGGAAAATCAGTAACTAATTGGATATAAATACAGAGGAAGGAATTTATAGTTTTTGAGGAAAATGATGCCTCAGAAGTCAGCAAAGAAATAGCAGTTACATGCTATAAATTAGCTGTTTAAATAGTTAGACCAATATAATTCAGTCAGGCCCACTACAAAGAAATATAGTTGAGGTTATTAGTGTATATAAATATAGTCTTCATGTCTTGTTATATTTGTGTCTTCTTTCTAAACAGTGTGAAGATATATAAATATTTATGACCATAAAATGTTTCTCTCAGTTTTCATTCATTTTTAATGTAATAGGTTTGCTATAATTTTGGCATTAAAGCCATACAAACTGGGTTCATTGTCTTTCTGCTACTTCTTAGCTATTTGAAAGTAGACAAGTTATATAACCTTAACTAGTGAGTACTTGTTTTACCATCTCTAAAATGGGGGTAAAATATAACCCTCAGAGGACTGTTAGGAAGGAACACTGAGGTAGTGTATTAAAGCCTTGCCTTGCCTGGCACATTTTAGCCATTCAGTGATTTTAGTTCTTTCTTTAGCCCTAGGCTTTAACATGTGGCTATGCATTGAAGAATAATAGAAGAGCATGTTAGGTAATAGAAAATTAATTGGTCGAATGTCATTTCCTTTCATTTTAGAGCCTATTTAAAGTAATTTAGAATTTTTAATTAGTAATATGATCAAAACGAAACTTAAAGAGTCTTTTTTAGAGGCGAAATGTCTGATTAGAAAATATGTCAGGTATCCAGGTTATTGCATTACGGGGTTATATATTTTAAATGGAACCTAAAAGTAATTGTGATCATTTTATATCAAAGGAAACTGAGAACCTGAGTAATTACATATTAATAAATTTCAGAGCTGTTACTAGACTTGACATGTCCTTCCAAAAGGGTATTCTTTCCTCTTTGGCTGCTTGAATGAGAAAGAAAACTGGCACAGAGGAGGAAACAGCAGAAAATGCTGAAAACCTAGAAGAGAGAAAATAATTTAAAATACACAAACTACAAACTTAGAAAACTAGATAGACTGATAACTGTTGATTGGTTATTCTTTCCTTGCAGTTGTACTCCACACCTAAAATTGTTTTTCTTCATGGCGTCACACATTCTTCCCAATTTGGAGTAATCCTCCCTTTGAAATTTTAAGAGTCTGCACAGCTAAGTGAAGCTATTCATCCCTCAGGCCAGCTAGACCTTCTAGGTCCCTAATATGCCTGTTTTTGTCTCTAATTTGATTGTAAACTTCTCTTTGGCAGAAGCTACATTCCTTATTATGATAACTCCTTCTGTTTCCATAGTACATTTTACTTTTTTATGTGTTTTTTTTGACTCTTGTATTGATTTCTTATATTTATAGAATATTTATTTATAGAACCATTTATAGAAAATGTTATTTTAAACTGACATGTTCATGCCCAGCATTTTGCCTGAAATGTCAAGTTTCTTTTTTATGACATTGTGGAACTAAGTTGTCTGTACTATTTCTATCCTTTTCAAGATACAAAGATTCATAGTTCTTTTAAGAGTTGTGAGATACTCTAGAAATGGTACAGCTCTAGAATGATCTAGAAAAGTTCAAATTATATTCCCGGGAGCTCAAGGTTCTGCTGAATTATCTCAGGAGACATCACAGAAACTTTTTTGTTGTTGTTGTTCTTGGGTTTCTGGGTAAAGTGTCATTTGGAATTTGCCACTTAAAAAAAAAAGATTTGAAAAATGCTAATGTAATCTAGCCCCCTGATTTTACAGATTAATAAGGAAATTATGGCCTAAGAGCTAAATAACTAGCCTTAAGTGTAACCCAGAACTCTTAACAAAGTCTATCAGTTCTGTGTTCCTTCTGTTCTTCTCAGGTTAGCCTTTTACATTTTCTTATAAATTTTGGTTTTTGTTAATGTTTATTATAAACACAATACTATATAGTTTCTCATTTTTTCTGAATTCTTCCAGCTCTCCTGTTATAAAAAGTTTAATTCTCCCATGAGAGATAGAGATTGAAATAAAAAGCAAGAAGGCACACTAAACCTTTATATCTAACCTTTCTCTTTCACATTTTATTTTGATTAATTTTACTAATGTACAAGAAAATGATCTTTATCAATATCAGGAACTGGGATGTGCCCTGTCCATAGTACTGAAACTTAGAAAGATTTTTAGCAAGAAATCAGTGTTGTTAAAAGCAGAGTAATTAGAAAATGATCAATGAGAAAAGACAAAGGAAGAACATGGAGAGATTGAGAGCTAATAAAAAAGTAGTAGGATTAACAGATTGAAAGTAACAGTGGGGGCGGAGGATTAATGGATATTGAGATATGAGAGACAGTGAGCTAGAATGTTAGGAGGTGATGGTCAAAGAGAAGAATTCAGACAGCTGAGGCTGGAAAGATTGCAGTTATTGGTATAACAGTGGAAGGAAAGGCTGAGGTGTAGGATAGAGGATAGATTATTAGAGAACTCAAGGAATTCTTATTTATTGGTTTCAAATTTTCAGAAATTATCTATTTATACTACATTAAAGAAGGTTAAAATTTAACTCTGAAACTACTCATACTCATTCCTCATTCTCCCAAATAATTCAGTGAAATCAATAATTTGGTGTCTACATATAATATTATGATTATATAAATATTATTTACAAATGAAGTACACGCTATACTGTGATTACCTTTCCTTTTTGGTACCTTTTGTTTTGACCCAATTAATGCCTCTTTTAGCTTGTTTATTTTGTTTTGCTTTGCTTAGTTTTGTACGTACCTGTTTATCACCAAAATCCCCAGAAGGGCTCTAAAACAACTATATGTAGGCAAATATGTCTGGTAAACTATCAGTAATCTGTAGCCCTCTCTTCAGCATCCTTTCTGGAGCCTTAGATCTTTCTGCTCCTATTTAAATGGTTGTTGTATAGCTTTCATCTTAAGACTCTCCTTCACCATCATCTGGAGAAATCCATTTTTCTTTGTTGGATTGTTTGAAGTTGTAAATTGCTCCTTCATCTTTCTTGCCTTCCTGATTTTGGTGGATCATCATATACTCCATTTACATTCTGAGAAAAAGGTGAATGAAAGTTTTAGAGATCTTGCATATCTGCAGACATTTTTATTCTGTATACTTGGAGTCTAGCATTATAGGTTTTAGATTATTTTCATTAAGAATTTTGAGTAATTATGTAATCATTTTCTAGCTCTCCAGTAGTATAGCTGAGAATTCTCATGTGTCTCTGATTTCTAATCTTTGATCGTGCTCTGCTTTTTCTCTCTGAATGACTACGATTTTTATCTTTTCCCCTGGGATTCTGAAATTTCACAGTGATGTACTTGGGATAGTTGGTTTTTACTCTCTGTAGTGGGAACTGTGTGGCACCTTTAGTTAGATAGTTTGCTTCAGTCTGAGAAATTACTTATTTGACAATTTCTTGCTCAGTTTTCAGTGCTTCTCTTGCAAGTCAAACCTCTTAGATTCATCCTCTGATTTTCTCGTGTCTGTTTTTTATTGGATTGCCTTTTTGTTCTACTTTATAGGACATTTGGACACCTTTATTTGCCAAGACTTTTATTTAAAAGTTTATATCTGATATCACATTTTTAATTTCTAAAAGTTCACTCGTTTTGTTTAATATCCTCTTTTTCTTTCATGGGGACAATATCTTCTCTTACATTGTTGAGGATATCAATTTAAAGTTTTCTTCTCCCTGAATTATCTTTATTCTGAGATCTATCTTATGATCTCTATTTGTCATATTGCAGATTTGGTCAAATGTCTAGCATCCTTAGCTGTCCTAAGAATGAGGTACAAAGAAAATGATTGGAAGTTTCGTCTATGGGACATTTCCCTGCCTGAGTTACGAACTATTTCAAAGAAACAAAGACGTGACTGATAGAAAATAAAATGTCATCTATATTACTAAAACAAGCTGATATTTGAGAATTTGGTTGCATGTGCAGCAACAATGTAGTTATACTCAGACCCGCAGATCATTGTGGGTCCCAACTCATGTAAAACTTAAGGAATGAGGGAACTGTATATATCCATTTAACAGCCTGGCTCTCAGGAAGAAAAGGAAGATTTTCTGTCAGGTAACTGATGCTGACGCATGAGTAAGAGGATCAAGGCTGAGACCCATGTATTTAGGGGGAAAGTAAAAATGAATGTTTCTTCATAGAAACTATGGCAGTGAGAAAGATGCACTTCTTCCCATAAAAAGATAAAAAATGCATGCAACATCTTTTTAATGGGGAATAAAACATCTTAATACAGATTAAACCATAAAATAGGAATACAAAGACATTTTAGTTTCTTCCATGTATGAGCCATCTAACATAGAGGATATTACTTATTACTCTGAGATGCTGTTTTTTAACTTATTACAGAGATATAATTACGTTTTTACCTCTCTTGATGCTTCTGAATTCTGCTACTATCAAATGACAAGTCATATCCTCCTCTGAAGGCTATATGAGTCCTCTGAGACAACAAACTATATATTCAACTATCTACTTTTTTTTTCTATCATCTCTTGACCTGTAGGTACTCTCCAGTGTTCTTTAAAGGTGTTGGTTCTTGACTGCAACATCTGCCATTATGATGGGGGATTAAAAAAAAAAAAGATCTATATATATCTAAACAACTCATTTAACTTATTATTTTAAACTTCTTTGAACACTTCAAATCCAGTATACCTTTTCTTCTTGTTATTTTAGCAATGAATTGTTCTGAAATCTTAAATTCAATGGGCCAAACTTTCACTAAATCTCTTATTCAACTAAATGAGATCACTACATAAAGCACCTAGGTTGATACCTTATAGTACATAATGGTTATGCAGTAAATGGTAACTCATGTTGTTATTGTTATTCCTCTGTTCTTTTACTTTATGTTCATAAAGGTAGATATTTGATCAACAATTCCACTTCCTTTATTCTTCAGGAAGGGGCTGAAGAAAATTTCATCAGCCCCTTCCAAATTTCATTTTCTTCTCTATTTACTCTTAAACTAATGTTACCCTAAACCATTTTCTTACTGATGCCCCCACCACATCTTTCAACTTTGTCTTTATAACATACCTACTATGGAAGCCCCCAACGTCAAATCAGTCATACCATCTGTCTTCTCAGCTGTGATCTGCTGAATGCTGCTGGATCATACCTATTACTGTATAAATTTTAGTTTTAACCTCAGCCGGGCTTGTAAAAGTTGTCTCACATTTCAGATCTTTACCTTATTACCAGCGGCTTTGATTTCACCTGTCTCTTCAAGTCTTCTGCCCCACCTCAGACCCCTTTGCTTCTGTTTTATTAGACCTCAGCTCCCTCACATTTCTCCTATCACCTACAAAATAGTTTTGTATCTTCCTCCTTGGTTTTAGTAAAAGATGGCACTCTCTTTGCTGTAAGAGTCTATAAGCATTCAATTTTTCCTCCATTTTCCATTCTTTCTCATCTCCTAAGTCTTGCTCCATCAGTTATCCCATATGTCACCTATATTTGTTAACGTCCTCCTGTCCTCTCACCTCTAATTCTTCTTGCTGCATATATTCACATTCCTTCCTTTTAAAAATTTTTTGTTTTGCTTCCTCTTAGCTCTATTGATAGACCCCTCTTTCCTAGACAAAATTTTTGAAATAGTAATTTGTACTCACAATCTGTTCCTCCTTACCTTACCATTATATATTACATGAAACTTCTGCTATAATAGATTCTGAACAAGACATATTAAGCTTAATGTCTCATGTAATCCTCACTATTTGGGATTACAGAAGTTCTGAAAGTATAAGTATCTTCTCAGGCCACACAGCTTAGAAGGTTCCAGGAGTCAACACAGGTTTCTGATACCAAAGCCAAGTCTATCTGAAGTCAGAGCCTGTATTCTTCGTAATAGTGAGCTAAGCTATCTCTTTGTTTCCAGTCCATCCAATGTAGATTTGGAATTTGCCAATGTAGATTTCCTTAGGCACATATCATCATCATCATCGTCATTATAGCAAACACTTACTGAACATTGACTATATTCTGGGCTTGTTTTAACTGACAATTCTCACCCAACCTTAGGATATTGATACCATTATTATACAAATTTTACAGATTAGCAAACTGAAGCTCAAAAAGGGTAAGTAACTTGCCCAAGGTCACAACAGTGATAAGTGGTATAGAGCTAAGATTTGAACATCACCAGTCAATCTTGATTCTAAAGCCCTAAAGCACCTGATCTGATTCGATCTTTGTTCCTCTATATTTTAGATCTTTTAGTGTCAGCCTGTAACTTACTAGTTAAACACCAAATTTCTTTACATGTCACAAAGCCCTTTATGTCTCTGCCCATCTTCATTTCCCAAGGCATTTCTATGTATATTCCAGGCTTTGACTACATGAAACTATTTCTTTTCTCTGCAACATGCTATATGCTTGCTTAACTGTATACATTCTTTTCCCTTATTACTGTGTCCTCTCCTTTAATCTTGTGATTTATCTCTCAAAACCCAATTTGAGTAATTCCGATATTTTCTGTTCTTTCTACTACCTTTTTCTTAGAAAAAGTTGGTCAACTTTTCCTTTTGTATCATTCTGCGTATTGTCTCTATTGCCAATATTTATATTTCTGTCTTTCCAACAAAACTATGAACTATTTGAGAAAAGGGCCATAAATTGCTCCTCTTTGTATCTCCATTACAGTTCTTAGTATAGGTATTCATTAAGTATTAATGGTATGAAAAAAAAATAACTTATGCAAAAACTATTTTAATTAAAACAATTTTCCTCAAATCTTTCCCCCACTTCAACATACCCAAGGGACAGTGACACTTTCCAGCTGGTACGGTGATTCCCAAATAGACAATATGTTAGAATCTGAAGAGGGGGAAAACATGTAATTAAAAAATGTCTGCTTTCTACCTACTCCAACCCTCCCCACACGTTTGAATCTGATTTATTTCTTCATGCCTCAACTGTTATTAGAAAATCAGTGTTCTGAAGCACAGTTTAGGCATTTTAACTTTTTCTACCTCTGATCTTTAGCTGCATTTAGCTCTATGAGAAATACAGATGTGTTCTTTCCATAAAAGAATCTGTGGTATGATAGGGTTAAAAAAAAAAAGTTTAAGACAATAAAAACTATTAAACTGTGTTTCTGAAGCTTAGGGAAGAATTCTGCCCAGTATGAGCTTGTACCAAAATTTAAAATACATGAAGATATAACCACCATGAGTAAAAAGCAACAGATAATAGGATTATTAGTTACAGAGATAAAATAAAATTTTAAAATATTTAAATAAAAGAATAATTTGAAAACACGAGGAAAGAATGAGTAATGAACCAAAAAAGACTAGATAGAGTTTTTTAAAATAATTAAATTATAGACATCTGAGATTTGCTTCAGAATAATTGAGGGAAAGGTGGCAGTGAAACATGATTGGCCACTAGCTGATAAACTGTTGAAGCTGGATGAGAAGGAGAACCAAGTAAAACCTATAAAAATAAGAAACACAACATGTGAATTGAAAACTAAGTGAATGCATTAAACAACAAGAGAGTTAGTGGCATGAAAGTTGGAGCTAAAGAAGTTGCCTGAGTACAACACAGATACAGAGATGAAAAATATGAAGAAGAGACTAAGAGACATAAAGGATAGAATGAGAATGGCTAATACGCTTATTGGAGTTCCAGAATGAGGAAATAGAATGGGGCAGTGGCCATGTTCAAAGCAATAATGGCCTAGAATTTTCCAGAATTGATGACATCATATTTGGAAACACAAGACCCTAGAAGGATAAATAAAAAGTTATCTACATCTAAAAATTCAAGGGAAAAACATACAGGCTGGATTTAGTCAAGAATGCCTTTGTAAAGAGATGAATGTTTAATTTGGCCTTAATGAAAAGAGGGAATTTGTATTGGTACAAGGGAAAGAATAGTATGAAATATTATATTACAATATTGATTTTGGTTGGGGAGTAAGATACAAGATTAAAAATAGGAGCTATATACATAAAGACAGAAGCAAAAAAGGTCTGGAATAATAGGGAGTCTTTGGAATTTTTCATAGGATGTAAATTGATATAGAAAGCAGTTGTACGTAACTGCTACAAACTAGTTTGTATTGTAATTGTTTAATTCTCTGCTTCTGAAGGGGCAGTCACCTACATCTATAGGATGCAGACTTTTTAAGCAAAGATCACAGCCTTCCGTTCTCCATTGTCTCAGTCTCCTACTCTCTGTGTTTCTTATCCTCCCCAAAGATCCTTTTTTTGTCACATTTGTTTCAGCTGGAGAATCACCTTTATTGGACTCCTCAACTAAAAACAGATGCTACTACTTCCTTAGGTGGTGGTTTTCCATTTGCCCCTGGTGGATTTCCGTGGCCTCTTCCCAGTCCTCCTCTTTGTCCCTGGGGCAAATTGTTGTGAACTTGAATTAGTGGGCTATAACTTACAATATGAGACATAGTTAAGTTCTCTAAGGACACGAGGAGAGGGAAGTCAGGTGTTTGTTTTCCTCTCTCCTTCCTTATTTTCACAGTAATGTTCATCTGTGGCTCCTGTTGGACAGTCCCTTTTCCAAGATCCAGTTCTCACTGGATTCTCCCTCTTGCCTATTCAGGCTAGGGGTGATAGATTTCTACTGTTGCTAGTCCTCAGACACATCCCATCCTTTGTTAGTTCCTTAACCTTAATCACATCTCCACAAATAACCAGTTTTTAAAACTCAAACCCCTTTAGTATACAATCTGTTTGCTTCTGGGACCCTAATTTATGTTTTCCAAGCCTACATTGTCCTCAGAACCCCATAGAAGATCAATTCGTAGAAGAAATAGAAGACCAATTAATGTGATATCTGCTAGGAGCATCTTTACCATATCTTACCTTTCCTTGGCAATTGAATTTTATATACTTCAAGTAATTTTCCCTGTTTTAGTGGCTACAGAAAGTTTGCTTTTGTCCTTTCTTTTCAACAGTGGGGCCTGGCTTTCATTTTCATCTGTCAGAGGTTCCCAAACTTTTTTGATTCATGAATCCTTAGTGTCCCAGTAACTTTTTTTACAGTGTGTCTCTAGGCTAAAAGAAATACCCAGTAGTTTCATTTATTAAGAAGTAATTACTAACTAAAAAGGTTCTGCACAGCAAAGAAAATCATCAACAAAATGGAAAGGCAGCCTCCAGAATGAGAGGAAATATTTGCTAATTGTCTATATGATAAGGGATTAATATTGAAAATATATTTTAAAAAATTATATAACTCAATAACAAAAAAATAATTTGATTACAAAATGGGCAGAAGATCTGAATAGACATTTTTCCAAACGAGAAATACAGATAGCCAACAGGTACATGATAAGAAGCTCAACATTATTAATCATCAGGGAAATTCAAATCCAAACCACAATGAGATACCACCTCACACCTGTTAGAATGGCTATCATCAAGAGGACAAGATAAGCATAGACAAGGATGAGGAGAAAAACCCTTACGTTGGTGGGAATGTGAATTGGTGCAGCCACTATGAAAAACAGTATAGAGGTCCCTCAAAAAATTATAGAACTACCACATGATCTATCAGTTCCATTCCTGGGTATATATCAGTGGAAATGAAAACAGGATATCTAAGAGATATCTACATTCCCATGTTAACTGTGGCATGATTTATAATGGCCAAGATTTGGAAACAAACTAAGTATCCATCATCGGTTGAATGGATAAAGAAAATGTGATGTGTTTGTGTGCACACGCAAACACAATGGAATGTTAACTGTGAAAAATAAGGAAGAAAATGCTACCATTTGTGATAACACGAATGGACCTTTAGGATATTATGCTAAGTAAAATAAGCCAGACAAAGAGAACTACTCATGGTATCACTTTTATGTGGAATCTAAAATATATATATATATATATATATATATATATATATATATATACACACATACACACATTCACACACATACTCATAGAAACAGAACGGAAAGTGTTTGCCAGATTCTGGAGGGTAGGAAAAATAGGGAGAAGTTGGTCAAAAGGTGTAATATTCAGCTATAAGATGAATATGGTCTAAACATCTTATGTACAACATGGTAACTATGGTTGGACACTATGATATAAATGAAATTTTCTAAGAGAATGGAATTTAAATGTTCTCACCAAATATATTTCTACATATAATCTCACCAGTTATATAATATATAAAATATTTGATGTGATGGGCATGTGAATTAACTAGATGAGAGAAATTCTTTGAAAATGTATACATATATCAAATCATTACAATGTATACTTTAAATATCTTACAGTTTTGTTAATTTTACCTCAGTAAAAAGAAGTCATTATTAACTTAGTACTTAAGTCCTAATTGAGAGAAAAGATAATATTTTTATGTATCCAGTTACTAATAGGATATGTCTGCCTGTTGTATACGATATAATTTCTCAAAGCTTGGAATCGTGTTGAGCATGATTTCAACATGATCTTTCATGCTGAAAAATCAGTTGCCGAAAACAGTTTAACAAAGATAAAATGTCATCAGAAAGAATGTGGTGCCTTCTAATGTTGAAACTGAACTTACCGTGTCCTTCAGATGTCACAGTGTTTCCTATGGAAAAAAATATATCTCTGTAGCTCCAGAGTTACATAGAAACAGTTTGGGAACCCTCACCTTCCTTGTGCTTCTGTTTTTATGCTGGGTGTGTACTGGGTTTTTTAAATGGTAACACATGTTTTAAGTTGTTGCTCTCCTTCCCTTCCTATATGTAGGGCTGAGTCAGTGTCTCTTACCTTTTTATGTTTACTTTTAGGCATTACAGAGACTTCAAACAAACTGTACAGATTTCTTAGGTCCACCACAGAGTTTTCTCCTTGATCCTCGGTTCAGTTTATAATAAAGAGAAAATAAAACACAAGTTGGGACAGTTTGCCAGTACTGCCAATCAGTACCTAGGTCAGATCATACTGGTCAGTTGTTCTGGTGATTTCTCATTCTATCTAGAACTTTGTTGCTCTTAGAGTTTGACATTTTACTGACAAGCATGTACTGTGCTTTAAAACTGACCTGCTTCTAGAAAATTGCCAGCAATTGAGCAATCACACTCACAATTTAAATTTAATAAATGTTAGTGGCATCTCCTTACATAGGAAGTACTTCGCTTTTCAGATGCTGTATTTCTCTTTACCTATTTAAATTACATTGGATGTTAGGGATTAAAGTAGGATTGGGGTACCATGAAACAGTGTTATATCTTAATCTGCTCTAGTTCACAGCTGCCCCTTCCTTAAAACGTGGAAAGAGTGATACCATGAACTATGCAAAGTAACAAAATTTGAAGGGCTTTAATCCTAAAACCTCAGTATAGAACTCCAGGAAAGCTAGCCTAAGGCTTTAAGATGTCCTTGCATCCCAAATCTCAGACTTTTCTAGTTTACTGCATTTTGAAGCACGGAATAAAGAGAGCAGATGTTAGAGAAATGAGTCAATATATGAGTTTTACCATATTGGCTAACACAAATGAGGTGGTTAGACTTCCTATCATCCAGAGAAAGGTAAATGTTATTTTAGCAGTGTGAAGGTATAAGAACTTTTAAAAAGTACTAATTCCATCCCCAGCATTTATACCCCTTGCATCTGCTTGATTCATAACAGGTCTTCCTCCCTGACACAGTGGGAGAAGCGGACCTCTCCTCCTCTAGTCTAAAATGGTCTAGTCTCAATTACCAATCCCTGGTTTAATTTTTCATTCTGTTTATTTCCCAAAATAACCATTTCCAAAATACTTAAACTTTAATTTGAATATTATAGCATTCACTTCCACCCCTTTTATATGTCATTTGCTGATCTTAAAATAATTATACTCTACTCATACTTTCCCTTTCCAAGTATTCTCTCCCACAGTGATTACCAGAGAGAAGAAATGAGGTAGGAGGCCCGGGGTCACATAGTCACTGCCATAGATATCTTTTTCTAGTCCTTTTCCTGATTGGCTCTGAGACCTTCTGGTGCATTGTGTCTTGAATCATTTTTTTCATGTTCTATTTTTTATAAGTGTTTCCTGTGTTCATTTGCATCAACTAGTTTAAAGTCAAAAGATTTTTTATTCTGTATACATAATAAGATGTGTAAGTTCATAAATTGAAAGCTATTTTATGAAAGAAGTAATTTATTACTGTGTTGAGCCTGAAGGCCAAAGCATTTATCTGTTTTTGTAGGTGGTCTACAAAATCTTGAAAAACAAAATAATGGAAAAGTTGGTGGTTTATAATTAAAATGTATGTAGATTATAACATAGAGGTCATTTTATGACTTGACCCAATTTATAAACAATGTTCTTCAAGTACCTTTAATGAGTGATTGTTAAAACCTTAAATGTTTTTCATGTAAGCATGTTTTTCATGATACAGAGCATACGTTCATGTGGATATAGTACCATATATTAGTCTCTGGTTTTTGGACATACAAGTTCTTGCTTATTTAATATTTTGTTTTTGATTTTATAATAAATGAACATCTTTTTGTATAAAACTTAGTCTGAACTTACCTTTTGCTTCCTACCAGTGATAGCAGGCCCCTGCTATCAACGGTCCTATTACCCAATGGTATTCTTTTGAAGATTAAGTGACCTAATATTCTTAAAGTGTTTAGCGCAGTATGTGGCACACTGTAAGTGCTGAGTAAATGCTTACAGACCTTTTCCTGGTTCAACAGCAAGACAAGGAAATAAGGTTTGAAATGGGTTCTTTGAGGCGAGCACTGAGGTCCTTTAGCAATAGCACAGCAAGTGAGACCAGCCAAAAATCCTAAAGATTGAAGTTTTTAAGATTGGAAATCTGTAGTCATTCATTTGTACTGGTTGTTCCTAGTTGTATATTTTTTATGTAACAGGAATGCTTAGCTGGAGACTGTCAGAGTATAAATTTCTTCTTTTGAATTAAAATGTATATGTTCATTAAAATTATTTTATTATAGAGAAATATTGAAAAGCACTCTTTAAAATTGTACAACAATTGCATGTGTGTTCTTTGTTTACTGTATTTGTATTTTATATTTTTTGTGACATTTTATTTAAGTTGTATGTCCAATGATGTCTTCTCTGTTTTCTTTATTTTTTTTTTAATTATCCTAGTCACGTGAACTGGAAATTTCAGTTTATTGGCGTGATTGGCGATCTCTATGTGCTGTAAAATTTCTGAGGTTAGAAGATTTTTTAGACAACCAACGGCATGGCATGTGTCTCTATTTGGAACCACAGGGTACTTTATTTGCAGAGGTAATAAATGTATTTTATTAAATGTGCATAACTACAATTGAAATTATATATGTAAGCAATATAATATAGAAGCACAAAGAGTATTTTAGCTCAGCTTTTGCACTGAAAAGGTGTATTACCGTAAGACAAATAGTTTATCCTCTCTAGGTTTGTTTTCTCATCTAGAAAATGAGAGGGTTGGACAAAATTATATCTAAGATTCTCTCGTTTCGAAATTTAGAAGTATAGTGAATTTCATGAACCAGAAATCCAATGCTGTATTCATAGCAACTCAAATTTTCTTCATTTCAGGTTACCTTTTTTAATCCAGTTATTGAAAGAAGACCAAAACTCCAAAGACAAAAGAAAATTTTTTCAAAACAACAAGGTAATTACTAAGAAATCAAATACTAAGTGTCTTAGTGTTTTCTTAAATACAGAAATTCTATATACACTTTAAAAAATGATAGCCATCTTTGTTTTTTGATTTTTTTATTTGTTCATTTATTTTTAACTTTTTATTAAGGAACATTTCAAACATATTCACAAGTAGAGAGACCAGTGCAGTGTACCATCACTCGGCTTCAACATCAGTCAACTCATGGCCAGTTTTGTTTCATCTATATTTAATTCACTCACTACTTCCTCAGATTATTTGAAGCAAAACCAGACATCATATTGATTTATCCTTAAATATTACAGTTAGTATCTCTAAAAGATAAAAGTTTTTTTAAACCTTAACCACATATATTATTACTAGACTTAAAAAAAAACAGTTTCTACCTATTTATTTTTAAAACTATTTTTGCTATTTTGCACTAGCCTTTAATAGCAAATAGTTAAATATTTTTTAGATGACAAATTTTGTTTGTTCTTCATAAATTATAAACTGATGAATGTGAATTTTTAAATTATGGCTTTTGGTAATAAATAAAAAATTACTTGCTCTGTTTTTTTTATTCGCAATATCCATAGGCAAAACATTTCTCAGAGCTCCTCAAATGAATATTAATATTGCCACTTGGGGAAGGCTAGTGAGAAGAGCTATTCCTACAGTAAATCATTCTGGCACCTTCAGCCCTCAAGCACCTGTGCCTGCTACAGTGCCAGTGGTTGATGTACGCATCCCTGAACTAGCATCTCCAGCCAGGTATGTGTCTTAGATTTTAAACTTCACTTTTATAAGCATTTTATGACATTTGTACATATTGATTACAGTGGATCTATTGAAAGTCTCATTTTTTCTAAATAGTATTTTGAAATTAGTGCTTTGCTTTTTTTAAAAAAGTTTGCTTTAATTTTAAAGTTATTTAAAATATATTTTTTTTAATTACTGTTTTTGGTGAATTTATCTTCTATTAGTGATTCTACAGTAACCAAATTGGATTTTGATCTTGAACCTGAACCTCCTCCGGCCCCACCGCGTGATTCTTCTCTTGGAGAGATAAATGAATCGGCTGAATTAAGAGATTTCGATACACCAAGACAGGCAAGTCATTTGAACTTTGTATTTTCACCATATAAATCACCAGGAAAAGCATCATAGTGAATGAGGTACTTCTATCAATTAATGAAAAATTGCCTAGGTTTTTGTGTTTCTTGAGAATGAAACATAAAAACTTCTGGATGTTCATGGGCCAGTAGACATGAAATAGTCTGCTTAAGATAGATGGAGCATAAGAGCATGATTAATATTAGATGACATATTGCCTAGAACACTCTTCATATTCTGCCTTGGTTAACATTTCTGAATATTCACTGAAGATGACAATAATGTGTTAGTTTTTCACATATTTTAAATATATGTAGTACAGAATTAACAACCATAGAATGAATTTTACTTTTTTCACTAATATTTATGTTGACTTTTGATATTTTTTAACTTTATCCTTACCAAATAAGCTATTTTCTGAATGTTTCTATGATTTAATGAGTATTCAATATTTTACAGGATTCAGAAACTCTTTTTGATATTGAAAATGACAGGAATAATATACTTCCAAAATCTCAATCTGAATATGAACCTGATATTCCTCAGTCCGGCCTAGAACATAGTAGTATTCGAGAACTTGAGGATAGAAGGTAAAGAATTATATACACAGCTTTGCTACTACATATATGGGCCCATACTTTTGCCTTATTTTTAATTGACATTACTGTTTTCAGATCTCAACAAATGTTTCAGTTTAATCTACAAGATTTCCGATGTTGTGCCGTCTTGGGTAGAGGACATTTTGGAAAGGTAATCATTTAAATTTTCTTGGAATACCTGCAAAGTAATAACTCAAATGGGAAATAATTATTTTAATCTCATTTTAGGTGCTTTTGGCTGAATATAAACACACAAATGAGATGTTCGCTATAAAAGCCTTAAAGAAAGGAGACATTGTAGCTCGAGATGAAGTAGACAGGTTAGTTTTTTAAAAATTAAATTATGTATTTTTCCAAAGTTGTGATGTAATATCAGAAATATTCATGTATAAACTGCAACAGCAAAACTTTCTATTTTCATAAAAATATGTGATGAAACTCAATAAATTAATGTATTTATACTTGACATAAATAGGCATTATTAAATATTGCTTTTCTTTTGGGCCAACTGCTTTATTCCCTTTTTGTGATAGTTTACTGGTTAGGGAATACCAAGGAAAGGTGATGAAATATCTAAACTAAATCTATTAAGTTTTTTATGCTTGGAGACATTACAGTGTTTATATGATATAGGAACTGTTATTCAACTGTGGGCTATTTCCCATTTCATCTTACAGAAATGCTAAAATGTCATTTACAGATCTGCAGTTAATGGAATGATTAATATATTCTACTTTTTTAATGTACCTATATCTATTTTTTTCTCTATTTTTCTTAAAATGACATTTTTAACAATACATCTTTTCTAGGTTTAATAAATATGAATTGATATTGATACATATATAGTTACAATTATTAAAATTCAGGGACTTTGGAGATAGTATTGTAATTAGAGAATATCCTTTTAAAAGACTGTCTTAAATAGGGTGATTAAATATGGAAATTATTGTACGACAAATAGAATACTTATTACAGAAAGAGCCTTTCATTTGATATTTACAATTAGTATTTTTTTAAAACCACTAGAATGTATCAACTAATATTAATGGAACACAGCCGTGTATAATAAAAAGAGCTTGGGACTATGACTTCTAGTCTTGATTATTTCTAATTAATTAATGATTTGACCCCAGGGCAAATCATTGAACACTTTTGAGCCTGTTAACCCACATATTTTAAAAATGTGTTTTTTTGTAATATTTGCCTTCCTGAATGGTATTAAGTGCCATTAGATAAACCAAATCGTTACTTTTAATGTTTTTTTCCCTCATCATATAGGAAGTTCTCAGAATTAGGACTAAAAGATGAAGGTTTTCTTTATATAATTTTTTTTAGATTTGCCTGTTTATTTTTTACCTGTTTCTCATACCCAATTACATCAGAATAAACTTTCTTAATTTCTAAAGCTACTGAAAGGATTTTGCTGAGTATTTATGAACTATTCTAAACACCATATTATATGCTTAGAACTATATTTTTATGTTACATCAGTAGTTGGTTATAACTTTTAATCAAACTTTATGTTCATAATTGCATTAATAATGGAGTCAAATGCTTTTCTTTTTTGGAAGAATGTTTGCTTTGTTTTAGGTCTATAAATAGTAAATTTGTTTCCTAAAATAATAGGAAACTGGTACTACTGTTAATCCTGGAGGTTTATATAGGTTTAACTTTCTGCTACACTGTTACTAGTTTAAGCCACGTTTCTGTAGGAAAATTGACTAAATCTAGACAATAATATTGAATTTGCTATTAAAGAAGAATGTTTAGATCAGATGATGGAGCTTTAGTAAGAACCTGGGCCATTATCCCTACTGAAAATTAATTCAGCCTTAGTGAAAAGTTGATGAGTGAGCCACCTCTTCTAAGTTTAGGTATAAATTTACGTATTCAGTAACATGGAAATAAAATAATCTCCAGTAGAATTTGTACAAGAACAGAGAAATGGAAAATACGGAGTGAGAAATAAAACTAACCCTTAAAGAAATTTGAAGAAGGCAGCAGAAAAGGGGCAACTGGAGGAAGGCAAGGAAAAAATTAATTTAGAAAATAAAAAACTAGACCAGCATATTTTTAAAATAATATATATTACTTGCAAGTCTAAATAATAAACAACTTAAGCTAATTATAACTAAGCAGAATTCTTTATATTCGCTTTCTAAATTTTTTCTCTTTTATTATTTTACTTAGAAAACTGCCACTTTTATAGATCATAGAAAATTCCAAATTAAATTCTTTTTAAATGAACATAAATTATGGACTAACTCCAAAGTAATGTAATTCATGTACAAAGATCTTTCTCTACCTGCCATTAATAGAACATTCTCTCTTGGGTCCCATCTTCTTCCACTCCAGAGTAAGACTGTTAAATTTATGTTGTTATAATGCCTCCTCACTCAGCTTCCTTTTCTTACTCGTTCATGTTGAGACAATAGGATAGGGTTGGAAGTATATTTTTGTACAACAAAAGCACAGCTAGCCAGATTATATAAATATATAGAATTTAATCATAAGACCTGAGCCTTATTAATGACGTGGTTTTCCACTGACCAAAATATTTATACAAGTTTGTGAGTTTCTAGCATGTCTAATAATGTACTGAACTCTGAAGGAAGAGCACAAAAAAGTGTTAGGATGGAACAAGTCACTTAAGGAGGTAAGACATAAATATACTGGTTTTGTAAATAAAAGAGGTTACGTATGTTTGAGTTTAAAATAAATAATACAAACAATAGTAGCTCATAGAAAGGAAACGTCATGGTTTACTGATGGATTTATGTAAGGCCTTGTAAAGGAGATTGGAATTTTACTATTATTCTGACAATTTGGGTCTATATGGAGACTTTCTTCTTTACCTAATGATGTAAGATATATATATATCTCCAGTCCTCATCAAAGAATTCTTAAGAATGGCATTAAAACCTTTTTAAGAGGCATTCTAATCAGTGATTCTCAGTTTTTGACACCATTTACATGTTCAAGACAGGTCTAATCGAATACCCATCCAGTTGAGAATTAGCAATTCACTTATACATTCATCCATAGTAAATTAGTAATTCACCCATAAATATAAACCATAGACAGTGAAGAGACCATGTTTATCATCTACTTGAGCCCAAAACATCTTATCAGTTTCTCTTATTCATTACAATGTTTTATCTACGTCACCCATAACTTAGATTGATTTAGTAAATCAATTGTTTTAGAATTCATCATATAGATCTTACCCAATTGGACATCATTTTCCAATAAATTTAAATGGTGATGAAAAGCAATGCTATTAACTTTCTTTTTAGTGTTCTATGAATTTATTCCTAATAATGACTTTATTTGTAGTAACATTTAGAAATCTTGCCAAATATATGTAGACATAAGCCCCAAGCGTTAAAAAATAATTATAATGGAACTTTCTCTTTCTGTGTTTGTATAAAATTATAAACACATTATGTGAAATCAGAGGTAAGAGTTCATCTAGAATGTGACCATTAAATGGAGTTTAAACACTATTTCATAACAGCTGCATTTACTGTCAATATATAAAACTGAACAGCTGTCTTAGTTCATCATCCAGGAGAAAACTATATTAACATTGTACTGAAACTTTTATGCTCCTGCACAACAGGTATACTCTTAAATATGTTTTAAATTCTAGTTAACATTTTCTACTCATAGCAATTGAATCTAGATACCCAAATAAATACTTTATCTTTAAAATTGCCTCTTTTTTTTAAATTAACTCTTTCTTAAAAGACCCAAAAGGTCTACTTCAGTCTAACATGAGAATTTTAGCTTGGCATTTTGAAATCAACATAATCAAAACATTTTTTAATTTTAAAAATAAAAGCATTATTAACATTTTTGAAGTGTCAACTTTTAGTTCCAGTCTCCAAAACAAAGAAAGTGCCTGTTTTTTTATTAGAAATATAAATTTAAGCTAATTGGAAATAAAATACATCTATTGGTATCTTTATTTTGATTAGTCACTTAAAATTAAGTTAATTCCAAGTTGTATTTGAATATTTGGCCTGGTTTTCTTCTACTTTGAGTTTTAAGTCATTGGTTTAGTAAATATTTTCAAGGAAAGGAGGAGTGGTATTTTTTGTTATTTAGGCAAAATTAATGTTTCCAAATCTGTAAATTTGAACACCATTCTTTCTAGCAATTCCTAAGACTTTATACAGGAATACCTGTGATTGCTATAGATTTTACAGAGAAATTATTTCACTTTTAAGGATCTTCTTGAAACATGTTATGTAGAATTCTACATGTAGCCCTTTACTTTCCAGCCAGCCTTCTAAATTAAAATTGTATGCAGCATATGTTTACCTCTCAACTTCATGTATTATGTGATAAAAGATTTGAGTACTATAGCTTATGAATTAAAAATACTGCCCTTGAAATTACCTTAGTCACAAACTTTATGTTTTTAAAATTATGCTTAGGTTTGCTAAATTCTCTAACCAACTCCTGATAATTTTCACAATTCACCCTAATTAACGTAAAAAGAATCTGTTAATTTTAAATATTTTTTCTTACAGCTTGATGTGTGAAAAGAGAATTTTTGAAACTGTGAATAGTGTAAGGCATCCCTTTTTGGTGAACCTTTTTGCATGTTTCCAAACCAAAGAGCATGTTTGCTTTGTAATGGAATACGCTGCTGGTGGGGACCTAATGATGCACATTCATACTGATGTCTTTTCTGAACCAAGAGCTGTGTGAGTATGCTTTAGATATTTGTCTGAGTTTTCCGTGACTGATTTCTTTCTAGGAAGAAAGAAAGTTCTCTGAATTAATTTTTTAATGGAAAATAGATCTCTGCAAGGACTATTATAACTCCTTACTTATCTTTATGTCATACATAAATATATCTATTTTATTCTATTATTCATGTTGAAAATTTCATGAATTACCCTAAATCACACTTGATCATTTACATACACAATTTAGGTTCATTTTAGTAAAATTTCTTCTTTTTTGCTATTATATTTTCTCCCTAGGGAATGCCATCTAGAACCATGACTTTACTGAAAGTACACTGTTAAGTGAAAAAAGAAAGTGTAGAAGAGTCTGTATCACATGTTTATATGAAATATTTGTATTTGCATCTTAACGGGTAATTTTTAAGTATATATTTTAAGTATTTAGATATGTTCACAATACCTCTCAAAGACTAAAAGAAACTGGTATGAAGATTGCCTCCAATAAAAAACATAGAAAGCAGACTTCATTAGAAACCTTTTTATAGTTTTTGAATTTGATATTAAATGAAGGTTTTGCTTATTCAAATGTATAAAAATAAATAATAGCAAACACTTGCAATTAAATATTTAAAAATATATACATATTTCCCCCACCAGTGTTACCTCAGTTTATAGCTCTTAAGTGATGGAGCTAAGTGCTCTTAATAGCTGCACTCTAAATGCTCGTGTTTCCTAAATGTGTATCTCCAGCCCTGACCTCTTCCGTAAACTTCTTTCTCTAATAACGTTCAGTGGCAAACTTGACTTTTCCCTTTATGAGGCTAATAGTATTTTTGATTTAACTTTCCAAACTGAACTCCTGATTTTTCCCATTTTTCCATTGACCTCACCCTCCTCTCCCCAGGCCTACTATCTTCTGGTCTTCTCCGTCTTATTAAATGGCAGTACTATCTAACAGTTTTTCAAGCCAAAAAACCAGGAGTCATTTTTGATACTCCTCTTCCCTCTTATGCAACATCCAAATTATTAGCATGTTCAATCAGTTCTTCCCAAACTTCCCAAAACATCCCAAACCAATAGTAAACCATTATTGAGTTTATTCTTGAATTTTCATCATTTGTCTATATTCTAACAACTGACATTTATGTAGCATTTTTCACTTACACTCCTTTATTTGATTCTCTTCATAATCATTAGGGGTACGTAGAGACATAGTAGTATATTGTCATACCTTCAAGTTTCAGATGAAGAAATACATTTGTTCTGTTGGATAGTGAAGCTTTCAAAAAGGAGGCAAAAGACCAGAAAGTAGTAGAAAGATAATAATAATTCATTCCCTGAATATTTAAAAATTTAAAACAGTACAGCTAGATTATGCCTAACTCTGTGCTGCCATGGGAATTTGTTTTTGTTTTACCTTTTTTTTTTTTTAAGAGAAATATAGTTTTGCTTTAAGGAACTTTTATTTTTGTTGAGAAAAAATTCATTTACAAATGGACAAGTACAGTGAAATACAAGAATAAAATGATATATTGCATTACTTCAGAAATACAAGAATAAAATGATATATTGCATTACTTCAGATCTGAATTAGAGATCTACCTGCCTCTAATTATTCAGATCTTACCTCAAATGTTATTTCTTTGAAGGTCATTTCCTGAGTCCCCTATCTAAAATACCACTGCGTCACTAATATCCAAGTCAGTCTCTGTTTTATTTTCTGTTTTATTTTCTCCATAGCATTTTATTTCTACATGAAGTCATCTTATGTATATATTTTTTACATTTTTATTGTCTTTGTCCCCTCACTTCAAGGGAGGAGCAAGGAACATCTCTATTCTGTGTACTGTGGAATACCTGGATACGTGGCTGGCATATACTGGGTGTTCAGTGAATTTTTACTGAGACTCTGAAATTATAATTAAGGAACTATGTTAAAGAATGAAGCAAAAGAGAAATCAAAATATTTTTAATTGTTATAATGTTGTTTTGCTGCCAAAATAAGTTTGCTAAAAACTTGCGTATAAAAATAACTAACTTAGCAGTTTTAGAATCACATTTGTTTTAATGAACTTTAGTTAAATCTTTTAAACTTCTGATAATTAATTATATAAGATCTAATGTATTATTAAATATTTCTAATTAGTTGTTTTAAAATTCTCCCAAATTATGATCCTATTTTTATAAAAATAAGTAAACAAAACATAGCTATATTATTTGCAAGTGTATATAAATGCATTCTAAAAGTTTGAGGAATATTCATCAAATTGACAAGAATAGTTATCTATGTATAATAATGGCATTGGGGTGAGATGGGTAAAATTGAAGATAGGTGGATAAATGAAATATTCTGCTTTAGGGCAGAGATATTATGTGTATTCTGTAGAGAAAATATCAACTTATTACTTTTATAGTTACAAACTGATTCTCCGAAGTATCTCCTAATAAGCTATTCTATATTGAATATTCTATATAGACTGCATTTTTAAATGTATTGCCCACTTTTCATTCAATATGCCTACTGTATATCAGGCATTATGCTAAGCATTTAGTATAAACAAGGAAAAAGACAAACATAGTCCTGTTCAAGTGTTGATATTTCTAGCAAGTTTTTCTTACAAGCCAAACTCATTTATCCAATTTCTAGACCTCTTCCCCTGCCCCAAGGCAATTCAGAGTCATCATGTCTACAGCCAAACTCATTTCCTCACAAAACTTTGGCTACAGTATTTCTTTATCTATTCATTACACAAAGAAGGAAACCTTGAGTCATCTTCAGCTTTTTCCTCTTCCTCATCCTGTACAACTAATGAGACACTGGGTCCTGTCTTGCTAGTTTTAAAGTTTCTCTTAACTCCATCTCTTCCTCCTTTATTGGCACTACATCGGAGGTTCTCATGATCTTCCATCTGTTATCTGTTCTTTTTCCCTCTGGATATCACATACTTCTCCTCCAATCTTCACATTACTATCAGAAAAATATCCCTAGCAAAAATCTTACCATCCTGCCCTGATTAAAATGGTCTGATTATCTATCATTAAGAGAAAAAAAAAATCAGTTTCTATCATATGACATTCAGGGTCCTTCACAACTTGACCCTAGGCTGTCTTTCAGCCACATCTCCCACTACACTTCTTCCCCATTCTTTGCTTCAGCCCACAAACTTGTTAATTGGATGTCAAACATATTATGCCTTTTTTACCCCTATTCTTTTCCCTCCTGAGGGAATGCCCTGTAGGTCCCCCATGAAAGTTCTACCTTTCACACTGTTCTTCTGCCCTTATAGCATATTCTCCTATAGAACCAAGTCAAGTGTCTACTCTTAAGGACCACAGCAATTCCATCAGCAGGCTAATGGCCTACATCATAGAAATTACATTTTTCTTAGTTTTTAATTTTATCCCCAATATTTAGCACATTTCACACTATGTATGGCACATAGTAAGGATTAAATAAATATTTGTGAACATAGTTAACTACAGAATTCTGCTTTGAAGCATAAAAGTATAAACTGGGATTCAAGAGCAGTAGAATGTATTAAACTTTTTAAAATTTAATTCTTCAAACAGATTTTATGCTGCATGTGTAGTTCTTGGGTTGCAGTATTTACATGAACACAAAATTGTTTATAGGTAAGTAAAGTTTTAATACTTTCTAATGGCTTACTTTGATAAAATTAGAATTAAATATAATTAAGAAAAATATTTTGTGTTTAACTAGCTTCTTAATTTTTTCCTTCATGTAAGTGACCTCTAAAAAAGTTAAACTCTATAATTTTGAAAGACATGATTAACATAATAATTATATGATGAACCTCTTTCTTCCTGACCCTCTGCCCATTACCCAATTAGAATAGTCATATTATAAGTTGGCCTATGGTAACATAATTCACCAATAGTATTCATCCTAGTAAATATTTACATTCAACAGATCCACTAAGAAAACTTCTATAGACTAGTACTCAGAATTTGTCTCTGATAAGCTAAGTAGCTTGTGCCAGAGTGTATAAAACATCACCCTGCTGTCTTCATTAAGTCTTATTGTACTTGGTGACATAACAAATTTATGTATGGCACAAGCTCCCTATCTAATTGTAGACTTGTAACAGATAGTTCATAGCCCAGCAGCTAGTCTGTGGGCAACACTTTGAATAGCATTGCTCTAGACTGGACAAATTATGGGAAGGCCATTCATAATTAGGAGACAATAAACATTGGTTTATTCAAACTTCTAACAATATTTTCAAGGTAAGAGTGTCCTACTGGTCCTATTTTACTCTAAGGATAAAATATTTGCAACTTAATTAGAAATCAACTGGTATGGATAGAAACTTTCTCTTTATTTTGAATTATTCTTCTGGAAAGTTAAAACTGCCCCCTTGATCGCTTATTTATACTGTTAAACAATTCTTTCTTATGGAGGTTGTGTATATAGGCAAACTTCAAATTTAATCCAAGTCAGATTATCACAAATAACAAATTAGTAAAATCAGAGTTAGAGATAGTTGAACTCCTTTCATGCTTTAAAATATATATTTAGTTTATTTTTAAATACATTCTTCCTTTTCTATGTATTCAGAAAATATATTCTATAGAGTAATAAACTTTCCAAAAGGAAGAAAAATGAATGTTTATAATATACTATTAAATCTCAGATCATGAACTGAAAAATGTGTTTTCAGTAAATAGAAAGTATGGCTCATTGTGAAATGGTTTTATTACTATAATATCTACTGATTTTAGTGATTTTTTTCATTTTGCATTTTTTATCCTGCACAGAGATTTGAAATTGGATAACTTATTGCTCGATACAGAAGGCTTTGTGAAAATTGCTGATTTTGGTCTTTGCAAAGAAGGTAATTGGACATTTTAAAGTTCCTTTTTACTAGATTACTATTCCTTTGTACTTTGGTAGTTTTCAAGTTTGTCTATGAAAAGAAAAATTTTTATTTTTAACTTTTTAATTTATACTTTAGTAAGACTTTACAGGTTGTTCCTATAACCTAATCACATTATTAAGAATTCTGTAGATATGAATAAGGTTAGGTTTTCAGAAATCATAGCATAAAACTAAAATTCTCTTTGTGTGATTAATAATTCTATCCCTACTCTAAGGAAACATTGGTTAAGTACCAAAGTTTTCACTTTGTTAGGACTATACATAGTGAATTATGTAGGCCTTAAAAATTCTCCTCAGCTTCTTGAAACTTAAAACATTTTTTAAATAGGAAAAAATATACATATATCAAGAATCCTTTTAAAAGTAAAGGATATATTCAAAAGTAAATGAATAAGTAAACCAGGGATATATGAATCAGAGAGTAGCATAAGAAAGTGTTAAGAGCACAGGCTTAGGCACCAGACAGTCATACCTAGGTTTGAATCCTGGCTCTGTAGCTTATTAGCTCTGTGTCTTTGGATGAGACACTTAAAATATCATTGAGTCCATTTCCTCAGCTATAAAATAAATACAGTTCTTGTTTAGGAATATTATGAGTATGTAGCACAGTGTCTAACATACAGTAAATAATTATTCTTATCTTTACATTTAATGTATTGTAACAAACATTGTTAATCTCTCCCTTTACACTGGTAGTGTCTTGTTTCTTATTCATCTTTATTTCTATAGCATGTAGGCTAGTGCTTGGCCCATCTTCAGTATTCAGTGGATGTTCAATTAATAAGTAGTTAGTTTAATTTATTTATTAACTTTGTAAGTATATATCCATTAGTTCCCCTCTAGCCTCCTAATTACTGAATCCAATAAAAGTTTTTTTTTTTTTCTCTTATTAGACTTCTCTGTATTGGACTGCTGGTTTTAAATTCTTCTGTTCTTCAGAATCTGACCTTAGCTCATTGCACTTCACTGCTAGTTTTTAACTCCCAGCTATGTGCTAATGATTCCTATATCTATTATTTCCTTTCCTAGCATATATATTCAACTATCTAGACAGCTCTATGTGAATAATCAGTAGGTACCTCAAATGCTATACAAACAAAAATGGTTTCTTTTTCCCCCTCAGATAATCTAGTTTATAGTTGATGGTGCTATAATCCTCTCAGTCTTCCAATGTGGAATTCTTCTTCTTTACTTTCCACATCCAGTTAATTTAATTTGTGCTGACATCCACCTCCTGTATGTATCTTAAATATTTTATTTCCCCTCTACCACTGCCAACCATCATCTTGTTTTGACAAGACTACTTTCATAGCCTCTTTATCTATCCCATCTCTAATTTTTTTCTCCCTTAAATCAGTCTGCCATGTGATTGCCAAAATGCTTAAAGGGCCCACATAAATACAGACCTGACCGTGGCACTCCCCTGCTGAAAATCCTTCAGTGGCTAAGATGTGATATACAGTACCCTTCCTTGTCCACCTGCCAACCTCTCCAGCCTGCTCTCCTGGTGTTATCTACCTAGTACTTTCTGCTTTCAGCAACAAAGGACTGCTTACAGTCTTTGTCTTTCTACCACTATCACCCATCCCAACTCTATTTACTGACTAATAATGTCTGGTCATCCTTCAGACTCAACTCAGGTTTCACCTGCCCATATAAGTTACCTAAGCCTCCTCTCTTCCTATTCAAAGCTCCAGGTCAGCCTTAGGGGTTCTTCTTTTTCATTGTTTCTGTAATATCTTGCTCTTTCTGCATCATTAGCAAATTATCAGTATATATGTTTTCCTCTGTTTTCATGTATACTTCTAAAGACAGGAAGTCCCAACACTTGCCATGGCTACCTAAAACATAATAGGTATTAAGAAAATATGTATTTAATAACCAGACTTATTAAATATTTTTTATTATCATAAAAATATACATAGTATATAATAATATTACTATTCAAAAACACAAGGGGAAAAAAGTATGACATATGTAATATGCTCTAGTTGTGATGAGGTCACAGAATAAAAATCAAGAAACTAGTTCTTTTTCCATCTTTGTTAACTTTCCTAATCTCGAACAAGCCATTTTAAAGGGTTGTATAGAACTTACAGAGATATTATATTAACTCATTTTTAAAATAATATTTTGTTGAAGGAAAAAAACAATATAACAATGTTATAGAAATTTTGCAAAAAAAAAATCCCTACCCTAATGTACTAATGTATTCAGTTATGCCCTTCAAGTCTTGGTCTGTAGACTTACAAATTTGTTTTTCAGTCATTATAAATGTTTACCTTTTTAAATTTGCAATGAATGGCTTTTAAGTTTTTTCATAAGACGTTTATAATGAGCTTTTAACTCTAGAATACATTGAGACATTATCTTCAACATGTGGAATATATATTTGATTAATGTATTAGCAACTTATGAGGAACATATATTTGAAAATTAGTTAGCTAAAATAGTAATACCGTATCTAAATTATATTACACATTTGGTCAACTCAATTTTTCAAAAGTTGCTGTTTAGTATTTTTCAAATCATACTTAATGTTATTTTTATAATGAAGCAAGTAAACTTACTTAAATTGAAAAGATGATAGGAATTGAAGCTAGAAGCAATTCCTTTTGTTGTAACTTCTTGGCATCACTTTAATGACAAGAAAGAGAAGATAAGTAAATAAAAGTATGGAAATTTTATTTATTTTACCCTTTAATTAAATAGTAAAGGTGCTATCGCACAGTCTTCTCTATACCAATACTTAACATTTTCTTTAAAAAAATCTTTTGGTATATCTTGAGTTTTGTCAGCATGCACTAATATGCAACTTTAGTTTTGTTTCTTAAGGACATCTTCTAATTTTTATGCTGGATTTTTTCTATGCTAACAATTATTTAAATTTTACCTTTTACAGGAATGGGATATGGAGATAGAACAAGCACATTCTGTGGCACTCCTGAATTTCTTGCCCCAGAAGTATTAACGGAAACATCATATACAAGAGCTGTAGATTGGTGGGGCCTTGGTGTACTTATATATGAAATGCTTGTTGGTGAGGTAAGCAGTATAAAATAGGTGAGAAAGAAAAAAGGAAAGAGGTTTGAAAGAACAAAGTTTGTCATTTATAAAACCATTTAATATGTCTTCTGTATAAATAGAACTTAAGTTTTATAAATATAATATACTAAAAATTGCCTGTGATTCTATAGTACCTTCACTTTCTGTCTTAGATTTTTTATAGTATCTGTGAAATGCATTGTCAGTACTTTAAAAATAGTTCTTCATATTTGGTATTGCTATGGTTTTATGATTTTAAGATGCAATATAACTAATCATTTCATAAGGAATCTAATAGCAAAAAGACTCATAAAAAGAATGTCCTCTATACCTGTTAAGAAAAGTCAGCTTTACCTTGGTCAAAAATAAATGTTACTTTCAAAAATGGAACAGCAGAATTGGAAAGATTAACTTTTTTTTCTCTGCTGTTTTCTTTAGGTGAACTTGAAATAAATTTCTGGGATAACTTATTTAGTTGTACATGCATAGGAAACAGTGAAATATACCTAATAAATAAAGCAGTAATAAGAGTCTAATCTATTTTATTATAAATGGATGAAAATAATAAATTAGGGTGGAATTGTCATTATTTAGACAAGTAATTGAAAACTACTTAGAGGGGCTTCATGATCTTGAGATGCACAAAAAATTACCTTATGGGATTGTTTCGTTGTTCTGCTATTTTCCTAATGCCAACAGCCTTTCTTGTACATTCTTGACATCAGTAAATTAGTAGTTGAATGAATGAATGACCAAATTACTGAATGTCAGAAATTTCTAAAGTTTTTCTCTGTGATTGTCTTGTTGTGGCACTTATCACAAACATGATTTTAGTTTATTCAAATGATAGCCTCTTTTGGTATGTCAAATTGGAATGGATAGTTGGAAAAAGAGGGCAAGGAATAGCTAATTAAAATGTTTATCATGTGGTAGGCACTATTTTATGTGCTTTATAATATTAGTTCATTTAATTTTCATCAGCCTTTAATGAGCTCAGCACTAATCATATGCCCATTTTCAGATGCATAAATGGAGACAAAAAGGTTTTTAATAACTTGCTTAAAGTCACACACAGGTCTCATTCATTGGAGCTTGGATTTTAGCCCTGGCTCTCTAGCTTCAGAACCTATCTCTAAACCATTATGCTTTTCTGCCTCCAATATAGAATATTGAATCCACCCAACCTTGTTTCTGTTCTTACAACCAGTGGTCCAGATTTGAATTTTTAATTCTATTTAGAAAAGCTGCTATATGGTGTTTTAGGGTGAAAAGATGTATTTTTATACCTAATCCACTGTGAGCTTTACTTTCCAAGAATGCCAGAAGAACTCTTAATAGTTGTTTCTGTAAGCTCTGGCATATTTGAAGTCCCTTTTTAAAAAGTAACATTTTTGTCACTTGTTTTTCAAATATAGTATTTAGTTATGTATGAGATTGAATAAAGTTACCAAAAATTAAATGCTTACTTAAAATTTACCTTCCATATTAGGGATGACCAGCAAAGAAAGTGAGTTAATTGCAAAATACTACAGAATTAAGAGCCAGTTGATTCTATTTTTCCCTATTCTAAGGTGACTGGAGGATCTGGCAGTGAACAGTGAGGAAGTTTCTCTTCCATATTTTTAAAAAGAACTTCTAATTAATTAAGCTCTTACTTACTAGGAGATAAGAGACAGTGGAGTCAGCTATTCCTTCACAATTCCTTTTTGCAATTTCATTTCTCCTTACCACCTCCAAAAGAGGGTAGTTGGGAAAAGAACTAAACTTAAAACTCATCAGTATAGTTTAAAATTTTATAGCTTTGGTGAAGTTTTAGCAATAATTATTTTTTATAATAAAAGCAAGGTTTGGCTAAAGTTTACGTCTAATTTCTCTAGAAAACTCACTGGATATATCATGCATATTCAGTTTGCATTTGAAATTTGTATCTGTATTTATACATGTTTTGAGTACTAGAAAGACTCCAGGAAAAAACTACTGTACCATTTCTTCTTTCCTGATGCCAAATGAGAATGAAGGTATCAGAGAAGTTGAAAGTAATCTTAGATACTGGAGATAGATACTTGATGTCTGAACAGACTATTGGCATTATTATATGTGCTTAAAACACATTTGTTAGCCTTCTGTTGTTAGCCTTCTTAGCTTATAATCTGTTTGCAGAAACAAGGAACTTTATATTAACAAATATGAAAATAGATCTTCACTATTCAGGGACTTACAGAGTGACAGTTTTCAAGTACAGAATTGGCTGATCAAATAGGAGACAAAAGCACTTTGTATTACCATTTGAAATTCTGATCGAGATTCCTTGTGAAATAGAATTTTCCCGAGTTGTCTCAATTTCAGAAAGAAATTCCATTGTACCACATTGTAGGTATTTGATTTTTATATTTCGCATATGTGAATGAATAAACTAAAGTTTTGTTAACTGAAAAGTTTGAAGTCATCTTAGCTATGAGCAGTAGAGTGGGGGCAGCTTAGCTTCAGAAAGTTCTGAATTCATTTTTACAGATTCCTCAGGTCAAAGATATCTCCCTTTCCATTGATCTTACTTGCTGCTTGGTTCTTATTCTTTAATACCTTACAAGAAGTAAGCAGTCATCTGAAGTTATCTCAGCCATCTGAAATTCTGAAGTAATGTCATATTTCACATTTTCAGCACGATTGAGAGTTTATCCCTCTGTACATCAAATTGTTATGCTAAATATTATTTAACTACTTTTTTATGATTCAGTCATTATTATCATTATGAGTAACAATTTTAATTCCCTGCCTCCTGAAACGCTCTAAGAACTATTGTGTGTAGATCATTAAATATGCCTGGTAACAGTGCTTTTTGAGTTCCTTTCAGTTTAATTTCGTTGGTAGCTATTTCTTATAGTGTAGTCATTATGCCTGTAAAATTTCTAATTGTGTTTTACAACCATTAATTTGCTATTGACTATGAAATTCAGAGCACATCCATATCTGATTTCCACATACTTTGCTTTCCTCTGTTGGAACACTCATTACCATATTCACCTGACCCATTTCCTCTGTCTTTCCACAATATTGAGCTTCTTGCATATTGTGTCTATTATGTAAATATTTCCCACATCTAGGGGGCACTCAAAATATTGACAGTCTGGCCTGATAAATGGATGAAATAAAATGGAATGGATTGAAATTAAATGGAAAATGATATATGATACGACCAAATTTATTATTAAGATCTGTGAAAGGTCTGTGAAATCTTTAAGGAAGATTTCAGTACGAGTAACAAGTATAAGGTGTATCCTCTGGGTAATAGATACTATTTTGACTTCTTGTTGTCCTCACTTGGTGTTTTGGTGGGTTCATTTTTTTGTTTTTGTTTTTCACTACTTGGTTCTTGATTGTACTTTGGATAGGTGGTAAGATTTTACTGTATTGAAACTTATTTTGACTTAAAGATGTTTCTTCTAGTCTCCCTTTCCTGGCGATGATGAAGAAGAGGTTTTTGACAGTATTGTAAATGATGAAGTAAGGTATCCAAGGTTCTTATCTACAGAAGCCATTTCAATAATGAGAAGGGTAAGAATTAATGGTTTATAAACTACTTAAACTTTTTATATTGAAGGACATTTCACAGTTTTTCAGTTCATAGATGTTGCATGGTTTAGACAAACACATACCCCCCAAATTCTAAATATTTACAAGTTATAAGAATTCTTATCAATGAAGTCGCTGGTTTTAGTTTAACTTTTTTACTTTATTTTATGTTAGCTATTAAGAAGAAATCCTGAAAGGCGCCTTGGAGCTGGTGAGAAAGATGCAGAGGATGTAAAAAAGCACCCGTTTTTCCGGGTAAGTATGAAAGTTTAAAATTTTTACGAAAGCCTAGCAATTGGGAATAGGAAACTAAACTGGTCATTTTATATTTTTTAATCCAGCTAATTGATTGGAGTGCTCTAATGGACAAAAAAGTAAAGCCACCATTTGTACCTATCATTAGAGGACGGGAAGATGTTAGTAATTTTGATGATGAATTTACCTCAGAAGCACCTATTCTGACTCCACCTCGAGAACCAAGGATACTTTCAGAAGAGGAACAAGAAATGTTCAGAGATTTTGACTACATTGCTGATTGGTGTTAAGTTCCTAGACACTGTGAAACCAAGCAGACTGACTCACAAGATGACCTCCTAAAAGTAGCAACCCTTCATTTGCTCTCTGTGCCACCAGTAGCTTCTGAGTTTGTTTTTTTAAAACACATGAAGATTTGTTTAAAAGTACTTCTAATACCTTCTTGAAAAGTGGCTTCTCAATGTGTTTTCAGCGTAAATTTGAGCGCTGGAAACAGTTTCATGGAGTTTAAGCTGAATGAACATCGGCCGTGAAAATCTATCACAAGTGAATACTTTTGGATCAATAATCTTTTTTAAAAAAAAAGGAAAAACACTCTTCTACAGTCCCTATATTTGCCATATGCCTGCAATAAGTGGAAAGAAAATTAATCAGTTAACTTCACTTAGCTGTATTTTTTTTTAAAAAAGGCTTGGGATGCTATTACTATTCACACATAATATGATTCTGTTTGAATAAGGCAAACGCTCTTTTTTTTAAAGAAATTATTGTAATAGCAAAAATATATGGTTGTAGTTTATGCACACTTTGGGGCTTTTTTTAATGAAATGAATTGATATCTTTTGTAAATTTTCTATATTTATTAGGAGAAAAATTTTATTGCCTTATCTTTACCAACCATGTAAGAGAACCTCAGAGCTTTCCAACAGAGCTACTTGCCAAACGGTTTTTGTTTATTGAACCATGCTGAAATGAACAGCAATAACTAAACATCAGCATTTACTTAAAATTTTAAGAATGAGAACTTCTGATTAGCCAGAACCAAGATACTGTGTTAACCTGTATGCATTCCCAAAGTCTAGACATTCAGTATGCTCAGTCATACCTTCTTCCAAAATCAGTGAACTGATTACTTCTTTTTTGATACTCATTGTTCATTTTTCAACCTCATTCATCTTGTTCTGTGTCTACTGTAGAAGGGAACTATATCTTTGTTTTAACGTAGGGATTATCATTGTATACATGCTGTGAACATGTATATGTGCAAGTTGTAATGTATTCTATGTTATAGGTTTATTTAATTTCACCACTTCATCACTTTTGTACAGTGGCCAAGCAGACGCCTCAAACTCCAGCATTTACGTTAAGTGCATTTGTACATTGTAGGCCACTGGATCCAGATTTTATATTGGCAGTTACTAAGGGCAAAAGCAATATATTGTAACAGAATGTATAAATATTTTTGATAAAACAGTCTATATTTTATAAAAATTATTATAACACTAAAGCTGTACCTCAAAAGTCTCAAAATAATTTGATCAGATACTTTTTACAACTCTTCAGAGGATCCTTTTGTGGCTTTTTTAATGCTCTTACAGGAAAGTCTTTTTCTAAGCCATGACTTTTCTACTTGCCTGGAGTTCTTTGGGTTATTTTGTTTTGTTTTGGTTTGGTTTTGGTTTTAGTTTGTTTTTCCCTTCTATACCATGACTTCATTGTTTTTCCTTAGTTTAATAATAACACCTTTGATTCTGTGCTTATTTAGCATGTTAGGGTCATCATACCTCAGGAACTGAAATTAACCATTTAATCACGGTGATCTCATGTCTTAAAATTGTTAAGTTTAAATCCTATGAGAAATATGAAAGCACATTTGTTTATAGAGAGTTGAGCTAACAACATAAATATTTCAGCCTTGCCAGGGTGTTTTTGGCATGTTTTCGTTCTACTCTGAGAACAATTAAAATTGTTCAGAGATAATTCATATTTCCTTTCAAATTGATTATTACCCAAGATCATTTGGGGAATAATATTACAGAAGGAGCAATATGTTGTTTAAAGTTATTTTTAAATGCCAATTAACTTTTGGTAAAAGACAATAGAGGATCTTTGCTTAGTTGTCTGGCTTTAATTTAAACAGTATTAACACAGCATTAAAATAAAACACTAAATACTTTTGAGGTACAGTCTGTTCACCTTTTCTGATTTTCAAATATGCATAAAAAGCAATGTCTAAAATAGGCTTTTAGCATTAAAAACTGACATAGCATTTTGTAACTACACAGTGTACAGAAATTTTTTTTTAATTGAAATCAATCACTAAAAAAATTAGAGGGCAGGGTATATTCACACAATTAAGCTGAAAAAAAGCACTAATTTTTCTGTAGTTTTTAAAATATATATATATTTTTAGTCAGATTTTAAAATTTTTAACTCTATAGAGTGTAAATATATTTTGCTATTACTGTATGTGTAAGTGACTGCTAAGCACTTTGTAATGAAATTAGATATTTTAGAATGGTATACACTATGCATTCAAATAAATTGTGCCTTTAACTTTGTCATTCTAAGAAAAAAAGTGTTTTGCAGTCATAAATTACCACAAATGCACAAATTAAAATTTAAATAGATTGTAATTCATAACTTTGGTTTTAATTGTTATTTCCTTTTGGAAACTTCCTAATGTAAAAATATGCATTAGCTTTACTATATTGAAGATCTCAAAGACTATTTAACTTTAGTTACCCTTCTTGCAAGTACTTTTTGTCTTGGGGAAGGGCAAAATCATGAAGAGTCAAAGCAAGTTGTTCTCTTTATTGGTAATAATGGGAAAACTTTGCATCTTACTCCTGTAAAATTAGTAGCATCTTTTATTCAATGGACATTTATGGAATGCGTTCTTTGTGCTAGACATTGAGAATAGAAGTGGGGGAGCATCAAATTATTCACAAATAAAGAACAATATGTATTAATGCTAAAATGCAAGGCCGGTATTACATGTACTTTTCTTTTGTTTGAGGTTAACTTACTGTGTTTTAGGACCTGACCTTTCAGAAAATAGATAATGAAAACAGAATACTAGCCATTTTATAGCCACCTTATTCAAAAGTTGTAGGTAAATCATTTTAGAAATATAGAATGATCTATGTTATCCCTGTAACAATAATAGAAATTTCCATTGTATGTTGACAAGGTGAATGCTGCATTATAGATTCAAATCTAACAAAATTTTTACAGATGCTACTGATCTTCCTAAAAAACTAAAGGTATGTATGAGAAACCCAAAGGACCAAATACCAGTTCATGATCATAATTTTAATTTAGAATTCTTATTTACCTTTCTAGCTCTCTTTTGAAATCTAGAGTTTGAGATATTAGCCTTATGTTAGTGTAAGTGTTTATATATATACAAATATATGTATATATAAATAGAGGTAAGTTTTTTTTTTTAAGTGTCAAAAATCCTGCATAATTTCCACTTCTAGAATCATGACTAATTAGGAGCTCTAAGACCTCCATAAGATGCATAATTTCAGGCATTTCTGTTCTCATTAAATTTGAGCATGGTCTCCAGCAACCCCTTACTCTAAAACAAACCAACAAACTTAAGCATGAATCTGGACAAGCTAAGGCTTCAGCACATAAGAGTTAGTGAGTGCCCAAGCACAAAAATGAGACTACTCAGAGACTGAGACTGGAAACTGAGTCCACAGATTTGACCAGAGAAGTAGGAAGTTGGAGAGGGTAAGAGCCAGAATGGCAGGGAGCTGGCTTTAGAAATGCCAGTATCCAGAAGTGAGTTGCCAAGGATGGATTCCTGTAGCAATGCCTTTATGAGGATAACAAACATTGAAATAGCACTAGAACTTACTTTCTGTGCTAAAATTCTCTAAAATCCTCAAGTTCTAGTTTGCAAGTCACTCACGTCCTATAGTAGAATCAGATACTTTGTGAAGAAAATCTTCAGGACAGAAACATAGGAATTCCACAGATTAAGTAAGACACTGTCAGAGATCACCAAACCCATGAAAGACAGCAAGTTACCTTGAATAAGAGCCAACAAGAAAGGTAAATTTAGACATCTCTCCAAAAGATTGAAAATGTTAGAATTTTTATAAGGAATATAAAATAGTTATATATATAATGTGTATGTACCTAAAATTACTAGATAAACATGTAAAATTAAACTTTAAATATTTTTAAAATCCAAAAATGAAAAATAAAATTGATCAGATTTGAAACTCAGTGGAAGAGTTAACATCTGTTTAGCCAGCTGAAGAGAAAACTAGAAGACACATCTGAAAAATCAATTTCATAAATATTAAATAAAAGATAAGGAAATGGAAAATATGAAAGGAAGGTTTAAAACAAAAAAATAAGACCCACAAGGAAATAATTGAAGAGAGATAGTACTTAAAGAGAGATTGGCTGCAAATTGGCCAGAGATGAAAAATATTCAAGTACAATACATAGATAAATATAAATTTATGCATAGACCCAAAAACATCTTGGAACTACCTGAAGAGAAAGGACTGATTGCCTATAAAGGAAAGACTAACAGGAGACTTCTCAATAGCTACAGAAGCAGTAGAATATTGTCCAGGGCATTGGAAAAGAAAATGTCAACCTGAAATTGTGTATGTAGGTAGAAAGTGAAATAATTTTTTTAAGGATTAGAGCAAATAAACATTTTATAAAAGGAGGGTTTACTAGCAAGTTTTCTACTCTAAAGGAAGTGCTTCAACAAGAAGAAAAATGATCCCAGAATGGTGATCTAAGATACAAAAAGGACTTGTGGGCAAATAAAATAGTGAACACTTGGGTAACTCTAAATAAACCAAATCAACAGAAGAGTTCGTTCTGGACAACAGTAATAAAGAAAATGGAGATAGGGAAGATCAGAGCTAAAATATTCTATTATTGTGGTGTCAAGGTATTGATTCACTTTAGTTAAATGTGCATGATAAAATGTCAAGGATATTCACTTAAAGAATGTAGTACACAAAAATTCCAAACCAAAAGCTAAAATGGTAGAAGTCAATTCAAGTGTGTCTATAATCGCAATAAATGTAAGTGGAGGAAACTTACTAGTTAAAAGCAAGGTATAAAATTTAGAAGAAAATTTGGTTCTGTAATATTTACAAAAATATACTTCAAAAATATAAGTACATAGAGAAGTTGAAAGTTAAATATTAAAACATTTTAGGCCCATCATAAAAAATGAGTATCACCAAGAGTAAAGTGTTTCTACATATTGGTAAAAGTTTAACCAAAAAGATAATTCCAAGCATGTATGTCTCTAATAAAATAGTCTTTAAATACATGAAACAAAACTTTAGAGACACTTAAACTAACAGACTGAATTGGAAGATTTCAACTTGCTTACATTATTGTACAACAAACTTTTTTAAATCAGCAGAAATAGAAGGTTTGAACACAATAAGTTTGGTATAATGGATGTAAGTAGAATTCTGCATCCAGCAACTAAGATTCACATTCTTTTCAAGCACATGGAGCATTTATGAAAACTAGAACAAATTGCAGAAAATTACAACATATTTATACTGATTATATTTTTTAGCTGGTTAGAACAAAAATTTTAAAATATACTAAAAAAATACTGTTTAATCAAAGGAATGACATAATCGTGATAATTAAATATTAAAAAATAATAGCAAAAATATTACCCAAATTTTTGGATATAGCAAAAGTGGTTCTTCAGGGAAATTTATAAACTAAATGCTTATTAGAAAAAGGTTAAAAATTGATCAAATTTTCAGTTTAACAGGTTAGGAAAAGAACAACAGAACAAACTGATAAAAATAATAGAAACAAAGTTTGTTTCTTGAAAATGCTAACAAAATAAGCATAGCTCTGAAAAGATGAAAGATGAAAAAAGGCATAAATACTATTTTTATAAGTGAAAATACAAATACATCAAAGGTTTTTTAAAAAAATACTAAACATGCAAATAATTTGAAACTTTAAAATAGTGGAGATAATCTTTGAAAAGTGAAAATACTAACGTAGGAAGATGCTAAATACTGAAATTTGTAACTTAAAGACCACAAAGAAAACAGTCTGGATTATTTTTGACATGATAGGAAAAAAATATATCTTCTAACTCATTCTATGAAGTCAGTATAATCTAGGTAACAAAACATACATGAAGATTGTTACTGGCAAATTTCACTCATATTGATACAAAAATACTAAAAATATTACTAAATTATTCAGTGATATATGGAAAACAGTAAATTGGGCTTATCCTAGTATTGCAAGGATGGCTTAGTATTAGAAAATCTATAATTGTTGTTTGCCATTTTAACAGATTAAAGAAGAAAAAGTAATAGATTTAGAAAAAGCTGATCGCATTCCTGCTGTGGAGTGGAGCTTCCTTAAACTGATAAATAGTATCAATATTTAAAAAAAAATAAATGTTATCATTCCATGAGGAAACTGGAAGTATTCTCTTTAAAATTTGGATGATTGTGACAGGATTCAATGTTTGTCATTTCTACTACTTTTCAACACAACTCTGCTATTCTCAGTAATACAAGGATTAAAATGGGGAAATAAAATGGTTATTATTTGCAGATGATATGATTGTATCTACCTAGAAAAACAAAAGACGGCAATTTTTTAGCAGTCATTGTCTACCTAAAGTGCTGGTTATAAGATGAAGGTACAGAAGTTAATGACATGTCTATGCACCATCTCCAAACAGAATACATAATATTTTTAAAATACCACCTTTACAATAGCAACAAAACTAAGTTACCTAGAAATAAATCTAACATAATATGTGAAATACCTATAAAAATTTTTTACTGGGAGACATTGAGGAAGATGAGTAAATGTAGATATATCTCATGAAGTATGTCAGTTAATTCAGATTCAATACATCTCCAATCAAAATCCCAATAATATTTTGTGGAACTTTACAAGCTCATTCTAAAATGTGTATAGAAGAACAAAAATTTAAGAATTCCTGGAGAACAAAGAGGAGGAGAGAGAATTAGTTCTACCAGATACTCAGAATTATAAAGATGTAGCAATTATTTTGCACATCTGAACCTTTGATATTTTTAAAACAGTGATGTGATAATTCAGTGGAGAAAGAAGAAAATGTTCCATAAACAGGAAAATGGTTTATCCATGTGGAAAAGAAAAACATTGAATTTCTGTTTCACACCATACATGAAAATTTCAAATGAATTAAAAACAAAGATCAAAAACATAACAAGACAGCACTGAAATGCAAGAAATTTGAATAAATCAATGATAATCAAATTAGGAGCTTTTTATCAAAAGACCATAAAGTAAAAAGGCACAAACTGCATGATTATATCACATGTAACAATAATAGCTAACATTAAAAATTTCTAAAAATAAGGAAGATAGAAAAAGTTCAAAAGATGAACATATATTTCACATGAACAATAACACCCAGTCTCAACAATAATCAAATTAAGGCCGAAAATTGGCACATTAAACTGGCAAAAAATATGAATTCTGACCATTTCAAGTGGTAGTGATGGAACAATGAGATTTGTATAAATTGCTATTTTCTCACTTTGGGAAGATAATTTGGTATCTTGTAAGGTTGAACATTTACATACTTTGGTACCCAGCAATTCCACCTGAGTACTGTATCCCAAAGAAACTGCATATACACCTAGAGTCAAAAAACAAGAATGTTCATAGCACTGTTTGTAACAGTAAAAACTGGAAACCCAAATGCTCATCAATGGAAGAAAAAAGTTTAGTAAAGTATAGTGTATTTACACTGTGAAATATAAAGCAAAGAAAATCACTGGGGAACAATACAAAAGAACAAAATGTGTGGTAGAAGTTAATCAAAGAAGACAATATACAAGATGAAAACATTTTTAAAAGTTTAAAACAAAGCTAAATCAAACAAATGTGATGAAACAGGTTTTTCTTTTTTAAACAAGAGAATATTGAACAAAAGGTAGTGATTATCTGATCTGGATGTAGATGATACTATGGTGGTAGAGTACATTGGTAGGTGATTGTTAGTAGTATTTTAGGTCTTCAGTTTGGATGGTGATTTCATCAGTATTTACTTATTAATAAGTAAATAATATATCCCTCATGCTTTTCAGTCCTCACTTTTCTCCTTTTCTACCTTGTATTTATTCCCATATACATCATACTCACTTATATGCTCAGCTCCCAGCTCCTCTCTTGCTTCCTTGTACAACCTTAATAAAAACCCTCACCCCAACCACTGTTAACTCTATCTCTGCATCCAAACAACCATGCTAACTCTTCTCACTACCATGAAATGAGCCAATACTAAATTTTCTTAGTCTACTGGTTCTCAAACTTTAGGGTGAATTGGAAACACTTGAAAGACTTGTATCTCTCTCTCACTCACAGTTTCTGACTCAGTTGGTCTGGAGTGGGGCTTGAGAATTTACATTTCTACTAAGTTTTCAGGTAATGTTGGTATTTATGTCTAGCCATAAAAAAAGTCTCAATTTTTAAAATCACTATCAATATCTGAAATTTAAACAGTTTTGCACTTTTAAGATGTTTATGTAGGAATTTATGTCTTGCAGCAGCAAACTTTATTGCTAAAGTAATAAAAATAACAAGAATGGATTGCAGCATACTAATATTAAAAATCAAATAGAAAGCCAAATTATTTATATAATAATGAAAAGTCCAGGAAATAGACAAGACTTTCCTTATTACCTATCCATATTATGTGATCTGCTAGAAAAATATAGTAGTCACATGTTATTCTTGCTAAAGTCTACAAGAGTTAAAGTTGTAAAAGGAGTAATCAGACTAATATACTAATGTTTTTATGTAATTGTAATTGTAAATACATAGTGACACTTTCATAATTCAGAAGCATTTGGAGTAGTTCACAATGTGTGAATCTGCATGTAACTAAAGTTTAATTTAATCTTACACAATAAACTCATTTAAAAATTAAGCAAAAATTGCATGCAATCATAATTTTCCTTGATAATTCTTTAACTTATAAAAGTACATCTGGCTAACTTTGGCTTACCAGAGTATAAAAAGACTGAAAAGTTCATTTTCTTAATGTGTCACCAACTACATTGGCACATATTTGCTGTTTGTGTCATCCAACAGTTTAATATGTTTAATACATTTTTTGTCTTCACTAAAGTTTTATAACAAACTTGGCTCATCACATTATGGGATAATGGATCATTTGATGTCATGGCTTGATACTTCCTTTTGCAAAATTTATTTTTATTGAGCTGTAATTGACATAATGTGTAAGTTTAAAGTGTATATTTGATACATTTATATATTGCAATAGGATTACCACTACAGCATTAGCAAACATCTGTATTATGTCTTTTTTTCTTCGCTTTTTTTTTTTTTTTGGTATGATGGGAACAGTTAAGATCTAGTCTCTGCAACAACTTTGAATTTCATTGATTATAATCACTATGCTGTACATTAAATATACATGACTGTTTATCTCCTGGTAGGAAGTGTAGACCGTTAAACAACATCTCTCCAACTTTCCCATCCCTCAGCCCCTGGTAACTACCATTCTACTCTGTTTTTATAAGATGAGCTTTTTTAGATTTCACATGTAAGTAATAGTATACAGTATTTGTCTTTCTGTCTGTGTATCTCAGCATAATGTCCTCAGGGTCCATCATGTTTTTGTAAATGGATTGTCCTTTTATAGCTGAGTAATATTCGTGTGTGTGTGTGTGTGTGTGACCTCATCCCATTCATCCATTGACCGACCGACACTTAGGTTGTTTCCATGTCTTGGCTGTTGTAAGGCTGCAATAAATAAGGGAGTATATAGATCTCTTTGATATCCTTTTTTTCATTTCTACTGGATATATACCCAGAAGTGGAATTACTGGATAATATGGTAGTTCTATTTTTATTTATTTTTTTTTTGAGAAACCTTTGTATCGTTTTTCCATAATGGCTGAACTAATTTAATTTTCACCAACAGTGCACAAATTTACCCTTTTCTGTTACATCATCACTAAAATTTTCTATTTTGATGATAGCCATTCTAACAGGTGTAAAGTGATGCCTCTTTATTGTTTGATTTCTCTTTCATAATTAGTGGTGTTGAACATCTTTTCATGTACCTGTTGGCTGGGTATATGTCTTACAATATAGACAATAGAAAAAAAGTCTAGTTCCTCTGATTATTTTTAATCGATTATTTGATTTTGTGCTACTGAGTTGTTTTAATATATTTTGGATATTAATTCCCAGTCTGAGATATGGTTTGCAAATATTTTCTCCCACTCTATAGGTTGCCTTTTCATTTTGTTGATTGTTTTGCAGTGCAGCAGTATTTTAGTTTGATGTTGTCCCACTTGTTGATTTTGGATATTTTTGGCTTCTGATTTTGATGTCATCTCTAAAAAGTAATTGCCTGGACCAATGTCAGTAAGCTGCTTTCTATGTTTTCTTCTTGGAGTTTTATGGCATCAGATCTTATGCTTGTCTTTAATCCATTTTGAACTAATTTTTGTAACTGGTATATGATAGGGGCGCAATTTCATTTTTCTGCATGTGATTGTCCAGTTTTGCTAACACCATTTATTGAAGAGACATCCTTTTCCCATTGAGTGTTATAACATTTGCTATTAATGCAGGGATTTGTTTCTGGGCTCTATTCTGTTTCATTGGCCTATGTGTTTATTTTTATACTAGTATGATACTATTTTAATTATTATAGCTTTGTAATTTGAGATCAGAAAGTGTGATGCTGCAGTTTTGTTGTTCTTTTTTGGGATTGTTATTTGGGGTCTTTGGTGGTTCCATATAAATTTTAGGATTGATCTTTCTATCTCCGTGAAAAATTCCATTGGAAATTTGATAGATGGCTTTGAGTAATATGGACATTTAAAAAATATTTTTCCAATCCATGAACATAGGATAGATATCTTGCCATTTGTTATATCTTCAGTTTCTTCTATCAGTCTTATAGTTTTTATTGTACAGAGCTTTCATTTCCTTGGTTAAATTCATTCCTAAGTATTTTATTATTTTTGATGCTATTGTAAATGAGATATTTTTCTTTATTTTTTTCAGCTGTTGTGTTGTTAATGTATAGAAATGCAACTGATTTCTATATGTTGATTTGATATCCTACAGCTTTACTGAATTCATCAGTTAGTCTGGTTTTTTTGTTTGTCTTTAGGGTTCTCTTTATATAAGGTTGCACCATCTGCAAAAAAATGGCAATTTTACTTTTTTTTCCCCAATTAGGATTCCTTTTTATTTTTTGCTAGCCTTTTTTCCCATTCCAATTTTGATTGCTTGCTAATTTGTTGTAGCCTTATTTCCTTATACATTAGAGACAAATACTGTCTATATCAAAGGAGTCGGTTTGTCCTCCAGCATTGGAACACATTGCTGTCTCTCAGACTGAGCTTAGGTTTAAGTGATGGCCTTCCATTTAGGAACTATGTTGTACACACCCCAAATATGTATGTATATCTGTGCATATATTGACTTACATAGATGTAAATGTAAAAACATCTCAAATCTTTAAGTGCTAGAATCAGTACAGGGAGATGTGTACTATGAAAAGCATACGAAATTGAGTCCAACTGAGGCACAGTAAACTTGTCTCCCTCATCACGTCCACTCTGAAAGACAAATTCAATAAGAGACAGAGTAGAGTAAGAGGCAAAATGTTACAAAATTTTAAGTTATTTCTGTTTCTTAATTACAAGTTGCATTTGTGTAAGTTAAATACCTGCTTGGTATTGTCAAGGTGATATAATTACGTAGAGTAATTTGTAAAACACCCCACATGCCTTTATATAATCAGCTCTGTATACATCCTAGGCATGAACACACAAGCAGAAAGCCAGAAATCCAGAATATCAAGATCTCCGCCTTAGCACCAGGCTTTCTAGGACAGCTTAAGTGTTCTTACAGTCAACTGCTTTTTAAATTTTGCTTGTTTTTCTCTTCTACTCAGATCTGCTTTATTCGCTTGCTTTTGTCATCCTGTATTAACCAGGTCTCTGACCTGAAACAATTGCCTACTTCTGACATTAGTGCTACAACTTTTTTCTCATTTTAGAAGTACAGTAGTAATAGTTTGTAATTTAAGCAGTCCTCTTATATATGATCTTATTTAATCAAGACTACCCCTATAAAGTTGGTGAGTGGAGTAAGTTGCCTCAGCTCACACAACAGCTAAGTGGCAGAGCCAGAACTGATCCTTTCTTTGCCCAGTGCTTTTCCTGTTACACTACAAAATTTTTGTGTAAATTTTAAATTAGACCAGTCAAGACCCCACGCATCTCCGTCATGGAGCAGCCTCCCACGGTCTCCTCTGCAGATAGGCTCCTGGGCCTAGCGCCCGCATCCCTGCCACCCATGATCATGCGCCAAGGTTTTCACTAGCCGACAAGCAAGAGCACAGGCAACCATTCCCTCCACGACTGCTACCGGCACCGCCTGGGTTGCACTTCTGTGAAAGTGCTGACTACCCTGGGGAAGCCATCCCCCACCACGCTGGTCTCCCAAGGGTGACCCGGGTCACTGGTGGGAGAGCTTTTTCTTCGGGAAGTTCACTGTCCTGTTCATGGCCACAGAGCACTCACAATCTCCCCAGGCCTCCAGCAGCATGATCACTTGTGACCTGGCTCAGGAAGCCACAAGGAAGCAGCCTGGTGGATAGCCCAGCAAAATCAACCCCGGGCCCCCATCCTCAGTGGCTGGCTACACCAGCCACCAGACTTCAAAGGCGCTAGGCACTTTTGCGCTCTTTTTACCCTACTCCATCACCCCCACCACACACACCCCATAGAATAGGCAGGCTGCAGCAAGCAGAAGCAGTAGGGGTTTTAATATCAAAACAGCAAAATACCGAAAAGGAACCTGAGTCTCTCTCTCTACTGTCCTAGCCACACACGAGCCTCACTGTAACTGTGTGCCTTGCACCAAGCAGGAAATAAACAAGCAGACAGCAGCAGAAAAAAAATCAGAACAGTCAATAATCAATTTCTCCTGAAAGCTGATGATAGATTAAAACTCACACCCCACCCAGGAATATTCCATTAGTGGTATTACATATTTCTTAATGCATCATATCAGGAGATACGTAATCTCAAATTTTTCCACTATTACGAATCTAAGTTTGATCATATGGTTAAAGTGGTGATCACCAGATCTCTCTTTGTAAAGATATATTTTTGCCTTTGTAACTGATAGATAATCCAAGATAATACCTAATATTTAAATGATACCTTGTTATCATTTAAATATTCTTCAACAGCCTTACTCCCAAAAGTCTTATCCTCCCAATTGATTATCCTCATCTGAATAAATGATTACATTGGGAGTTGCAAAATAATTTTCAGAGTCTAATATTTCTTCTACATTCATTAGTTGTCATTTTTGTTATTTTTTTAAAGCTTTTCTTTTTTTCCTCCTTCCCTTGCTCTTTGCCCGTAAGTATTACTGTGGACACATTGCTTTTTAAATTCATTGTTTTATAACCTATTACTAGTATTACTTTTTTCTTGTTGCTTAGATTGTCCTAAAATTTGACCTCAGTGGTCTCTGAGTACCTTCTTGCTTTCTTGCACTATAACATGTTCCAGGTTTACTATAATTATATGTTCTCTGAAAATCTGGAATTAGCCTTTCTTTTTTTTCTTTTTAATGGAAAAATATATTTTGAAACTAAAATCTGTTTCTTGTTGTGAAATCATGAGTTCTAGCCCCTTTTAGTTGATAGAACTAGGAAATAAATATTTTTCAAAAGCATAAATTAATGCTTATTTAAGTAGAACATCACAGGATTCTTTCTCAGTTTACCCTCATTTCATATTTGCAGCTCTCATCTACCACTAAAGACCCTCATTTTCAAGAGTCTTCATTTCGTGATTGAATTTCATGCTAAAAACAAATATATTTTACTTGGTCTAAAAAAAAAAAACTTAATCAAAGCTTAAAAGCCTTCAAGACTTAATGGGAATCAGGTGAATAGATCAGTGGTCATAAATCAATCAATCAATCAGTCCAGTTTTGGGTGATTATTGTCATAGTTTCTAACTTCTTCTTTTTATGCAAGACTGTTACAGTCACAAATTTACTTGCCCTAGTGTCCAGAGTCACATTTTAGATTCTCAGTGAAATTGTTTAGCATTTTTGACATTATGCTGAATTATAGTAATTGTTCTCATGCTTTTACACTTCAGTGGACTACTTTTGAGTTGTGCTTTATCTTGATTTATTTCTTGTGAAATATGGATATGCCACACAATAAAAATAATAAAAATGTAAACTAACCAAAACTAAACAATATGCAAATGACATGAAAATAACTATTGCCTTATCTAACCCAATCTGTGTAATATGCATGAAATATTTAAAAATTAATTAACAAAACAATTGGGTTTCCATGGAAATAGTAACTACTTTTACAAATTTAAAAATTATGTGAAAATAATTAATCCCATTAATTTTTCTCTGACCACCACCAAGCTACTTATAAACCTCTTAAGAAACCCACCAGGGATTTCCAGCAATCTAAACACGGTAAGAGAAAGGTGTGACTTTATTTCTTATTTACCATCCGAGACTCACCAAATCCAGGGCTCTTTGGGACAAAATAAATAAATTGCAATCTGATTTCTAAGGGACCCTTGATGCTTCCTTGGAACCTGCTTTTTCTTTATACACTAATACTACTGACTGACTACTCTCTCGAGTTGTGTCATAGTCCAGTTAAAATGGGTAGAAAACAAAGCCTTTTGGTATTGTGGGCAGTGACATACTATAAAGTTGCCAGAAACTTAGAGTGAGGGCCTCAGCTTTGTAGGTTCAGAGATCTTTATCAACTCATAGAATGATTGGACTTTGGATTAGAAGACAGGTTCTACTGTGTGCAACAGAGATGCAAAAGAGCAACAGCTTGAATAAAAGGTTGGTATGGCTGCTCTTCCCACCAGTTTATCCTAACGATTCAGATGCCTTCCAGTTCATGGCTCTGCCATTTCTAGGTGCCCTAGTCTGCAAAGTCCAAGATTGCACACGTGCATTCCAGTTAGTAGGAGGGGAAAAGAAGGGGGATACAACCTTTTCTGCTACTGGGATGACTCGGAAGTTGCTTACATCACTTGTACATATGTCCCATTGGCCTAAAGTTGGCTGCAAGAATGACTGACATGAATAGTTTTAATCTGGTACATATATGTGTGTGTTCTATTACTGTGACAGGAGGGCAGATATTGGATATGACATCTGTGCATTCTCTGCCACTGTACATTTTTCTGCTAGTTTCTAGATGCTAATGTATCCCAGAACTCGGTTTTAAGCCCCTTCCCTTTTCTATCAATGCATTCTCCTCAAGACTCAAAATTCATTTTATGTGTCACTAATTCTAAAATCATATTTCCGGTCCCAACTCTTCCAGGAAATTTAGACACGTATATCCAATTGCCTATGTGACCCTTCCACACTTACACATGGATGGCCCAGAGACAGGCTAAATTTAATATGGTTAAGGCAAAGTGTTGACTCCCTCTTCCCACTCTTTTCCTATTGTCACTCTAGTTCAAACTGTCACCATCTTTTCCCTAGGCTGCCTAATAACTGGTCTCCCATCTTTCTCTTTTGTCCACCTATAGTTCTTCTCCCATAGAGCAGACAGATTTATCTTTTAAAAATGCAAACCATTGATTTCTCACCTCTTTCACTATAAAACATCAGTCCTTTACCTTGGCTCACAAGGCACGATGTGGTCCAGTCTACCTCTCCATCTCACTTCATTTAATTCTGCCCCTCCTATTTACCCAAAGTGACTGTAGCCTGTAAACACACTGAAATCCTTCCTACCTTAGGGCCTTTTTGGTACCTGTTCTCTGTCCCTGCGCTGCTGTTTCTCCTACTTCTTGCATGTCTATATTTTCACATTCAGGTTACAGACTAGTGTTACTTCTTTAGATTAATAAAGCTCAATTCATTACTCTGAAATATATAAATAAAAGAAAGAATCAAGCATCCATTCTGTCTTTCCTGTACCATGCTATATTTTAGGGTAACTAAATAGTTAATATAAGTAGAGTTCTTTTTTTTTTTTTTTTTTTTTTTACATAGAAGGGTCATAGCTAATAAATGCAGATTTTGAGATTAGAAAATTGGCTTTTTGCAACTCCTATTGAAATAGTGGATTTTGGCAAACAGTTCATATGGAATTTTTGTAATAGATGGATCAGTCTGACAACTCTCTAACTTATGGATCAATTTTATCACTAAAAGAACAAACACACGAAGTCTACATTCTGTTTTGATGCCACAGAAAGCACAAATCGCCATTTTGTCCCCTCAGCCCCTCACCCTTCCCCCAAATTTGAACCTAAATCTAATTAAGCTTCTAGTTCTATCAGTTTACAGGAAATACAAAGATGAAAGAATAGGTTAATTATAGTATGAGGATATACCAGGATGTGTGAAATTATTAAAAACAAATGACCTAATCTCTTTAACAAATAAATGGCTTGGGGAAGAGGGAGAGGGTAGTATCAATTATAGACATTTTATGTCTATTATAGACATTTATTTTATATATATATATTTATATGTTTATATATACATAAATTATACATATATAGTTCACATGGAATGTATGGACTTTGATCCTAATTTGGAAAAAAAAATCACATAATTTGAGACCAAATGAAGAAACCTGAGTATGGACTGCATATTACATGGTAATTTAGTTGGGAGTGATAATTTTGTTCTTTTTTTTTTAATTCTCTATCAGTAGATATTAAACTCTTTATGGACGAAATGATACGACTTCTTGTATTTGCTTTAAAATAGTTTTGCAAAAAGAGGCAAAGAGTAGACAAAACAAGAATTGCATAATGTTACTAACTCACAAAGCTAAGTAATGAAGGGTGGGGAATATGTTACAATATTCTTTCTGTTTTGAGTGTGTTTGAAATTTTTCATTATTAAAAGTTTTTTAAAACATTTCTACTCAAAGAGTCATTTTTCTATCTATTTGAAAGTAACTATATATTTGGTCACTATTATATTACCATATTTTAGTTTTCTGCTTTGTACTTATACTTATGGTCTGATTTTTTTTCTCATTTATGTATTTGTCTCTGCATCTAGAAGGATAGCTGAGGCCTTGCCTTATTCGACACTATACGCTCAGTGCCACAGGTAGTACCAGATACTATTAGTTAATGTATAGTATTTGTTCAATGAATGAGTTAAGTGTAGAAATGAAAAAAAAGGGAATTTCACATCCAATAAAAAGGAATCCTTTTATACAGCATGTGGTCAGCATGTACTGCCTGCTACCAGCTTAGGCCCACTGTTCTGCTGGCATTCATGCTCACGCAGTCCCTTGCCTAAAATAACCTGAAGCTGCTTCTGAGACTGTTAGGATCTCAAATTTCCTCCAGGAATTGGTTCATAATTTTATATCCCCATTCAGTCTTCGGATCCAGGAAACTTAGAGTCAGAAATTCAAATTTAAAGTCACTCATTATTGGAATCATCTAGTTGGGGAAGCATTCAGTTTAATGGATCAAAGTGTGGTTCTGACTAGGTTACTATCTGTACCCCAATTTTTCTCATCTGTAAAATGAAAGTAATAACATTTCTTGTTCATTAAGCTTCCCTGAAATTTTTATCACAATAACGCTCTTGACCTGCCTTGACCCTCTACTTCTTAAGACTTGCAGAAGACAGAATTCCCTCGAGAAAGGATTTAGTTCTGGCTAACAGCATCATTGGGAGGACTCAGGAAGCCAACTCCAGACTGAACTGCTAGGACTGACATCCAAAGCCCCAGCAAAGGACTGTCGCTGCAATTGCCCTGAGAATCGGGAAGCTGCTTTTGCTACACTGTATATACCAACAAAACGGATGCCCTGTGCCCTTCTCCACTTAACTCCGTTTTGAATTCTATATCATGTAGGTACATCTGATTGGTAAGAACTGATTGGTAAAAATTTCTGTCTAAAACTTCGGCTTCAAAGATGTCTGGGATTTTTGTTTCTTGGTCTTTTTGATTTGGGGAGTTATTTTTGCTTTCTAGCCTCTGCTGTTCAGGAAAGCATGCGAGAATGGAGTTGGACTAGATGTAGAGCAAGCCAACCACACTCTTTGCCGTAAAGTGTGATTATTATTATCTAGTTCAACTCCATCTTACAAAAGAGAGAATTAGGCTTAGAAAGATTTTGTGAGATTTTCTTCCTCAGTGTGATGTTTGTCTCTCTACCATACTGGTTCTGCATGGACCTACAAACCCTTCATTTGGGTTTTAATTTTTTTTTCTAGTTTTCTTTGGAATGTTATCTGAAATATTTTCTCACTGTTTAAATTTATATATTATAATAATTACACTGTATTATATAAATTGATTTAGAATTACTTAAATCACTTAAAAGTCACTGTTATTTCCCCTTCATTCCCCTGCCCCAGCTATTTTTTTTTCTTTCAGAATGCTGAACTGTCTCTTCAGTTTTAAACTAAAGACAATCAATAGAAAAGAACCCAAAGAATTCATCTTTATTTCAGGTCATTATTTCAGACAATATAAGGTAAGATTTTACCAAACCAGCTTATTTTTTTCTTCTGAAATATTTCCAGAACCATCTTTATAGCAAGAGTTAAAACTTTTTTCTTTTTAACTAAGGTCTTCTTCCTCTGTTCTAGAAACTTGCATAAAATGGGAAAAGAAATCTAAAGTTTAATACTTTATCATTTGATCTATAAATGAATAAAGTTTTAGTCATAAGTTTATACTGCAATATGGTTTTCTGTCCCAAAAAACAAAACTTTATTGTAGTCAGCCAGTTTTTAATTGAGGTAAAATTGACATAAAATAGATTAGTCTCAGGTATACAATATAACAATTCAATATTTGTGTATACTGCAAAATGAGTACCACAAGAAGTCTAGTTAATATTCATCACTGCACATGGTTACAATTTGTTTTTTCTTATGGGGTGAACTTCTATGGTCTACTCTCTTAGCAACTTTAAAATATTTAAAACTGTATTAAAAACTACAGTCACCATCTGTATATTACATCTCCATGAAGTATTTACCTTTCTATCACCTTCAACCATTTTACCACCACCACCACTGCCCACCCACCTCTGATAACCACAAACCTATGTATGAGCTGAATGTTTTTTTTTGGATTTTATATACAAGTGAGATCATACAGTATTTGTCTTTCTCTATCTTACCTATTTCACATAGCACAATGCCTCAAGGTTCATTCAAGTTGCAAACAGAAAGATTTTCTTCTTTTCTATGGCTAAATGATATTCCATTGTGCATGCATGCATGTGTGTGTGTGTGTGTGTGTGTGTGTGTGTGTGTATACATATCACATTTTCTTCATTTATCAGTGGACAATTGTTATTTCTTTATCTTGGCTATTCTAAATAATGCTGCACTCAACATAGAGTGTACATATCTTTTTTATTAGTATTTTCACTTCTTTTGGATAAATACCAGGAAGTGGAATTGCTGAATTGTATAGTAGTTCTGAGGAACCTGCAAATGTGAGCAAGGGTTACCTTTTCCCTACATCCTCACCAACACTTGTTATTTCTTGTCTTTTTGATAACAGCCATTCTGACAGGTGTGAGGTGATAGCTACCTCATTGTGGTTTTGATTTGCATTTCCCTGATAATTAGTCATGTTGAGTATCTTTTCAAGTGTGTCTTCTTTGGAAAAATGTTTATCCAGATTCTTTGCCCATTTTTTAATTGGATTGTTCGTTATTTTGGGGGCATTTTTTCTGCAATAAAGTTGCATGATTTTTAAAATAATTTTTTATATTAACCTTTTATCAGATATATAATTTGTGAATATTTTCTCTTATTTTGTAGGTTACCTTTTCATTTTGTTGGTGGTTTCCTTTGCTATACCAAAGTATTTTAGTGAAATCCAGAAAATCATTGCTAAGACCAATGTCCAGGAGCTTACGGCCTATGTTTTCTTCTAGAAGTTTTGTGGTTTTAGGTATTATCCATTTTGAGTTAAATTTTGTGTATGGTGTAAGATAGTGGTCGAGTTTCATTTATTTCACATGTGTTGTCCGCCTTTCCCACACCATTTCTTGAAGAGACTATCTTTTTCCGCATCATATATTCTTGGCTCTTTTGTTGTCAATTAATTGACCATATATGTATGAGTTTGTTTCTGGGCTCTCTATTCTATTCCATTGATCTGTGTGTTTGTTTTATGAGAATACTACACTTTTTAATTACTATAGCTTTGTAATATAGTTTGGAATCAGGGAGAGTGATGCCCCCAGCTTTGCTCTTTTTTATCAACATTGCTTTTGTGGTTCCATATAAATTTAGAATTGTTTATTCTATTTCTAAGGACAGCCAATTTTCAGAGAAACTTAAGGTTTAAAGAACTTTCTTCACAGTTAAGTTTTGTACTATCAAAATATAAGAAATTTTTATTGTTATGTTGTCCAAAGGAGGAGTGTTCAGCTTCATTATATATTGCTTGAACAGCATTTGAAATCTAAGTCTGATATTTATTTATTCAATAAATATTTATTGATCCCCTATTACTGGTCACCAGGCACTGTGATTGGTACAGACAAGGAAGGAAAGATGATGTCACTGCCTCTTTAGAGCCTACAATTCAGTAGAAGTACACATAAGTCACTTGGCAATGCCATATCAGTGTGATCAAGATTCTCCTCGGGAGAGGACAAGATGCTCTGGGAGTACATCAGAAATCCAGGCTGGGGAGTCAGTGAAAACCTCCTGGGAGTTTTGATATTTAAGTCGACAACAGGATACAAGTTAGCTAAGTGAGAGGGGGCCAAGAAGTATTTTAAGTTGGGAAGGAATATTTGAATTTGCCACAGATGAAAGGACATGGTAGTTTTGAAGAAATGACACTTCATCGTAACTGGAATATGTGTACAAACTGCAATGGAGAAAGGTGGGTAGAGATTAAGCAAGAAAGGGTCATGTTCCGCAGCCCTTATAGGCAATGTTCAGAAAGGGTTATTTATCACAGGGCATATATATGTTTTATGGGGCTGGAACTGTGTACACTTTTGGGGGCCCTCTTTAAGAAATCCATGATATTGCATTTATGGCTGCAAAAATATTTCAGAGCCTTGGAAGGGGCCTGTACAAGTGCACCTCAAGTTTCATTAGCTTTCTGATAAATCACCTCTGCCACACAGCCACTGAAGCATCTTCGACTGGGAGAGATGTGATTAGCTTTCCCATGTAGGGAATGGATTAGAAGGTGCAAGACTGAAGGCAGGAGCGCTAGCTTAGAGACACCTCAGCCACTGTGGAAGATGATAAAGACCTAAGCTAGGATATGGCAGTTCGGGGTAAGAAAAGTGGATAAATAAGCACTATTTAGGTGGCAGAAATGAAGGACTGGGCTTGACTCATGTGGCCATAAGGGGCCGTATACCAATCCCATTACAGTAATGTCTCCCCACTCAAGTGACTTCTACTTATTCTTCAAGGGCCTTTTCCAATGAAAAAGTTGTGGGTTTAGGGTCTTTTGTTTGTTTGCTCGTTTGTCTATTTACACTTCGTGCCCTTTCCACACAGACTGACTGTGTCTAGCTCTCTGACCCCCTTGGGCTCTGTACACACCTCCACCTTACATATGTCTCATTGTATAAGTGTGGGGCATGTCTTATTCACTTGTTGTATCTTGTACCTCCAGAGTCTACCCTGGAGAATAAATAAATGACTGCTTTGTTTTATACAAATATTTTAGAATAATATAAAATATTAAGAAGTTTCATTTCTGTTAGTGATTGAGATCTAACCTAAGATCAGTTGTTGGTATGAATTGCAGTTGAGCTTTAATATAGCACATGGAGGTAGCAAGAGGCCCAGGACTAGTCCTCATTTTGCTTATAACTCGTAGTGTGACCTTCAGTGAGTTATTTCACCTCACTGGTTATATGTGAACATTGCACCGTAATGTTTTTATCTGTAAAATGAAGGAGTTAGAGTAGGTCATTCTATTTTACCTTCTTTTTTAAACATAACCTTCACTGTTACTCTGACACATAACAGATAATCAGAGCAGATGCAAACTGGGGACCTAGTTTGTCACTGCGGCTATTCTCAGGTCTTCAGTAGAAGCCTCTGACCTATACAGTTTGATGTTCCATGCTGCTACAAGACCCTTACAGTGCCTTTAAGAGCTGTCACTGGATATCCACCATCTCCAATATGCAGATAGAAAATGTTGATAGACTTAAAGTCACAGAGCTGAAATGTAGTATCAGGGCCAAAATCTAGGCCCCTATTGTGAAAAGCGGACCACTCCTCAGATTAACAAATTAGAACAGTGAAAGAAGTTGATTGCATAGCAAATATTTGTTGGGCCATAGCAACGCAGGAGGAAGTTGAAAGTTTTCAGTCCATCAGTAAGTTTTCTGTTATCTCATAGCCTTTGAGTTAGAACAAATCACAGAGACAGTAAGAGAAATCTCTGACAAATCAAGAAGGTCTTTGATTAAATATGTTTAGTGAAGTATTCAACGTGATTGATATATGTTCATTTGGCAACTCCTGGACCTGCCTTTTGGAACAGTATAGAACAAACTAACCTTTGTACCATCTCTAAGGGCACTAGATCCAATTACTTTATGCTTTTAACTTTGTCATCTATGTCAATTTATGGCAAAATATCCTTTGGTAGAATCTTAAATTCAACATAACATCACTTCTGTTTGTTCTTGTTCTTGTTAAGCTCTTTGCATACCAGTGATCTTTCTTATTTCTCAGATGTCTGAAAACATTTATTTCAAATGACTATGCCAGTCACAGACTGCTGTAGATCACAGAAAGAGCCTGAGAATCATTCTGATAGTCGGCAGAGAAATGCCATGTGGGCTATGAATAAAAGTTTATGCTTATGAAAGATGCTGGAACCTCTGTGGCCTAGAGATTGGCCGAGTGGTGCTTTTGCAGTAACACCTTGAAATCTTCAGCTCCTGATGAGAGGAGTGTGTTGTGTAAATATCTGGGAGGGAGAGAGTGAGGAGGTGTTTAGGGGGCCAGGGAATCTCTCAGTAACTCCATAGTTGGCAGATGAGATTAAAACTCCAGCAACAGGAAAAGTCAGGGCCACTGACAATTGGAAATATTGGCATGGGACACAGAGGCCTCTTGGCTGGATTAGAACCAGATGGGTAATAGGCTGACCTCCTCTGTTGTTCATCTTGATAATTAAAGTAAGTCTTGCACCTGTGATACAAAATTAGCTCAGAAACCAAAGACAGTCATGGGTAAAGTACATTTGTTGCTTTGAACACAAAAGCTTACTATCAAGAGGCATCTAGTTTAAGAAGCATTTAGTTTGGAAGAAGAACTAAAGAACAATTTATAACTATTAACTCATTGACACCTGGGCTGACTTAAAAATAATTTAAAAACTCACTCTGAAAAGTTTTCCTTAAGAAGCCAGATACAAGTATTGTATTTAATAATTCTCTTAGTAATTGAATGGAATTCTATTTGAATCTATAACTAAAGGCAGTCCTGGGGCAGTATCCTATGAAGTAAGCTTTAATAGCATGGTTTAATAGAAAAGAACACTAGGTTGAGTGATTGAGAGACCTAAGTTAGTCCCATCTCTTGCTACTAGGTGAAATTGGACAGATCTTTTAGTTTCTCTAGTCTTCTCTGATCAACAAATTGGGGATATTGGACCAGAAAGGTCAAACTTAGGTTCCATGAAATTTATAATCAAACTCTTGAACTTGCGGAGAAATACTAGGATTGTCAATGAAAGTGGCTTCCGGTGAGTCTCTGTTCTAAATACCTGGATGAAATAAGCCACATTAACCAAGATTTCAGCTCCTTAAAGATGCTAGCATGCACAAGATGGATCCATTTTGTCTTCCTAGAAATCATCTTGCATGACTCACTAATGTTCCTAACTTGTTAAATTCTAGGCCCAAACAAAAGCCGGCTTTGACTTTTAAGTAAGATCAACTCTCAATGAAGTGAGTGTCCACCTATGTGTAGGGAATTTCTCACACCTCAAGAGATAAGTGAAAGTTATGCCCAATCACTGGCTTAGAGTGTATTATTTTCAAAGCACAGTAATCCCCCCTCTATCTGTGGGGATCACCTTCCAAGAACTCCAGTGGATGCCTGAAACCTCATATAGTACTAAATCCTATATACACCATGCTTTTTCCCTACATACATATTTATGATAAAGTCCAATTTATAAGTTAGCCACAGTAAGAGATTAACAACTGTAATTATAAAATAGAATAGTTACATCAATATATTGTAATAAAGTTATGTGAATGTGCTCTTTCTCAAAATATCGTAACCATCCCTCACTTTCAATAAGGCGCTTGGTGTCACTTGTTTCGGGGGATGCCTTGCTAAAGTCTTCATATGCATTCAATGCTGTCAGTCAAAACATGTTTCCTGTTCATGTCTTCCACGCACAAATTTAATGCCGTTTCCATCTTAACTAAGCACTTCTCATGCACTGTGGCTGTAACTTTTGTAGTCTGAAGTTCGACAGAAAAACTATTACGAATTTCTTTTTCCTCCACAATTCCAGATAGAAGTTTCCTTCTTACCATAGATATTACCAACCTCAGCATCACTACTCTTGTGCTTAGGGGTCATTAAGTAAAATAAGGATTACTTGATCACAAATACTGCAGTACTGTGACGGTTGATCTGATAACCAATACAGCTATGAAGGGACTACAGGACCATGGTTGACTGCAGGTAACTGAAACTGTGGAAAGCAAAACCATAGATAAGGGGAACTACCATATATTGGATTCTTTTCATTGGTTAGTTAGAGCTGGTTGTGATTTTTTAAAATTTCTATGTATTCGTGATATTGCCATACTAAGTAAGATTAAGTCATTGCAACTAAAACATTCCACATCTGGAGTGGATTTTAGTAGAAAATCAGCCAACCATAAACCTCTATTTATGATACAACAGCCTTGGAGGAGATGGACAAATAAGGACTAGGTCCTGAGCCCCAAATTTGAAATTGCTGTTGATTCCCTCTTCCTAGCTAATAGAAAATGTTCCAGGAGTCAGATCAAGTGACTCCCTAAAAGGGTCAATAACAATGCATCCAAATCCAAACACACCTCTGTGAGTCTGTGGGGAGGAGAAAAGGACTAAGTGGCACTGCCATTACTTTACCCTTTGGCTAGGAATTTTTCCTATTTCAATATCTGGAATCAAGTTAAATTGATAAACTATATGGGTGGCTTAGTGAGAATTTAGAAAAACTAAATTCCTTCAGTTTTAAGGAATACCTACAATATAAGCTCTATTCCCTAAAAAAAGCAAATATACTCTATGTCCCAATTAACCTTTAAAATTGGTTATGCTAATCCAAGCATTTTAAATGTATAGAAAACAAAAAATGGACCAAAAATATTAACATATCTGATTAGAAAGGGCTAAGGTTTTTCTCCCCTTTGTGCTTATCTGCATTTTTCTAGTTATTTAATACATTTTTAGACCCAGTAGCAAAACATCTGGTGGGGGAAAAAAGCCAAAATACTGTTGGTAATTTCTGGGTGGCTTATGAGTGTTTTCTAATGCATTTTCCAAATGCTCTCTTTTTTAAGAACTTTAAAAACATTTTTTTATTAAGGTTACATTGGTTATGTAAATCTTAGGTGTACAACATTATAATCTGGTATCTGCATACTCTATATTTTATGCTTACCACCAAAAGTCTGGTTTCCTTCTGTTACCATATATTTGACTCCCTTTATCTATGTCATCCTTCCCTCAGCTCCCTTCCTCTCCGCTGACCATTACCACCATCCTATTGTCTGTTATCTATGAGTTTTTTTTGTTTTGTTTTGTTACTTCATTATATTTTTGTTTTATATTACACATATGAGTGATATCATGTGTTTTTTTCATTTTGTCTGACATATTTCACTTAGCATACCTTCAAGATCCATCTATGTCAAATATGACAATTTAACCTTTTTTATGGTTAACTAATATTCCATCTTCTTTATCTACTTGGCTAGTAGTAAGCATTTAGGTTATATCCATGTCTTGGCTATTATAAATCATGCTGCAAACAATATGGGAGACATATCTTTTTGAATTTGTATTTTCATATTCTTTGGCTATTCAGAAGAGGACTTGTTGGATACATGGTAATTCTATTTTTATTTTTTTTGAGGAGTCTCCATATTCTTTTCCATAGTGGTTGCACCAATTTACAATCCCACTAACAGTGCACAAAGGTTCCTTTTTCTCCACATTCTCACCAACACACATTTCTTTTCTGTTTGATAATAACCATCTGACAGATGTAAGGTGATATCTCATTGTGGTCTTGATTTGCATTTTCCTAATATAGTTAGTAATGTTAAACATCTTTTCATACGCCCATTGTTATGTGTATGTCCTCTGTGTAAAAATGTCTATTTAGATCGTCTGCTCACTTTTTATTTGGATTGTTGGGGTTTTGTTGTTGTTGAGTTGTATGAGTTCTTTATATATTTTTGGATATTAACCCCTTATCAGATATATAATTTGCAAATGTTTTCCCATTCAGTTAATTGCTTTTTTGTTTTGTTGATGGTTTCCTTTGCTGTTCAGAAGCTTTTTATCTTGATATAGTCCCATTTATTTTTGCTTTTGTTTCCCTTGTCTTTAGAGTCAAATTCCCAAATACAGATGTCCAGAAGCTTAGTGCCTGTTTTCTTTTATGTGTTTTATTGTTTCAGGTCTTATATTCAAGCCTTTAATTCATTCTGAGTTAATTTTTGACTGTGGTATAAAATAGTAATCTAGTTTCATTCTTTTGCTTATGGCTATTCAGTTTTCTCGACACCAAAGGTTATATACTTCTATGAATCTGTCCGTTTCTTCTAGGTTGTTCAATTTGATGGTGGATAGCCTTTTATAGTATTCTTTTATGATTCATTGTATTTCTTGGTAGCCATTGTTACTTCTCTTACAGTTCTAATTTTATTTATTTGTGTTCCCTTTTTTTCCTTACGGAATCTAGCTCAAGGTTTGTCAATTTTATCTTTTCACAGAACCAGCTTTGTTTCATTAATTTTTTCTATTGTCTTTTTATTCTCCATTATTTCTGCTATAATTTTTATTTCCTTCCTTTTACTGACTTTGGGCTTCATGTGTTCTCTTTCTAGTTTTTCTCCTTTTAAAAACAAAAGCCCAGTTTATTTGTTCATGTCTTATATTTGAAGTACTCCCTGATGACATCCTTGGCCTGAGATTCTTTGCTGTAGTCCTTAACCACCACACAACTGCAGCCAACCACTAAGGGTTTTACTTTTACAGAGGCCTACTCATTCCTCTAGCTTCTTGCTGTCATCAACCTTAATTAGGTGGATTTGGCCTTCAGTACAAAGGATCTCCACTAACTGAACATACATGGGCTCATCGCAGTCAGATGCAAGCACGCAAAGGAGGGCTTGGCGCTTATCTAAGGCTCTGCAGCTTTGCAAATTCCACATGGCAGGCCATCGTGGATGAGGGCGTCTTCAGCATCTCTTATAAAGCCGTGTTAATGCCCATTACACTTCCAGTCGCAGTGCCTTCTTCAGCCTTGGGCGTGGGTTACGGATGGAGCCAGATCTTGAAAACACCCAAGCCTCTGCCTCCCGTGCTGCTCCATGGCAGCAGGGAAAGAGCCTTTTTCTAGTTTTTTAAGGTGTAATGTTAGTTTGAGATTTTTCTTGTTTCTTGGGATAGGCCTGTATTCCTATGAACTTCCATCTTAGTACCACTTTGCTGCATTCCAAATATTTTACTATGTGTATCTTCATTTCCATTTCTTTGTGTTTCTTTTCTTCATTGATACAATAGATGTCAATAGCATATTATTTAATTGCCACATATTTGTGATTTTCCCCTCCAGCTTTCTTCTTGTACTTGATTCCTAGTTTCATACCATTGTGGTTGGAAAAGATGCTTGATATAATTTCAGTCTTCTTAAATTCATTAAGGTTTGTTTAGTGTCCCAATCTATGGTCTCCCCTTAAGAATGTTTCATGTATACTTGAGCAGAATGTATAGTCACTTTGGATGGAAATTTCTATATCTATTAAGTCCATCTGGTCCAATGTCATTTAAGGCTGATGTTTCTTTATTGATTTCTGTCAGGATGATCTATCAATTGGTGCACATGAGATGTTAAGGTCTCCTACTATTATTGTGTGGCTATTTCTCTCTTTAGATCTGTTAATAATTGCTTTATGTTTTTTGGTGCTCCTAGGCTGGGTGCATATATATTACTAAATTTTATGTCTTCTTGGTGGATTGTCTCCTTTATCATTATAAAGCATCCATCTTTGTCTCGTTACCTTTTTTGTTGTGAATTCTATTTTATCTGATGTACCTATGGCTATATCCACTTTCCTCTGGACACCATTTGCTTGGAGTATATTCTACCCCTTCACTTTGAACCTGTTTGTCTTTGTTGCTGAGATGCATCTTCTGAGGGCAGCATATAGTTGGGTCTTTTTTAATCCATTCAATTACTCTGTGCCATTTAGTGAGTTCAGTCCATTAACATTTAAGGTGATTATTGATATAAGAGGACTTACTGCTTCCCTTTTCTTTTTGTTTTCTGGTTGCTCTGTATCTCCAATATTTTTTCCTTTGTATTTCTGTCTGCTATTTTAGTTTGGTTTTTTATGTTTTTTTCTATTTTCTCTTATAATATATATATCTTCATTCACCTATACAAGTTTCATCTTTTTTCTTCGTACCTTTTGTTTGTCACAATTTATTACTTTTTATGTTATATGTTCATTACCAAACTACATGCTTTTTTTCACCCTTAATCATAGGGCTTTATGGTTAATACATTATGAAACTAGAGTTGCAATTTTCTGTTTCTGTCACCTTAGTTTGTGTACTTTTGTCTTATTGTTTCAAGTAAAAGCTTCTTTCAACATTTCTTGAAAACAGGTCTTATGGTGATAAATTGCTTTGGTTATTTTCTGGGAAAGCCTTCATTTCCCCCTTCATATCTAAAGAATAACTTGGCTGAATATATTATTGTTGGCTGGTAATTTCTTTCAATATTTTGAATATATTATTCTACTTCATCCTGGCCTATAGGGTTTCTCATGAGAAATCTGATGGGGTCTCCTTTGTAGGTTACTGCCCCCCCACCTCACCCCAGCTTCTTGAGAATTCTTAACTTTTGACAGTTTTAATATATGTCTTGGAGATCTTGTATTGAGATAATTAGGTGTTCTGGTAGCTCCTTGTACTTTAATGTCCAGTTCTTTCTCTAGTTTTGCAAGTTCTCATTAATTTCTTTGAATAGGTTTTGTTCCCGTCTCCCTCTCTTCTCCTTCTGGGATACCCTTTATTCTTATTTGCCCTTTGTAATGGAGTCAGATAATCCTAATAGTTTTCACTTTTAAAAAAATCTTAGTTCTTCCTCTTCTTCCACTCAAATAATTTCTAGAGTTCACTAACTCTTCTCTATCTGGTCTGCTCTGCTTTCAAGGTTGACTCATTCTTTTTCTCATTTGAGTTCTTCAAATCCCCAAATTTTTTGGTTCTTTTTATATTTTCCATCTCTTCGATGAAGTACTCCTTGCATTTTTATTCCTGAGCTCACTGAACAATCTTGAGTTTTCCTGTATCTTGAGTTTCTTCATGACCATTCTTTTCAATTCTTTATCATTTAGATCATAATCTTTCATGACTGATTTCTAGAGAACTATCATTTTCTGTTACCGTGTTACCTTGGTTGTCCATGGTGCTTGATGTGTTATTCTGCTGGCACATTTGAAGTAATGGACACTTTCCTTATTTAGGTACCATTTGATTTTAACAATTCAGCAGGACAATTCAGCAGGATGGTAATGAAGTCTTTTTTCTGATAGTGCAATAATGCTATTTTTTTCTTTTACCTGTGCTACTTGTCTCCTGGGTCACAGTGAGGGACATTACTGTGGTCATGGGAGTCACTGGGTGTTGGGGTAGTGAGCATACCTGTGTCCTGGTCACTTGGGTCTTGGGGCCCTACCACCATGGCGGGGAGATATGGCAGGTGAAAAGGAACCGGGCTTGTGAAACTGTTGTGCAGTTTCCTGGTTTCCCATTGGCTGCTGGTGCTGCTGTGCTGCAGTGAGGAGGGCATAGATGGGTCACAGCTACTTCCAGGCTCTGCCACACTGGGCAGGAGGGAGTTGGATTCTCATGTGCTGGTGCAGCTTACTTCTTAACCTCCACCAGCAACCAGCAGTGGCACTATTCCTGTCCTTTCCTTCAGCCTGTTTCCCCCATACATTGTAAAATGCCCACCTTCAGATGCATTGATATGCAGGTATCTCGGGCATACTAGTGTGTTGAGCAGAGGAACCTTTGTTGGGTTATAGATGTTCAACTAGTTGTAGATTTTAGTGATATAAAGGGGTCTCACTCCACCATGATGCTTGACATCACCTTCAAATGTTAACTGACTAGTTTGAAAGAGGTCTTTACTGAATGGGAAGTCTTGTGGTCAATCATTAGAAATCGAGAAACAAAAGTGGAGGACTGCTGCTCCTGGTCCATACTTGGAAAGATAGAGATGTGATGCTGGGGACCAAAGATGGTGCCCAGGAGAGGGACAGTGCCTTGAAATTTCTTCTTCCTAGGTCTCATTCTGGGTAGGATGGGTTCTGCCTGCTTGGAGTATAAATTTCACCACCAGCCTTGTGATCTTGTTTCAGTTATAGCATCCTTGTGTTTCTTTCTCTGGTGCTCTTAGTATACTGTTTGAGTGTAAGGGAGAAAACCATTTTCCTTTGTGGTCCAATACCCATCCCTCTTCCAGTCAATAGAAATGACAGTGGAGGGCTGATCTAGAGGGGAAAGTCCCTTTCTGGACCACAGCTGAATATGCCCACCAAGCCAAAATAGGACTGTCCTTCTAATGTAGTACTAATCTCTTCACAGATGGGTAAAAACCACAATACCTATTTGAAAGCAGTGCAGCTTACAGTGTGATGTTTAGCATGGATTCAAGTTCCCTGTACAATCTACCTAGTTGTTAAAAGGGTGATTTTTTGGTCTTTACTTACATTACCTTGCAGTCAAGAGATCTTAAGTCAATGTACCTCAAAGAGTGATATGCAAAACACTACACATCACAATCACCTGGGGGTGGGGTGTGCTTATTAAAATTCTGTGATATTCCCAGGCCCAATAATCTCCATTTTAAATATTCTTTACTCTCTGAGTATCTCAATCAGTAAAAGTGACAAAGAATTTTAGATATGCAGATTCTGTAAAATGTAATGTTAAGATCTGAAAACTGAAATCTATTGACCTGCTAATTATTTACCAGCATTATGATCTCTATCACTAAAGAAAAACACATACTTACATTTTTCTGTCTTTTAATGTCCATTTCATCTCTTGCTTTTTAATACACATATATTAATAAATCACACACAAACCTTTTGAACTGCAAACTAAATATATTCTTGATGTCAACAGTTGTCAAAAGCTTTTGCTATTTCCATGATTCTTTTAAAATAAAACCTAAATATATATGAAAAAATAACAGAAAACAAGGGCCTCTATCAGCTTTATTAGCTGTGATAATATGCATTATTTGTAATTATAAATTATAAATTATACAGTACATATAACATAATTATAACAAAAAATTTAGTTTTGAAAAACGTTTTATTTCGAGAATTACATAATTTCAAATATCTTCCAAAATAGTTTCCTAGATTGCTACAAAAGAAAGCAAATTCAATAAGAAATTTAAATCATTAAATATGTTTCACTAATATATACATACATAATGATAAGCAATTAATATTTAGCCCTGGAATGCGTACCATGTCTTTTGTTTTTCCTTAGTAAAGGCTCAATCCAGCACTTTGTATAAGCTATGTACAACAGGCAAAGTTCAGTAAGATCGTAAGAGTTTGACATTAGCTGCCTCAATTTATAACTGTGGCAGTTTGTCCACAGGGGTGTCAAATTTGAAGTCTGTAGGAAATAGATCTGGAGCCCGAGGATAGATCAGTCTGTAGGACTGTCTGATTGTAACATCCGCAACACCAGCAATATCTCCAATTTCTAAAAAAAAAAATCAAAATATTAAGTATAACTTCTACCTACTTTCTACTACCTTAATTTCAATCTGTGAGATATGGCTGTCATATTAAAAGTTTTACTGTAAGTAAAACGTTTGAACAGTACTCAGGATATAGCATTATGAGTGATAACCATTATATTGGTCATTGTATTTGAACTGACTTCTTTTTCTTCATAAGAAATCTTTCTAAGGCTCATAGAAGTAATTCATAAATGCATTCTTATGAAGAAACTCACTTTATTATTCCTGTGTTTAAAAGTTTCCCCCACAACATCTCTTCCCCTAGCTAACTTCTGTTTAAGAGGCTAAAACCAAAATGAGATCACAGTACATTGTTCTATAGTTTTCTACCTAATACATCTGAGATTAAACAGCTATACATTATAGCATAACGTAGATGCTTTTCACTATTACAAACATACACTTGAGCATATATATTGAGCTCACATGAGGATTTTTCTACAGCCCATTACAGAATCCTAGGACTAGATCTAATTTAACCCTTCAAAGTAATTGCCACTTTTTTATTAGAAGTCCCAAAGGATTACCACTTGACAATTATTTGGTTATAATTAAAATGGATTTTTAAAACACACCCTTTAATACAAACTCATTTTACCACCTTTTCAGTCACTTCAAATAATTGAGGTTTTATAGATTTTCAGTGTGGATGCCTGCTATCAGTGTGCAATTAACTAATTTTAAGTTTCCTACCATGTGGTATTAGGTTATTCTAGACATATATACTGATGAATGTCAACTATGTGAATATCAACTGGCTCCTGGCCAGGGAAGAAAAAGGCTTTAAATTTCAACAAAACCTTTCATATAAGACACATGCAACAGAAAGTGTCAAGATAACCATTTCTGTGATGTTAATTAGAATAAACTTTAGAACTAGGAATCAAGGACCCTCTATGCCTAGCTTTAACTTCTAATTTCTGCCAGATCGATATCTTCTTAATATAAATAGTGACAAAAGGGCATGGATAATGGCACATTTAAATAACTAAACTAATGCTGGCTGGTTTCTTTCTAACCATTATTTTATATAATTTATTACTTTTACTAATATAGACACTTACAGCCTAAGCAGAGGTGAAAGGCTGTTCTGAATAGGGTATTAAAAAGTTATTGCAGCAAATAATTTCACTATCACACACTGAAATTTAGAATTGACTGTTTTTCTTTACCATTTTTTCGAGGATCACAGAAGTAATAAATTCATGCACATAAAGAAATTCACTTAATACTACTGTTTGAAAGTTCCCCCACAACACTAAATTCAAACATGGCTTTGGAAAGATGAACTACTTATGCCACTATTTTCATTAAGAAACCATGAATATTGTATAAAATACAGAATGTTAAAGTTTGATGACCAACATACATTGCCAAGCAGTGAGAAACAAAACATAGGCACCTCCTCTCAAGATTTAAAAAGTTTAGTTTCCAGGGTAAAAAAAAAAAACTTTCAAAATAACCAGAAGAGTGTGTGTATATGGGGTTGGGGGGGGGCGGGGAAAGGGGAGGGGAAGATAAAAACGTCTAAAAATAAAAAATATACAAACTAAAATAATTTAATAGAAAAAGAGATAAGTCAGTATACAGTATACCCTCCAAATATTTTTATTTTTGAGCCACTTAAAAAGGAAAATACTGTATCTTCTTAAATTTTGATGCTAAGAAACTCCCTCTTAAATGTGCGTTCTGAATATTTACCTGTTTCATATTTAAAATGGAAATACAACTACACACTACAGCTATCACACTTTAATCACTCTTCTTGACAAGAAATCCTACCTTTCTGGGTCCTCTTTTCAGCTGATGCCTGTGAGGCCATGTAAATGGCTGCTGCTGCCACAGATATTGGACTCCTTCCAGGAACCAAGTCTAATTCCACAGCTTTACGGGCTATATGTGTAGCTGCCATTTGTACTTGTTTAGGAAGACAAAGGTTTGAACAAAACCTGGACATGAAGTCCCCAGTTGTAATCAAATCCACACTGGTTTCTAAAGCTTTCAAAATAAGTTTAAAACATCGACCAATTTCTTTCTTAGAAATTCGTGATACGGCACATATTTCTAAAAAACAAACGAACAAAAATTAATTAAATACACATAGGTCATACAGTTCATTTTAAAAACTATCATTTCTGATTATAAAATCTATTCCAACTGCAAAAAATTAAATTATGCCTTACAGATGAACCCCTAATCCTGTCCATGATACTTCCCATAGAGTTAATTTAAAATTTCTTTTAATTTAAATGCTTATCACACGTTAAAGAACTTATTCCCCCACAAAGGTTAAACGTAGGTCTTTTTTCAAAATATTAACTTCTCTAAAGTTTTAATTTATTCAAGTAATTTTCTTCAACTCATCAAAAACTTTTGATATTTATATATTAATCTGCTATAAAGATTAAATTAAGCAGACGAAAAAATGCTAAAGCTAAAAAATGGCTGTCAATCTCCACAGTGTCATATTGTACATGCAATCCCTGATATTACTGGCTAAATGAGATCATACATGGTCCTGTTAGTCAAAAATTTAACTACCAAACACTTTCAGAATAAATTTATACAAAGGCCTCTTCTTAGGCTTATAATACCAGGCCTTAAAGCCCACAGAATAGCATCAGTCAAAAGATCTTACTAGCAAAGAATGCAGGGCTTACATGGACTAAAATAACTTTACATGGGAAAACAGCCTGAAAAGAACATGGCCGATAAGATCACAGAATGAATTATCATTAGGTCTAGGAACAAAATAGGTAGGCATTTGGAAATGATACTAAAGTAGATTATTGTATGTAGCCATGAAGACATGACATAGCTACTTAGTGTCAAAGCTGCTTAACTTTGGTCTGTTACTTAATATCACACAGACAACATTTTTATCTATGCAACTAAAAACTTACCTTTAAATGTCCTAGGAACCCCTTCTTGTCTACAGGCAATGTAGAGACAAGCAGAAGCTATGGCATCATTAGCTCTTCCCTTCAGGCTCTTCTGTTCATACACTTGCTTGAATAAATTATTTGTACGATCCTTCAAAACAGAGAAACTAACTTTAACTCTAGGCCATTTAATTAGTTACAGTATCAAAATTTCATGTGTTCATTAAATTTGCTAAGTCAATGCCAGAATGTCTTAAAGGAGATGGAGATAGGAACTTACAACTATATTTCTAGGGAGGTTGATTCTGTCTGCCATGGTAGTAATTTCCTTGAATGCATTCATCATTGCCCGATCAGAACTACTCATTGTTCTCCGATTCTGGTACTTAGAATTGCCAAATTCATCAAAACTTGCAGCTCCTGTACCCTATAAAACAAAATTTTATTACTTTATACAAAAGACTTTGAAACTTAAATGAACAATTTCTAAGAAAACATAACATATAATCTGACTCCATATGCCCAAGAAACCTTGTGCATCCTTCCTATTCCTCAATAGAAAGAGTTAAAAGGTTTTAAAGATGTTTTCTATCAAAAACTTTAAATGAGAATATGTTTTATTTGAGAATCTAATAATATATTATCATATTAACAGAATTAAGGTAAAACCTCAAATGATCATCTCCAAAGGTGTTAAAAAAGGCAAGTCCACAAAATTCAAAATCCATTTTTGGATAAAATCTCACAAAACACTACTAGTGAATACTTCATATTAGAAAATCACTTTCCCCGGCCCAAGGCCAGCACAATGATGGAAAAACATCTGCATCATTAAAGTCAGAAGACAAAGGCCCCTCTGACCACCAACATTTCGTAACACTACTAAAAAACTAGCCAATATAATGTAATTATATAATATGTTATATTAGTACAATTATATTAAAATTAGGCAAGAAAAATTAGAAATACAAATCCGGGGAGGAAATGATAAACTGTTTGCAGATAGTATCTTTGTTTACTTCGAATACTTCAGAAAGTCACTGAAAAACTGCTAAAAATAAGAGAATTCATTAGAGTGGCAGATAAGAGTTAACAGAAATCAAAACTTTATATGTGTAATCAGCCAGTTAGAAGACATTTACTAGAGCAACAAAAAAAGATAAAATATCTAAGGAATAAACTTAACATGCAAGATCTTCATGAAATAAACTTCAAAACATTTCCTTAAAGGACACATAAGACCTAAAGAAATAAAAAGGCATGTTGTTTTTGCATAGGAAGATGTATTATGAAGACACCAATTTTGCCTCAGTCAATTTACATATAAATCTTACCAAAATCTCAGTAAAATAACTTTTTTTTTAATGAAACAAAGTGATCCTTTAAAATGGAAGACTAGTGAAGAAAATGCTGAAAAATAAAAGTAAAGAAGAACTAATGCTACTGGATATTAAAACAGTGTGGTACAGCATTCGACTTAACTAGACCAGGATAGAGAATGGATAGGAAGTCTGAAATATTCTCAAATACATATATTTAGTACAGTTGACCCTTGAACAACACAGGTTTGAACTGTGCCGATTCACTTATACATGGATTTTTTCCCAACATGTACAGTGCTGAAAATTTATCTTATGATTTTCTAACCACTATTTTCTCTAGCTTACTTTAAGAATACAGTATGTAATACATAAACATACAAGATATGTGTTAATTGAATGTTTTATGTTATTGGTAAGGCTTTCGGTCAAGAGAAGGCTATCAGTAATTAATATTTGGGGAAACCAAAAGTTATACATAGATTTTCAACTGCACAAGGGGTCAGCATTCTTAACTCCTGAATTGTTCAACAGTCAACTATATGTAATAAATGTGGCATTTAAAATAAAAATATTTCTTTTTTTTCCATGTAGGTATAAACCACTCTCAAAGGACAGGAGAAACTAATAATAGTGGTTATTTGTTTTTGACAGAGAAAGGGGGTTACATTGGGAACTGAGTTTGGGGGTCATCAATGAGAAGTATTTACTGTGTCCTTTTTACATTTTTGTTTTTGAATCATGTTATTTCCTATTGAAAAAAATTAAACATTAAAAAAAAATGCACTGTCGATGAGTGGCAATCTTCTATCTTAAAATGTCCTTCACGTACATTTTTTTTCCAGCCTGTAACTCTAAAGCAAATGCAGAAATCACCTAAAGATATTTCTAAATTCTGTAAACTTTTTGACCTACTCTACATCATGTTATTGAAATCTGATATGTAATTTATAGAGTGTGAAAAATGACCTTTTCACAATACTTTATTAAAAACAGACTATGCCGTAGTACAGATAAAGTACTAAAATAACAAACATTTCCTTGATTAGTTTTTTGGCTATTGCCGGTACTATTTCCAATTCAGATTATCAGAGCAAAAAAGAAGAACCAGGATGCTAGGAAGATTATACTAATGCCTTATATAATAGCAGCAGCTACTATTAAATACATACCGCATACCATATGTTATACTTTCCATGTAATCCTCAACATCTTTATGACGTACTATTATTCTCACCTTACTGATGAGAAATGAGAAGCTTAGTTGTAATAAATCCCCCCCCCCCATATTAAGAAATGGGTTATAAATGAGCCCAACTTAGATAGCATGGAGAAAAAGACAAATTACTAATATTCTCAGAACATACCAATATAAACTCATAAAGACCATGCTACATTCAACTTAATTTTTATACAAAATTTGTTTCATAAAAACAAGGGCCTGAGATATAAAGACTCTGTAATTTTGATATTGGTCTCCCCTTTAAGATGGAATTATTCATAAGGCACCTGTCATTCACAATGTTATTACTGGCAAATCCTACTCTCAGGTCAACACTTCTCACTTGGGCAATGACCGATACTTTTGCAGAGTTCTCAAATTCCCAGGTTTGGTCAGTCCTCACTTGATATTACCTTGCCAATCATGGTAGACAAACCTCCGTCACTCAGAAGAGGATTCTGAGAATCTCCAACTCGAGATGGATCTTTTGTTGCTTTATCATTGCTGAAAGTTCTCCATTCAGATCCTACATCAATAACCCGGTCACCTAAAAATATAAGCACAACTCTAAATAGTCTTGTCAAGACAGAGTTTACTTAACATTGTCTAATGTCCAACTCAACCCTTTTATTCCCACAAAATCTCAGCACTGACATCTAGGCTCCAGCTTAAGTAGCATGTCTCAGACATTCGTCCTAAAGCATTCTTCTAATTACTGTTTTAGTCCGATAATAACACTATGCTACAATTAGTCATATTCTATCTCCGGGGGGAAAAAGATTTAGTCAAAGACAAACAGCAAAATCTATTCATATGTGATGCAAAGAGAAAATTATTTTGAACAACAGTTTGTACAAAATGCACAACAGGCAAGGGAAAAAAACAGAAAACTTCTGTTCACAATAGTAATAATACATGGTTCAGTACAAAAATTCCACAAGTTTGCATGGGAAGTGCTCTGCTTATATTTTAGTAACTAGTTGATGAAAAAAATATTTTTGGCCAAATAATTTTTTAGGTCTAGAATCGGTGAGAAAAAAGCTAGGTAGGCAAAGAGGTTGTGGCCAAGTATGTCATGCCGAAAAACCAGACATGAATAGATCTGGCTAATTACTGCTTTGGGGGGAATGCCCAATGGTTAGTGGATAAGAATTAACATTGAATACTTGCATATGCTAGTCACTGTGCCCTTTATAAATATAAATGTTCTCTTTTAAAGGTAGTATCACTTTTATTACCAATTTAGAAATAAGATTAATTTGCCCAAGATTACACAGCTAGAACTGAAATGTGCATCAGATTCTACAGTCTGTTGTATACTGCATTTGTAAAACATGACATTTTCCATCATGATGTGATAAGGTTAAAGCAGAAACCAGATTTTCATCTTTGCTATACATGACAAATAGAAAGGAAAAATGAAAAAATAGAAGTTCTGGTACTGACAGTCAATAAAATGCTTAAGAGTGTGGACTCTACCATTTGCTGCTTAGACTTAGACAACTTATTTCATTTCTATGGCTTTCCTTCATCATCTTTAAATTCTCCCAATAAACGCACATTTAAAAAATTATAAAGATTAAATACTAAGCTGATACAGGTATAGTACCTAAGTGCTTAAAAAGCAATTTAAATTAGTACTTGTTGTTAGCTATTTGCTGCCATGGAAATAAAGATAGCAGATATTCTGACATTCCCCTCCTTTGGATGGGGGGAGTAAGAAGAGACACCAGTTATAAAAATTAATCTCCATGTTAGATTTTAAAAGTATTAGAGTACTCTGCTGAAGGTATTTAGCCAGTAGGACAGCAAATGAGGTAATTAAAGAACAGAAGGAACTCCTTGTACACTGTGCTAAATCTTCTAAACAATTTTTATATGGTACGTTAATCAAAATGCTTACAGAGTATAGGGATCATGATCTAATCTTAGTGTTATAAATAAGAGCTACATAGATGCACAACAGAATGATTCATTCCTGATGGTTTTGGAAAAATTCGTGTTTCTTTGAACACCTGAGTCATTTGACTATCATGTGTCCGTGCTACAGGATAACTGAAATAGAGGTAGGCTCTGATAAAAGACCAATAAAAGGCAATTTCAGGAGATTAGATACAGATTGACTGAGCAAGTGGCTTAAAATAAGGAGAAAATAAGGTTAAATGGATGGGACTTCCATGATAGAGTTCTCTGCTCTCTCCTCATAATAACAAATATCATTCAGTTTTGGAAACAATTCTAATTATATAAATTAAGATTTCAAAACTTACCTGAAAATAATATAAAATCTATAATTGTGCACTGAAGCCCTACTACAGTACTAAACAAGGCCCATGTCTCAAAGAAACCACTCTAAAGAGATTGGTATTTCTTCTTTTTTGGAAAAGAATACTTGCTTACTAAAAAAATACATAAGCAAAATCTGTATTCTCAACATCCAGAAACAGCCACTGTATAGATTTTGCTATATATTCTGCCTTTTTCAATCATATGTATAAGTATTATTTTTCCTAAAATTAAAATGAGATCATATTGTGCCTGTTCCATAACAAGCTCTTTTCACTAAATTTCTATCATAAACACCAGAACAAGATTTTTATACAAAGTTTAGCCCCTTTAATAGCATCCACTGATTAAAGTGATATGTCTCCACACATGATATCTAAATTTTTCACTGTCAGCAAAATAAAAACACAAACAGGCATAAAACAACAACAAAAAAAACCTGCAATCTTCAAATTTGCAGTTACTTGCTAAATTACAAGTTCAAGATAATCAAATGTCATCATTAACATGTAACATTTTAATTAACATAATGAATGTATTAAGAGAACACTGCAAATGAAAAGGCAGGTAGGTATGCTCACATTTTCTAAGTTTCTAGAAATCTAAAAATAAAGTATTACTTAGCCAACATGCCTCATTTCATAGCATTTTCCTTTTGGTCCCAAAGTAACTCACTATGCGTTTCTTTTACTGCCTGCTTTATAATGCCTTAAAAAAGACAAGATGGATTTGGGAGTGGGGGAGGGGGAATCTGGCTGAGGATATTATAAATAGAAAACTCAAACTGAGTAGTGATGTAAATTTTCCACAAACGTGGGAATGATCTACATGACTCATTCAACAATCACTGGTTTGTGCTAAGAGCCATTCCCTCTTTTTATATTTTATAGCTCAAAATAACACTTATAAAAAATAAAATTTCCAAAATAACTCAAATGACACATCATGAAACTATAACTAGAATATTAAAGTGCATAAGTAACAAGAAATAGGCTGGACCACTCAGGAAAAAAAGTTAGAATACATAAAGGATTTTCCTTTGAAGAAAACCTAAGTGAGTTAGCATTTTAAATGTTGGTCTGAAAAGAAACTACAATACAGGATCTTTTCAAGGAATAAGTATACAAGGCAAGCCACATGTTTGGTTATAATCAACTTTTGACTCAAGTACTTACCTACAAAAGTCTCATACAAGAATGTTCATAGCAGCATTATTCATATTAGCTAAAAATTGGAAAATACCCAAATGTCCATCAACAGGAAAATGTATACAATTGAATACTATTCAATAAATAAACTACAACTACATTTCAAAAAACACTATTTTAAACCAAAAAAAGTCATATAAAAAAAAAGAACTTACTCTATGATTCCATTTATAAGAAGTTCAAAAACAGGCAAATTAATCTGAGGACAAAAATCAATACAGTGGTTGCTGTTGAACAGGGGTGGGGGATATAGGTGATTGATTACAAAGAGGCATAAGAAAACTTCTGAAGTGAGGGAAATGGTCTAAACACATGGGTTGGTTACACCAGCATAAGCAATGTCACAATTCAAATAGTAGCTGTGAGAACTGTATGCAATTATAATTCAATAAATTAAAAAATTAAAATCACTCATACCAAAATACCACTGATTTTAAATTAAACTGCACCAAACCTATATGTATATCATTTTGAAAATGACAGATTTTTATCAATCTTCTTGGACAAGGTAATATATTCTCAAGGTCTTCCTTCAGATTATATGTATTTCACATTTAAGACTAGACCTAATTTTTTTGTTAAAAATCTCATTTTCTAACTAGTAATTGCTATAATATTTTATATGCTTAGATTCGGCCACTTTTAATAGACTATTAATTTTTAAAATTTGATCTAAATATTCTAGATATAGAATCCCATCAGTGGGAAAAAAACTTGTTCCCTTTCCTTTAACTCTCATTTCTATTTTCTATCTAAAGCACCAGTCAGAACTTACAAAACAGTGCCTTTGATTTAAAACAGAATGTCTCCAATATTCAACATTATGCATAAAAGTTAACAGGTGAACTGAAGTCTTCTATTAAAGCATCTAATTCAGAGCATCTTATATTAACAATAAATGTTGAGTTTATTAAATACCATCTCAGCAAACCATAGGGTTTCTTACTACTGTCTTCTTACATTACAAAAGTTAATTGTACTTGTTTATAAGTCATTCTTCTTCTAGTACTTCTGTATTAGGGTAAATTAAGTTACAGTGGGGTAATAAATAATTTCAGTAGTTTGGTGGCTTAAAATGAAGATTTTTCTTATTCATACTACATGTCTACAGAGGGACAGCATGGCTTTCTATGCCATCCTTATGCAAGACATGGCAGTCACTTAAGACATGGCAGTCACCATCCACAAGAAAAGGGAATGTGGTGAATTATGTACTGACTTAATTTTCTAACAGTAACCTTTCCACTCATGTGCCATTGGCCAAAGCCAGTTAAGGAATGATACTTAACTTCAAAGAAGTGAGTTAGTGCAATTGTACCATGTAGCTCAAAGGAGAGAACCAGACATATCATAGAACGGTGATCAGTGCTGTTTCACATGACAATTAGCAAATTAAATTTGGCGTTGTTTTTGGGGGGATTTTTTAAATAAATTTATTGGGGGAAAAAAGAAAGATTGTCCTATGACTTCCTTTTTGTGCTACATAACAAGCTGAGGAATCAGAGTAAATATCAACCACTGCATTTTGGCATTTGTCACAGAGAAGTACTCTGTCAATGACGTTAGGTCCTTTCAAAGTAAAATTTTTGCTGGTTGGTTGCTTGAAAGTTTTTATTAATAAAGTTTTTTAAATTTTAAAAGGATACATCTTCAGCATTGTGTGATTCCTGATTTGTAATCCTGTGGCTCTTCTGCTACAAAAGTAAAATTGTGCCTTTAATACTTTATCCTACTCAATTGGATCTTCTAGTAGGACCACAATAGCTATCTTATCTTTACCACTTTCCCATTCGCACTAGGTATTCTCAGGTTTGTTCTCTGCTTTACTGATTCAAATTTCTAGAATGTAAAGTCAGCTAATTGCTATCTAAAACACATTTTAATGTGTTTGACTTTTATGTATTCTTTCTGACCACATTTAATAGAAACATTATAGAAGCTTTATTTCACTGATGACAAAAATCAGTCATTTTCTACATAACTTTCTTCTAGTAAAATGTCAGGGGCAGAATTTCCTTTTAAATCCATAGGATTACTATTCCTCTTCATGGTAGTTTGTATTCATAAGCCTCATGTTGATTTTTACGCTTATTCGTGCTGTAATAAAGAAATGTCAATCTAAGTGTCCAGTGGTGGCAGTGATGCTAAAAAAAACCCTTCTAATCCACTGACAACAATATTCTCAAGCTGAGTACTCAATAGTTCCTGGCAGATAACTGATGATCCAAACTTTTGGTTCTAGAAGTGTATTACAAAGGATACAGGTGGATACAGGTAGATTTGTAATTAAAGAGAAAACAAAACGAAACAGCGACTTAAACAGGATAGAACTTTCTCACGTTCACAGTCCACAGTGACAGTCCTTAAGTAATGTGACCCAGGTTCCATCTCTTTTATATATGCCATCTTCATATAGCTTACATTTTGTAGCATACGATGGTTGTTGGTAGTTCCCTACATCATGTCTGCATTCTAGCCAGTGAGAAGGAAAAAAGGGAGAGCTCATCCCTTAGGGCAGAATCTAGAGTTGCACACATCTCTTCTACTTACAACCCCCATGGCCACACCTAGCTATAAGGGAAGCTGGGAAATACATCCTCATTGGGCAGCCACATGCTCAGGTAAAACTGAGAGATTTTATTACTAAAGAGTGGGAGAATAGGTACGGGAAACAAACTAGCAGCCTCTGCTACAAAGAATAATAGGGTAGGGAAAGAGGAGATGAGAAAGAACGTCCAGTAGAATCAAAGTACTTTGCCTTACAGTCTAAAAGAAACAGGGCACAAAGACAAATTAAAGACATTTAAACTTCCTACCATGTAAATGTGTAAATCCAACCAAAGGAATTTTGTAGTACAACATTAAAATCAGAATGGCTTAAGGTAGCAATCTTAACAGCCAGGAAGCCAATGCTGGAGAGAGTCCGATATTCCAGCTTGACCCAGACTCTTAGAATGTTCTTTTTTTTTTCTGTTTCTTATTGTAAATTAATAAAGAAAAAATTAAAAAGAAAATACAAAAAATAATTTCCAAAAATTTCAATTCTTTCTGCCATCTTCCTGGAAATTATCCCCCAAAGTTCTTGTTTTCATAGGCTAGATTTATCTAAAACCATTTGGTTTAAAACTACAATTTTTTTCAAAATGTACTGATAAGCCTTAAGATTCGATAATCAGATGTATTATTAGGATGGACACAAAGCCTAAGCACCAAATATTTAACTTAAAAAATCAAGGTGCTTTGGAAAACTGTTGAAGCCAACGAACTATAGTTATTAAATCTAATGCTAAAATGAAATACATCATTAGCTTTCATATTTCCCTCTGTTGTTTAATTCTTTCTACCATTACTTCTCATGATATTTCAAAGAATCCTGATTTTTAGTCTAGGATTACTACACAGTCTTAAAATATTCAAGTCAATAAGTGTAATTACCACGTGGAAAACAGTTTGTAAAGGGAAATGTATTATAAATTCAATCCCTGAATATCTGAATATTTTTCTTTTCCTCAAATATAGGTAGGTCTGCAGCAGTAGCAACATCTAAGCTAAGGAGCTGTGGCTCTGATGGAAGATGCATCCTACCCTGGGTCACAATAAATTCGGTCATTCACACACTAATACTTTCAAGGCCTCTAGCCTACGGCACATGCCCTCTACTAAGAATGACTTTCCCTCCATTAATCCACACTCATTCTTAATGATCATCTTTCAATGTAAATTCAATAGTAATTTCCCCAGGAAGTCACCACTCCCTTCGTGCTTTCACCAAACTTGGAAGATCAGTAATAGTACTTTTACCATGCTAAGTTATAGTAATTAAACCTCCTCCTCTCACACACTAGCCAAAGACTTACTCCAGGGTTAGCTTACTGCATCTCATATTTCTATACTCTCTTTGACCAGCACAGTGCTTAACAGAAACATGCTGTAAGTGACCAAAGGCTTTTTTAAGTCCTATGATCTGAACTTAAGTGGCTCTGTCACTTATTAGATGTGGAATCTTGAGCTAATTACCTAAGTACTGTAAGCCTCAGTTTCCCTTTCTATAAAATAGAAAAAAAACTACCTCAATGAGTGCTTGTGTTAACTGAATAAAACCAGTAATTTTATGATACTTAAGAGAAAGTAGCATCTAAATTAAGAATTCTAAAATAGGCAAGAAGGCTGTCTCTGAGGGCTTACAAGAGAAGCCAAAGCAAGAATCTGAAAGTGGATACAATTATTTCTTAATTTAAAAATATAGTTTAGTCATATTAAACTAAATCTGAATTTTTTCCTTTAGAAAATATTGCCGATGCAAATTTAAAGATGGTAACCCTGTAATCTTTAAAATTGGAGCATTAAATATGACAGACCCATGACACTCAAATACACTTAGCAACTGCCTTGCCATGAAGAATGGCACCTCAGACTTAGAATTACCCTATTTTTCTATAAGCTTAAGAAAAAAAGGAGTACCTGTATCCCCAACATACCTATCACTGAAATTTCATACTAAAATTATACTGTATATTTTATACATTACCTCATTTGATTCTTAACAATTCCTAACAATTCTGAGATGTATTGTACCTGCCCTCTTTTTTTCAGGGGGTCTTGGGGAGACTTATTTTACATTTATGTAAAATAAGAAAGTTAAGCTTGGAGAAATCATGTAACTTGATTATAGTTATATAGCTTTTAACTAGTAAAGCCAAGCCTGGACTTGAGGGCCACTGACTCCTAGTTATACACATACAATATCTGCCCTAGAGGAAACTTGCAGTCTAGGTCTGCAGACATGGAAAAATACAAAAACAAAGATGAAAAACCTAAAAACACAAAAGGTCTCAAAGAATGTGGCAAACTGTAAAGTTAACAGTATAGATCTGTGTTCCTTAATATGATGTACGATCTGAGTTAAAATTTCTGGAAGTGGGGTGTGAAATCTCCTTAAACATATTTCCCAGCTGATTCTTAATGTATATTCATACATTCATGTTTCAGATTCACTGGTAAAACAATACCCAGAATGAGTTTAGGAGGGAGAGGTCAAGTTGATTCATTTTCTCTTTCAAATCCACCTAAACTATTTTCCAGTATTTTCCTGATCTACTTTTAAGAACAATGAAAGAACTGTTTTAAATGATACAGAAAAAGTAGCTTTAACTATACTTCTAAACTACATTGTGAAATCCTAACTACAAAAGTTATGATAACCAATTTCATGTTTTAACAGCTATTATAGCATCTTAGTAGCCTAATACTTTGCTGACTAGAAATTAATTTAAAACAATGTATAAAAGGTAAAATTTATACACAAATTAATTATCTAAATATTAGACTGCCACCTAGTGCTCATCTTTTAACATGACAATCACACCATTAAGATTTTGGGGGGGAAAAACCTCAAAACAATATTGTCAAAGACAATAGTATCACAGTAGGAATGACAAAGTTTTGTTTTAAAAATTGGCCTTGAGAAGTCATTACCAATATCTTAGGGATTACTTATAAGGTAAACCAGCCAATCACAAATCATAACACCTCATATTAAAAATAAAAATCCTATGATTCAAGTAAGAAAGTCGATTTATTACATGTGAAATAGTATTAGCCACAAAAAACTATAAGCAACCTAAGTTACAAGACAGACTAAAAACTACACAAGCATTTAATATTGGAAAAGGAAACAACATTAAACATATAGTTATTTTCCAAAGATGGCAGCAATTTCTCTAAATATATAATTTCTTCTAAATATAACCTCTCACTCTCACCCTTCCAGATGGGCCTAGGCACAGGCCTTAACTACCCAAGTCCAGCTTCCACTCTCTCAAAATACTTGCTCTTGAGATATCACTCTTGGAAAATAAACACAATGTATGAAATGACTACACTGAGAAGCCCAAGGGGATAACAGACCTACGTTGGGGGGCCACAGAGGCACCAGAAATGCAGGGAAATAAGCCATCATGGCAGTGGATCCGCCAGGTCCAGTCAGCACCATGTAGAAACAAAAGCCTTGATGAGTCCTTCCCAAATGAATGACCCATAAAATCATGAGCCAAATAAACTGGTTATAAGCCACTAAGTTTTGAGGTATTTGTCATGTAATTAAAACATAAAATGTTTTCTGAAAGTATGATACTGCTTTAAGAAAATCCTAAAAACGTGGCACTGGTTTCATGACTGAGTGGTGGGCCTTAAGGAGTCTACGAATGCAGGTTTGATGGACAGTGAGAGAGTGGTATTAAAGACTGGGGAAAAAATGGCCTATTATCATCTTAACATAAATATAATTTTTATATTACAAATTCGTACATTTAAAAAGGTGACAATAATGAAATGACTCTCCTAGTTGCTCAGTTGTAGAGTAATACATGGCTCTGAAAATGCAATTAAGTACTAATTAAGAACTGAGCTGTCCTACAGTTCAAGGGCAAATAAAATACTAATTTAGTAGAGTTTTCTGAAAACAAAAAGTTTCCGTTTCTAAAGTTGTCTGGTGATTATTCAATAAATGCCGTATAACCTAAAAAGTTTCAGACAGTGTAAAAATTTTATGGCAATTATAATCAAATCACATACACTAAGATACTTTATTAGGAAACACATGTCATATATCTGAATTTAAATTTTTATGAACATCATTACCTCAAATAAGAACAAAGTCACACATTTTATGCCCATAATGGACTGCAGAACATTTGCCCAGCTTAATTTCTTCCTGTCTCCATAGCATAAGAGATAAAGGCTTGAGTTGAGCTGGTAATAAAGAGAATGACTTTAAACCAGCAAGATAATACAAATCCAATACATAGTATGACCTAAATTATTAATATTTGACAATGATATATTTGTGTATATATGTATATGTATTTTTAAAATTTAGATTCATGGAGTGTCATATTTAATTAAGCTATTTTCAACATAATTTGCTTGATGGTATTGTCAACAAAATACAACACTGTCAGTAGATTATTGCCTACCTGCCCTTGTTTGGTCATGGAATGGATTCTTCACCCACAGATTATATTACACATGTAGCCACAAATACGTGTGAAGTTACTATATATTTTAAAACAAGTTTTGTTTATGTCATAAAAACCAATATCACAAAGAGAAATGTCTATGGAAAATTTATATTTTTAAATATTTAAGCCTTAAAATTTAGCCTAGTAGGTTTATTTAAAATATAGTAGTTCTAATGCTAGTGTTCAAGACTAATAAGTAAACAGAACAAAACTAAAAAGAAAAATTTTCTTTGGTTTGATAGAACAAAAACATGCTAGTAAAAATTAAGGATTCCAAGCACACAAACAAAAAAAGCACATAAGCCTTGGGAATTCTATTTTCCTTCTCCAGCTGGTTAATCTCACCCAACTGTTTTGCTGGTCACAGTGAAGTGAAGCTGGTGGAAGGGCTAGAGATATAATGGAATATTATTATTACACTACTTTTTAAGTGGTTACAGGGAGAGATTAAGAGTGCTAAATAATATTCAATCTTCTGTCTCTGTGTGTTGCACTCTTACACATTTTATGTGTTTGATCTTAATATTCTGGAAGAATTAGAATGCTCTCACTTAACTTATTGGTTAGTAAACATTTTCTGTAAAGGGCCATATACAAATATTTTAGGCTTTGTGAGTTAGCCTTTGTTGAATCAAGAAGTCAAATTGAGGATATTACTCATACAAAAAAAAATCCACTTTTTATTGATAAAATTAAAAATAATAGAATGTAATCTGTTGTAATACAGATCTACTACTAAAAAAGGAATTCTCTTTCTGGGTAATAACATGTCACTTAACTGGAATTCAAAGTTAGTGTTCCCTATCAACAGTTTTTACAAATGTTCAATTGTCAATGCTATGTTAACAAGATTTTATGTATTTCATTTTTTTAAAATGTCTTTTTCCACACAGATATTGTCAAATCCTGATATTAATCCACATGCATGATTTTAATTGAGCATATTCACTGCTTGAAAGGCGATTACAGAATTTTACTACATTCTTCTGATATTTGCCTTTTCATGTCACTACACTGTAGATTACTTTTAATTGAAGGTTTGGTGGAATCGCCTTAATTGCACATTTAAATGGATTTTGAAATGTGAAAATTACCTTTGCATCTGCATCCAGGTCTGAATAACCATTGAAAATATAGTTTGAGTTTGGAAATATATCTGGCTGCAGCTCTGTTTGGGAATGAAGATCTTAGTTCTCGTTTTAATTTCCGGCATCAATTATAAGTACACAAAATACTATATAAAGCAATTTGACATTACTTGTGATTCAAATGTTAGTTGCCAAATTGTTTGACATACAGTGTTTGACATATAGGCACCATTTTGCCTTGCAATTCTCAGTTAAATTAAGAAATATTAACAAGTCTAAAGCAAAAGCTAATTACCAAAGTCATTCAGTGTTTAATAGTAGTAGTTGAAGGCAGTACTAGTTAAAAAAAAAATTTCAACCTAGGCCCTGATCTTAAAAAAACTGCAAGAAAACTTTACCACTGCTAAATTAACAAATTACTGTATAGTAGGACAAGTCGGGATATTCAGAATTTTTTTAAATTTTAAAAAAATTTAATACAGTTCTGATCAGCATGTCTGATTCATTTCAGCTCCTTCACTGCCAAAACCTGGGGGGCAGGGATCGCTTCAGTTTTTCTGCCTTCTCTTTGTCTATAATGACCAAAGTATAAAGGTATCTGCTGCATCAAACTTTAAACTTCATATTATTATTTTTCTTGATCTTGACGGATTTGGCATCCTTTCACCTGGCTATGAGCAGAAAGTCCTTGATTTATTCCATTTTGTGAGGCATGGCTCTGAGGCACATGGCCGGTACCTCAGGTTCTATTTCTGACAAAAAATCATAGAACTGATCATGGTTAAGTCGTGAGACTGAATGAAGTTCACTGACACTACTGGATCAATAACACATGAAAGATTCAAACCTTTTCCATGATGTATCTGCTGATGAAAATACAACAAATAACTATAGGTTTAAAAAATATTACAGTTCACACTCTGTAAATTTGTCCAATAAAGTCTTTTGCTCCACACATATTTTTTAACACCATCAGTTATAACACATTTTAGCAGGTTCCACTTCAGGTTGTACTAACTGGGTACTTTTGCAATTTCTTTGAAAATATTTTCTCCTATAGTTGTTCCATGCAGTCACTTCAAACTCTGCACTGACTCCTTGAATAAACAACAAATCAGCTGTATCAGTAACATCTGTCTAGTCATTAAGAATCTAGGAAAAATACTTGAAATAATTTGTCTTGATTTTTAATTGAGTATTGATGTTGCTCCCAATGTCCTCAACTCTTCAAGAGACAGTTCTTGCTAAGAGACTAATAATCTTAAACAAGTTTATTTTCTCTGGACACATTTCTTCAGTGGCTGCAATCAAGCACGAATTAATTAAATCATCATTGGCAAATGGTTTTCCCTGCTTGGCTTACAAATGAGGAACTCAGAAACTTACTTTAGCTGCAGTCTTATTTTCGTGAAGAAATTCTGCTGTGATGAAATATCCCACTTTATATTTTCTACATTTTCTGACCATTATTATCCTGAGTTGGGAGTATTGTGCTAAATGCTTAGTCTAGTAATTTCAAAGTTTATACACACATACACACACACACACACACACACACACACACACATATATTTACCGCAACTAGAGTAACACTGCATAATAAACACACATAGCTTTGCCATCTAATTTAATAACAAAATAACCCATACTCCACTGTGCCTTAAATGCATGCCATTCAAAGTTCACTTTTGTTCCTTTTGACATGATGGGTATGCAATAGTAACAAAACAAAGAAATAAAATGTAGCAGTATGGAGATATGCCTACCACTGAAAATGCTGTAGAGTTTTAACTTCATCACTGGGATTTGTAGTACACTAAGCAACAGTATAAACTGATGAGAGCAACACATAGTTTCTGTTGCAACTACTAAATTCTACTATTGTACTATGAAAGAAGCCACAGACAATATGTAAACAAATGATTGTGGCTATGTTCCAGTAAAACTTTATGGACGCCAAAATTTAAATTTGATATTTTCATGTGCCCCAAATTATTATTAGTCTTTTGATTTTTTTTCAATGATTTAAAATGTAAGAGCAATTCTTAACACACAGGTCATAAAAGAAGAGGTAGTGGGTACTACTATGCCAATCTCAGATTAAACTCATTTTATTATGAAAGGCCATGTCACATAGAAATGCGGTTCTCATGCAGACAGAGGGGCTAGACTGCCAGACTACCTAAACTTGTTTCCACATCTCTAAATTGAAGATATTGTTAGTACTCACCACACAGATTTCTCTGAGGACAAAATGAATATCTAAATCACTTAGAACAGTGCCTAGCATATAGTAAGTGTAATAGATATTAATATTTCTTACTGAATAGAATACAACTGCAAATGGATCTCAATTCTTACTAGCAACTCTTAAGACTTAGAATTCCCACTGGAGGTCTGAGGCAAGCAGCTTGCTTGGATGAATATTACAGATGTCCAAGTACAGATGTCCTCCAAGTAAGACACTTCCATAGTCTATCAACACCAATGTTTCTGTTCTACTTCCCACAATCCCACCAGCATTTTAATTCCTAAGTATTTGAAATTGCTAAGCATTACTCCTTTTCTCAGGTGTGGCTGCAACCCTACCATAAAAAAAATTTTTGAACAGATCATCTCTAAAGTTCTGCTGTTATGTCTAGACTAGTGAGCAAGTGGAAATAAAAGTGAAATTTTAAGTAGTATTTTTAGTAATGACAATTTTTCACTAGAAATGCATAAATAAATCATTCTATGTGAGCAAATAAAAATTACAATACATTTTTTTTTTTACTAATAAGGCTTGGATGACTTTTGATTGATTTATTACCCAAAGGGGCAACTGTAGATGAGAAAAAAAAGGGGGGGTTCTTTAGAAAGTAACCTCACAAAGGAATCTAATTATAAATTCCTAACAGGGCAGGTCATGATAGATCATGCCCAGGCATATAATGTTTTTAGTAAAAAGTTTATCTTTGCCTTAAGCAAGCCCTGTCCATTGTTTCCATGCTTCTGGGTTAACACATCTTTGTAATAACCACCTTCAGGACAGTACACAATCTTGATAACTACCCTGTAATCCAATTCCCACCTTGCTTCCTCCCACTTCCACCTAACATTCCTTATGTTCCCTCCTTAATTTCATATGCATACAAGATGATGAAAAACTGTTATTCTTGAGAACATCTGAGATCTTGCTCCCTGGCATATGTCATCAGTTTGACTCGAATAAACTCTTATAACACTGGATGAGATTCAATACAGATATACCTTTATTACTTTGAAAAAAAACCTCATGTTTAAATATATAAAAGCCACAAAAATTAGATTACAACTATTCATTGTTTCATATGCATGAGTGTCATCCAGCCATCCTCAATTCCCCATCAAATATTTTAAGACTAAGAACTCAGGAGACCAAGGACTGAGGATCCTTTCCTTTCTTTTGGATTAGCTGTCTCAATCGGATGTTCACTCTTACCCCAAATTATGAAATACATGTATCTGGATTGAAAAGAAAATACGGCATCTCCGGATGATTCTATTCTTATTTTTTCCCTAATTCGTTTTGTTTTACAATAAATATGAATGACCTATACATGGAGAAAAGTCAAAATGGATTCATTCATTAAAAGACAGTGTGGAAAATCCACAAAAACCCAAGTACCCAAAATAGTGATTTTAGTTAAAACCATAATTGCTTACCTACAACCAGGCCACACTCAGGACAGATCATATCACCAGCTCTGTAGTCTTCCACTAAAATTGCATCTGGATGGTTTGGACATGTGACTTTTGGAAGAGCATCCAAACTGAATGGGGAAAAGAAAGTTTTTTTTTTTTTTATATATATATGCTCCCAATCAACATGTAATGAAGTAGTCTTTTTTTTTGGTGGGGGGTGGATTTTGAACACTTTTCCAATACTGTATGTTTATAATACATTTAGACTAAATTTTCAAAGTATACCTCTCAGTTAGATTACTTTAAAATCTAGTGAGTCATTAACAGGTAGATTCCATTGGAATTACTTTTTATAAGAATAATTACTGGTTGGTAGACCTAAAAAAGCTTTAAAAACTTAAATGGAAAAGTGCTTTTTTTCTCTCTTAACATGTAGACTACTAAGATTTTTAAAAATCTTGATAAGCATAGAAATGACTAACTACCATAATAACCTGTGACATTTACATATAAGTATTCAGTTTTTCCCCTTTGCCTATTATTTCTGTGGTTAGAGAATAAATCTCAAGTCTGTGTTTTTCTACTTGCTAGTTACCTTAGTGATAGATTGAGAATAGTACAATGAACCTAAACTAATAGGTATATAAATGAAGGTGGTAAACATGGCTCTGCTTAAGATCTGACGATTTCACTTACTCCAGAATTGAGTTTGTGTACATTCAAGAAACGATTTTAAAAGCTACTTTTTAATCTATTTGTGAGATTAATAATTTGCTCAATTATTCTATTTTGAAAATAAATCAGTTTGGGGAAGACGAATTAGCCTTAAATGACCTGACAGAATTAGTTTAAAAAAGGAACAAAGATATTTAACATAAATTTAGTAATCACAAATGTTTGGTATCATTGAAAATAAGCTGTCTTTAAGTTTATTGAAGTACTATCATAAAGGTTATGTTATAGCCATCAAAAATATACATCTAAAAGACAACATCAACATTCTTATAATATATAAATAAATATTTGTGGTTTTGGATAAAGATTCTCATGCTAGTTAATACAATTCAGAATATTAACTCAATACAGAAGGTGATTCCTTCCCACTGGAAAACTGATAAAATAATCCACATCCCCAAAATATGTATATTCAAGGAAACCAGAACACATCTTGGATCTTTTCATTAAAAAAATGGGGGATGGGGGTTTGCTCTTACATTCACACTTATTTCATAAATTCCTATTAGGAAAATATTTTGACAAAATGTTAAAGTAAAAATTATGAAAAACTGTTGAAATAAAGGAAAATGTTAGCAGACTGACAGTAATTACAAGTGTGTAAAATGGGCAGCAATGTGGCACATAGCATACAAAGAAAAGGACTGAAGAATTTTATACTCATAAAAAGGTAGAATATCATGTGGTGTGTATGTATATAAATGATATGGAAACAGTTCAAAGATGCTAAGTGAAAAAAGGTATGGATTTTAAAAACTGGAAAAAGTATGCAGTTATATGAAATAACATGGCTCAGTCTTAAAATCTGATGAAAGAAACTAGACAGAGGAATACATATGTCAAAGCAAGTAAAACAAATCTATAGCATTAGAAGTCGGGATGTGGTTATCTTTTGGAAGGAGTTATGACTGAGGGCACAAAAAAGGCTTCCACAATGCTAATGGTATTTGATTTCCTGACATAGGTGGTAGCTCTGTATATGTGCTCACTTTGTAACTGAGCTGTGCACTTAAAATGTATGTGCTAACTTCATTTAAAAAAAAAGGTAAAAAGCAAGTCAGTGAACACTGCTTACACGAGACTACTTTTTTGGAAGGGGAAAGAGGATATCAGAACGATATGCATGTTTGCTAAAGCACAGACTCACTGGGAAATCACCAAGTAACTGGTTACAGTGTCTGTTTGGGGGAAGAATGAGATGGCTGGGAGCTAATAAAGGGGGCAGACTGCCTTTTCACTTTTTTGTTTTATATTTTTGTGTTACCTATGCAAAATGAAAGGAAATCGTCCTAACTTTTAATCAAATCACCCACAAGAGGAACCACAAGAGTAGGGTGGTGGGGAGGCGTGTGTGGGGTGGAGGAGTAAGGGAGAGAAACAATACTAAAAAATGGAGTAAACAACCACTCTAATATTGAAACTGCTGAGATTTATCTAAAAAGGTAGATAATCCCAATCTCATTTTATAGCTATAATTTACTGGGTTGCCTATTGTGAATCTAGTACTAGCCATGTATTATTAATCTCAATATCAACCTGGCAGGATAGGCATGATCTCCATTTCCAGATTATGCTCGCAGAATGATTTGCCTCAAGTCACAGAAACAGTAAGTAGTGGTTTAAATTTGAACTCAGAACATTTGTGCTCTGTAAAAACATCAGGCAATTTCATAGCCTGGAAACTATGTATCTTCCTCTGAAAAAAACAGCTAGCAGTAGAACTACTAACATTTACCTTTGTTCTCACTGGTAGAAAAACTCCAGAGCTGGACAACTGCCATGACACACATATTTAAGAGCTGGGCATGTCTAAAAAAAATTTATTTCGTTTTTTGAAAAAATAAAGAAAATAAAGGCACACAAAGTAAAAGTGTACTCTTCAGGTAATGAATTAATCAAGTGAATTTACTATACTTTACTGCAACATTTCTTACAATTTCCTGTTCTTTTATATGTAAAAGCTGTGCTCAAATAAGAGCACTTTCACTTTTCAGATCTACTGCTAAGTCCTATTTAGGTGTCTTTGAGACGCTGAAGGTTTCAATTTACCTACAAAGAAACCTAACCTGAGAGAGCCACGCCCACACAGAATGATTGAGCATTCGATCATAGAATTAGATTCAGTAAACAAGAGTGTCATTGGCTTTAAGTGCTAGTTCCAAATAGACCATTAGCTAAAGCTGCCTCCCCACCCCCTTTAAACACACACACACACACACACACACACACACAGTAACAAAAAATAGGAACTCTTGTCAGTTACCGGAAAGGGCCCGGACATTTCCAGCTTACTATTTGTGATAATGGTTTTCACTGGGAACTCAATTCCACATTTATTATAAGTTCAAAAAATCATGCCACATTTGCCTTCCAGAAGCTGTAGCACTTAATTTGAGACTTTTAACACATCATGACTTAACTAGAGGTCAAATGTGTGATAACAGGAAATAGATATCCAAGACTCTACACTCTGTTCTAACACTAATCTTGGAAAAGCCAACACTGGCATGACTCAGTTTACGCTCATGCAAAAAATACTATCTACCTCATAGTGGTAATAAGAGATATAATTAGGGTCTGCAAGCATTTTTCAGGTCACAGGATTAAATAAAGACTGTCTCTAAAGGCACTGCATGCATTTCCTGTAGATGAGTGCATTGCATTTTAAAAATATATTAAAGAGTGACTTCTCAGCTTATGTAAATAATTTTCTGCAGGCAAGATTTTCTTCGGAGAAATGAAGACAACATCTGCAAAGAAATCTCTTAGAAGGGAACTTATCAAATCTTTAGAAGAGCCGTAGCTTCCACTTCATGGGGCCTCAGGGATGGTAATCAGTTCCCATCAGGCTTACCAATACTGACGTTCCTAATTTTCGAGCTGTCAAGATTGATAGGGGCCTGGAACCATTTCCCGCTCTTTGAAAGGAAGACACACGGCCCCTCGGGCTGATTGGGCCGTAGATGGAAAAACAAGCGTAGGACAAAAGTAACAAGAAAAAAAAGGTCGAAACACCTACAGAAGACGCGAGGCCAGGGGCTGGGGACACAGAGGCCCCCACAAGGTGGTGCCTGGGTGAGAAAGCGACCTAAGACGCAGGGGCGGTAACACGGGCAGCTCGCTGCCCCCTGCGACACCCCTGACAGCCCTGCCGCCTGGAGGTGCCTTTGTCCGGCCGGCCGGCCAGTCCCGTGCCTCTGGGACGTCCTGGCGGAAGCGCAGCCCCGGCGACCGCGCGGCTCTCCCTGCCCGCCCCTCCGCTCGCCGGGCTCGGGCGGACATACTAACCGGCTGGTAGACGCCATCTTCACGACCACCGCGGCGCCAGCAGAAAACAACACACGCAGGGAGCGAACAGGAAGAGACTGTGGCGACCAGACGCTGCGAGCCGGGCTTTTATAGACGAATCGCCGACGCAGTCATAATGGGGAGCGGCTACGGGTCGGGAGAGAGGCCAAGAAAAGTGAGATCCGCCGTGCCACGAGCCTCGCGTTTTGTTGTTTTCCTATTCGTCTCTGTAATTTGCTATATTGCTGGATGAATCGACGGAACTACCCAGGAAAACTTTCAAAGGAACCCTGCAGACGGACCACCCGAGAGACACCCTCTACCTGACCGAGTTAAAACATAAAGACAACCGGGGCTTGGTGTTGGGAGGAAAGCCCGCAGCCCCGAGGGCTAACTACCCGCCCCCCCCACCCGGAAATCAGTTATCCCAGTGGGACTGCAGTTCTTACTTGCCTTGAGGGGTAAATCCACTAAGGAATTTGGAGTAAAAAGAGAGATTCACTTAGGTCAGCCAGAACAGGTGTCAATTCAGGCCTTGTCATCAGCTAGCAAACTGCGTTTTCTTAGGCACATCGTTTCTCCCTTCGCCATTCGGTGCAAGGGTTCATAGTGCCTGCCTTGCATTCTCTTCTAGAATTGGCAGGAGATGAAACAAGAACATAAGAGAGCACTGTGCACCCGTGAGGCAGGGACATGTGGGACCCTGCTCTGTTTTGTTTTGTTTTTCTAGGCTTGGCAAATTTGGCTGATAGCTGAAGTATAGAGAACCTGGCAAAACATTTAAATACTGCAGAAGGTCCCTAGATTTATTAATTAGCCAAACCAACGTCAGAAAAGTAACAGTAATAATGATAACAATACTACCATTACTTTGTTGAAAACAAACTATCCTTGGCCATGTGGAGAGAAGAGGAAAGAGAGTGCTCCTGGTTACTATGCGGCTGAGGGCTTAGAATATAGAGGCTGCTTTGTTCATTTGGGCATGGGACTTAAATGCCATTGAGCACTGATTGTTTTCTTGAAAAGTGAGAAAGACAGGCTTCCTTAGAAAGAAAAGGGGATATAAGAGACAGGAGTTTTGGAACTAAAATCTAGACGGGCATGAGAGAGCATTCTCCCCCTCTTCCTCTCCCCAGTCTTCCAATATGTAGTTTAAAAACTTGACTGTACTATTGTGTGTGGGGTGACGGGAGATGTTCTCCCTTAATATTTAGGAAAGCGTCGAAGTGCCAATTCATTTCACCTGTGCCAAGTGCAACCAGGATAGAGCTTGCGGCATGCTCCACTCCAATCAGGCAGGAAGTTGTTACAGTAGAGTACTTTGGTTTGGGAAAAGAGAGAGAGGAGGAATAGGGTACTGGGTACCTCTTGAGGATCAAGAATAAGGACCTACCAACTAATAGATTCAAGATAGGCATTTAATAATGTTTGTGGAAGAAAGAAAACATCACAGAAATTGAAACCCCAGAGAAAGGTAGCTGAGTAACCAGTTGATTTACTCCTGCCCCACCTGGAGAGTCTCTTATCTGGCATAACTTAATTAGGATTTCTTTTATATTAAAATAAAAGCTGCTTAGGTAGAGTTTTTGTTAGTTTAGCACTGGCAATTAATAAAGCATTTTCATCAACATTATCCTATTTAATCTTTATATCTGATCCTGAGATTAAAATATACATGCAACTGGGGATTTATCATCTAGGAATCAATGAACCAGATTAGCATTTAACAGAACTTCTAGTTTGTTAGTATCATAATTTTTATTTTATTTACTTATGTGGATTAATTAAAATTATTTATTTAAATCATTATTTAAATTAATTCATCTATTTTAACTTTAAAATTTATTTTAAAAGTTTATATAACTCCTGTGAAATCACAACTTGTGCTTAAGTTCTTCTACACCAGAGGTCCCCAACGTTTTCGGCACCAGGGACTGGTGCTCCTATGAGAATCTAATAGCTGATGATCTGAGCTGGAGCTGAGGTGGTAATGCTAGCACTAGGACGCAGCTGCAAATACAGATAAAGCTTTGCTCTCTTGCTTGCCCGTGCACTCACCTCCTGCTACGCAACCCAGTTCCTAACAGGTCACAGACCCCTTGGAGACCCCTGTTCTAAACTATAAAATGTTTTACATACCTAATAAATGATTTTTAAAAGTTCATTACCCACCTAGATGCATCTTTTTAAAAATAATAGTGTGTTGATGTATAATTATATACCATAAAATTCACCTAAAGTCAATGATTTTTTTTTTGTAATTTTAGCAAGTAGTGCAACCATCCCCACTATCCAGTTTTAATACAATTCCGTAGTCCCAGTAAGATCACTCGTGCCCATGCAGAGTGAATGCCCAAGCCACTTCTAGCCCCAGGAACCACTTACCTACTGTCAGTCTCTATAGATTTTCCTTTTCTGGATTTTTTATATAAATGTAATCACATGATATATTGTGTGTTGTGTCTGGCTTCTTTCCCTTGGCATAATATCTAAATATCATAATATCTAGAGGTTCACTAGATTTACCTTGTGGCTTCACTTTTGGAAATATCAATATATAATTGTCTGTTATAAAAATATCCATATGGTGATATTGGAAAAGATGACAATTTCCTCACCTCAGCAAGGTTTGACAAATATTTATGTAGAAATTATATGACATATTCTGCTGGACTAGGAAGAATGAAGGATTCAGTAAAATGTGTGACCAGATCTGACTTGGACTCTCTAGGAAATGGGATGAAATGTCTAGAATTTAAACATGCCTCACATGCCTGGTGGCTAAAGGATCATATTTCTAGAAATGTGAAGGTTTAACAATTTTTCCAATTTTATTTTATCGTGTATGAAGTTCAAACACACTAAACATTAGAGAGTATATAATAATGAATCCTCATGTACCTATCATCCTGATTAAACAACATCAAGATTTTGCCACATTTGTTTTGTGTGTTCTCTATTTCTCTTTTCCCTCTTTGATAAAGTATTTTAAATACAAATTCCATATATCACTTTGATCCATACATACATTAGTATACATTTCTAAAAAAATATGGACTTTCAAACTTTTTAAATATAACATGTAATACTTACTACATTACCAATGATATCTTAACACACTAAGCTTTCTGTTGGTGCATTTTCCTGGGTCTGCTTCTTGGTGTTTGGTTTCAACCAGGCAGCAGAGTATGGCCCAGTTGAAGAAGGCAAGGACTAAGGGGAAAGGGAGGGCCCCACATGAAGCTGTAAGAACTAGTTGAATTCTTGAAAGTAGACCTAAGGTCCATATGCATTAAGCCATCTGTTAGGCACTTCATGTATTCATAATCTTATCTAATTCTCAGTTATCTTGTCAGACAAGTATACAAGTTTAGAGAAGTTGAATAAGTAAATTGCCCAGGTTCACAGTTAGAGGTGGAGGTAGAATTCAAAGCCAGGAATGAATGACTCTAAATTTCCCCATTTCCATGCTTGCCTACTATGTTACTGTTATTGCAAGACTATATTTTTAGGCTCAAATTACTGTGTCCTGGGAAATACAGAATATATTTGTAGAAGCATTTATGATCCTTTTCATTCTTTAATAACAACTGTAAGTAAAGCTTTCTTAAATTCAGATAGAGGTAGTAATAAAAATTAGTAATTACAATATTTCACCCCCTCTTCTAAAATCCCCCCACTACCACTTCTACCCCTGATCCCCTGACCTATGGATGTTGCCATCTCTCTTTGAGAACTGAATCTCTGAAAGCAGGGTGTCTCCTGGGGCCCGAACCCAGGACCTTCTGCGTGTAAAACAAATGTGCTAACCACTACACTATGAAGCCACCCTCAGTAATTACAATATTAATAATAGTAGCAAACACTCATATAGTGCTTACTATTTGCCAAGTACTATTTTAAGACTTTGTTTATATTGAGTCATTGAATCTTTCAAACAACTCTGAGTTGCATATTACTATTGTCCCCTTTTTATGGATGGAAAATTCAAGGTACAGAATGGTTAAGTAACTAGCCTTAAGTCACACAGCTAATAAATGATAGACCAGAAATTTGAACCTGGCACTTTGGCTCCAGAATCCATGAAGTATGCCTCCTAATAGAAATTCAATACACAGAAATTCAGATTTATAGATTTTAAGATCAGAGAATGGTTCCAACAAGCAGTGTCAAGCAGCATTCATGTGGGCTTCCTTTTGTGGGGTAGCTGTGCTCTAAAATATTCTGTCCAGCTGTCTGCCTAAGGACACTTGTGTTTGTCGGATCATGCACTACCTAAACTGAAATGTGCCTGGCTCATATCCTATTGCTAAGTGTACTTGCATGTGTGATCCTGAATGTAATTTTTCTATTTGTTTATTTGTTGATTTATTTGAAATCTTTGATTCCCAAGTATTGGTGGCTTGTCCTTCATCTGAGGATATATCAAGTTTTTCGCTTAGAAAGCAACTTCTCTGAAGTGCTAGAAAGTAGAATACAGGCATAAAACATTAACATGCTACAAATAGAAAATATTAAGTGTCAGTTATCTCCTTACAAAATCAGAAAAGTGATTGCTAGAAATTAATTCACTTTTAATTCAATGTTCGATGACCAGTAGTTTTCTTTTAAACTTCTAAATTACTCCAATAAAAACAAAGCAAAATAACTTAAAGAGTTCACATTCATAACTTGTGACTTTTAAAAATATTTTTTCAAAAATATATCATTTGGTATTAAGTGTGCACTAGTCGATGTTTTATTATATGTTGATGCTAACAATTTTTCCAAAAACAACTTTCTCATTCTATAATAAAAACATGAAGAAATCAGATGATATATGTGACTATAATTCCCTAGAAATGTTTTTAAGTATTTTAATGTAAATAAAAATTGCTTTTAGAATCTTATTAATGGTTTTCAAGTGCCTTGATGAATTATTGGGGTAAAATGAGAACATGAAATATGTTCATATTCATGTGACTTGTTACTTGACACTTTCTAAAAGACTGAATTTTAATATTAGATGTTTACTGTTTCCATAAAATCACACGCTAAAAACCTTATTGTGTAAAATAAGTAACTACTTTCAAATAATCTCATATTATTTTAATATTAAATTAAAACTCTGAAACTATTAATGATAAAGTATGACCAAGTGATAAGGACATAAAATTGTTTTTTTCTTTACCTTCATGCATTTTGCCCACAGTATTATAAATTGATACAAACCTTTTAGAGAAGAATCTGGCAATACTCCAAGAATGATTTAAATGTCAAAACCTATTGAGTCAGTAAACCCTTCTGAGAACTGGAGTGAAAAAATAATCTAGAATATGGGATACTGTGTTCATGAAAATGTCCATTGTAATGTTATTTATAATAATATAAACTTAGAAACAAGAAAATGCTTAAAATAGAAAAATTATAACTTTGGTTACAATGTTATAATACATGAAGCAAATTATACCTCTGAAATAGGAGAATAATATACAGAAGTTCATAAAATCTTAATGCCATTTAGGTGTTAAAATAAATCCATGTACCAAGGACCTTATGTAAACGATGCTTTACCAGAGCTGATTCTTTCTTTTCAGGGACTTGGAAGTAAACTGCAGTGAGCTCACTGGGAGCTAAAACATCCTATTTTTCTTTGTACCCTTTGTCACTTTGTAACTTTTGGACTTTTGCACAAAGACACCCAATAAATGATGGTTTGTGTGGTGGATTGAATGAAAAAATATATTTAAAAATATCATTATTCTTGCTGTTCTTCACAATAATTAAATCAAATTAGTGAGATTTACCAAGAGTTTTCCCATTATAGCTAGCTTTTCTTTTCTTTTTTTTCCTAATTGCTTTCCATCTTCTACAAAATTGCCAATTTTATCTGCTTATTCTCACTATTTTCTGACTTTTCCTACCTAGGATATTGCTCTTTCTCATTGATGACATGGAAGGACCCTGTCCCTCACTTTTGTGAAGTAAAAACATTTGCCACTCACTGTTCGACCACTGATCTTAGCCAAAATGGGTAGTCCCTGCTCAGTGTCTCATGCTCAGACATCACAAGAGTTCATGCAATTATCTCTAGTATTATTATTATCTGAATATTAACAATGAACTTACGAATCTCGTAATAAGTGTTTAAATGACAGTAAGTTGAGCAATTCCCAAATATAACTTAATACAGGTGGTATTTGGTACACCATTAGTTACGTAGAATACTTTTAATAGGGTGGGTTTTTTTTTCAAGTGAAAAAATGAAAGTTAACTTGAATGTAGCTTTCTGTTAAAACCACAAAAACCACAATGGGTTAACCATCATCTACTGATTTTAGTAACTTTATGCTATGACCTTTGTATCAAGAAGCAGTATAAAAGCTGCAAAAAAAAACCCATGGCTCTTTTTGCATTCATCTATTCTAACCCAGTATTTTGATCACTAAAGATAATTTTATAGCACTCTCATCAAATGCTCACTTCTAACATGTCTATGGATTATCATCTCTTGGTTATTTTAAACTCCGCCTGTAGTTCTACATTATCGTCTATTTTGCAAATGAGGGATTGATTATATCTTTTGCTTTATCATTTTTTTTTCTGTTATGTGGAAGATAACGTGAAGTAAAAACCTAAAAGCCTTTCCTCTTAGATCAAGAACAAGACAAGTATGCCCATTCTCACTACTTTTATTCAACATAGTATTAGTAGTCCTAGCCGGGGCAATTAGGCAAGAATTAAAAGGCATCCAAATTGGAAAAGAAGAAGTTAAACTGTCACTATTTGCAGATGACATGATATCTATAGAAAACCTTAAAGACACCAAAAATTTTTAAAAAAAAAACCTGTTAGAACTAATAAATTTGGTAAAGTTGCAGGATAAATAAACAATGTGAAAAATCTATTGCATTTCTATATGCTAATAATGAGCTATCAGAAAAACAAATAAAGAAAACAACCCCATTTATAATTACATCCCCCCCAAAAAAATTCTAGTAATAAATTTAACCAAAGACATTAAAAACCTGTATATTGAAAACTACAAGACATTATGAAAGAAATTGAAGAAGACACAAATAAATGGAAAGATATTCTGTGCTCATGGATTGAAGAAATCAATATTGTTAAAATGTCCATACTACCCAAAACAATCTACAGATTAAATATAAACCCTATCAAAATTCCAATGGCATTTTTCAAAGAAATAGACAAATATTCCTAAAATGTGTACGGAAACAAAGGGGGAAAAAACCCTGAATTAGCCAAAGAAATCGTGAGAAAAAAAAATGAACAAAGCTGGAGGCACTATGCTACCTGATTTTGAACTACATTACAAAGCTACAGTAATTAAAACAGTATAGTATTGGCATAAAAACAGACACATAGATCAATGGAACAGAATAGAGAGCCCAGAAATAATCCTTCACTTATATGGTCAATTAATACATGACAAAGAAACCAAGAATACACAATGGGGAAAAAGACAGACAGTCTCCTCAATAAATGGTGTTGGGAAAACTGGATAGACACATGGAAAAAAAAAAGAAAAAAAAAAGAAAATGAAACTCAACCACTATTTTAAACCATACACAAAATTTAACTCAAAAATGGATTAAAGACTTGAACATAAGAACTAAAACCATAATACTCCTAGAAGAAAACATAGGTTATAAGTAACCTGACACAGGCCTTGGTGATGATTTTTTTTACTCTGATACCAAAAGAAAAAGAACAAAAGCAAAAATAAATGAGTAGGACTACATCAAACTTAACTCCTGCATAGCAAAGAAAACCATAAACAAAATGAAAAGGCAACTTACTGAGGAGAAAATATTTGTAAATTATATATCTGATAAGGGGTTAATGTCCAAAATATATAAAGTCCTCATAAAACTAACTCAATAGCCAAAAAACAAACAACTTGATTACAAAATGAGAAGGAGATCTGAATATATATTTTTCTGAAGACATACAGATGCCTTAACAGGTACATGAAAGATGCTCAGCATCATTAACATCATGGAAATGCAAATCAAAGTCAAAATGAGCTATCGCTTCACACCTGTTAGAATGCTATTATCGAAAGGACAAGAAAGAAAAGGTGTTGGCAACGATGTGAAGAAAAAGATTGTAAATTTGTGCGGCCACTATGGAAAACAGTATGGAAGTTCTTCATATAACTCAGAATAGAACTACCATATGATCCAGCAATTGCACTTCAAGATACTTATCCAAAGAAAACAAAAATACTAAATACAAAAGACATATGCACCCTCATGTTAATTGCAGCATTATTTACAATTGTCAAGATATGGAAACAACTTAAATGTCCATTGATAGAAGAATGTATAAAGAAACTATGGTATGTATATACAATAGAATATTATTCTGCTGTAAAAAAAGAAAATCTTTCCATTTGAGACAACATGGAATGACTTCGAGGACATTATAAGTCAGGCAGAGAGACAAATACCATATGATTGTTTTAATATATGAAAACTTAAAAAAAAAAACCCTGCAAGTTTATAGATACAAGAAATAGATTGGTGGTTGCCAGAGGTAGAGGGTGCGGGGTGGGAAAATGAATGAAGGGGGTCAAAGGTTAAAAGAAAAAAATAAAATGAGAAAAATATAATTCCCAAGGCTGATAGTTTGATTTTACAATAGATTCTAAGAATCTCTTACTAAACTGATTACAAATTTCTACATCTAAAATAGCTAAACTAGTTCTATTCTTTCAAATTTTCATAAAATTGTTCTAGAATAACATAATATGAGCTACACTTTAAATTGAAGACAAGTTAAGGCTTGCTTTCAAAAAGCTAAACGTTGAGATAGATGATGCCTTTGAGTACTTTTATTTGGAACTCAAAGGTATTCGGATTTATTACTATTATCTTTAATAGATTATGAAATAAGGAGAGGTTCTATGACTCGAGATAATTTATCGAGCACTGTAGACAGCTACTACCATTTCCTGAACAAAAAGTTATGCCTGCAAATAACACTGGAGCATCAATGCTGCATCTCACTACACTGGAGGTCATTCAATTCCTCCTACTTCCCAAACGCCTTCCCACCTCAGCATCTTGGCCAAAAGATGTCACTCTTTACAGCTCAGCTGACACAACCATATTGTAATTGTGTAAGCACAGTGCATGCCAGTCTTGAAATTATGTACTTTTTAAAGCAAATATTTTATTTAGAAAATTAAAATTATTTAAAATTTTGAGGACAAGAAAGACTGCTAATTTACATAATTCAAATTCATGTAGTATGTATATATATTGTACCTATGTATGTTAATCTATTGATGTATTTTTGTTTAATTTTCATAGAGCATATTCAAGTTTATTAGTTTTATTCAAGTAAGAGATGGAATGCATTCTTTACATTACCAATAATGGAAAAGTTGGCTGTTTCCAGCTTTTTTAAAAAAAATATTTGTTGGTGAACATTTGCATGTTCAAAAGGCAAATACTTAGCAATAAATCAGGGCATTGAAGGGTATGTTCATATAACATTTTGATAAATATTGTGAAATTTCCCTCCAAAAATTCCGCACTGATTTAAAAGCCCATTTCCCCATGTTTGAACAGCAGGAGCTGAGACACCCTCTCAATATCATTTTAGAGTGAGAACCAAATACTGATTAGAAATATCTACTTGCCAGGCAAAAGGGTGATGGATGTAATTCCAAGCTTCTGTGTGTGCATGTGTGTGCATATACATGTATATATATGTACAACATGGTTTAAAGATGCTTGCAGACCACTACCCTAAAACTATAGGTCTTGGAGCCAGGAGCCAAGTGTAACTTTGAGTCTTGTATCCTGGGACTGGGCTTCTAGAGGTCAGACAGAGTCCCACATGATTGATCAACTGAAGCCCTCAGCACAGGTGATTCAGGAGACTGGCTGAAGTGACAGTCATGCCAATCATAGCAGCAGTTTTAGGGAAAATCTCTGCCACTTCAGGAAATTGTTAATAAGTGAAAGCCATAGGCCAAAGAGAGACCTGAAATTTAAAACAAAACAACAAAAAATGTGTTCTAAGGACCAAATTCAATTTGAAGAAATTCATTAATTCAACAAATGTTTGTTGAGTGCCTACAGTATGCTAACTCTGCACTTAGTGCTGGGGTTATAGCCACAAACGAAACATTAAAAATCTTTGGCCTCATGGAATTTGGAATTTATATCAGGGAGGGTATACAGATGATAAATTAAATGAGAGAACCCTATTGTAAATTCGATGGTGGTAAGCACCAAGAAGAAAAATAAGATAAGGAAAGGGATGGAAAAGACAGAGTTTATAATTTAAAATGGGAGGTCAGATATGTTCTCCTGAGGTGACTTTTGAGTAAAGAGCTGAGGTAGCCAGATGGGCATTGTGAGGGAAGACATGGGCAGAGGGAACCTCAGGTCTAAAGGAGCTAATCTGGAGCAGGCCTGTGGGTCAGGGATGGGCCAGGAGTGCATTGAGGAAAAGGGTGCCACAGATGAGGTTAGGGAAGAGTAGGTTCAGGTAACGCAAGGGCTCGGAGGTCAGAGCGCCAATTTTGGCTTTTGCTCTGAGGAGAGGCATTGAAGGGTTTTCACCAGAGAAGTGTCATGAGCTGACTTTACTTTAAAATGGTTACTCTCCAGGGTAGAGCAGGCAGACGTGTTTTATCAAAAGATGGACATTTCAGAGAAAGAAATTTTAGAAAACTGAACAGTTTCATGAGTTTTGTACTCTTCCATGCATATATTGGCCAAAAACCTGCTTCAAGAATAATTATAAAAATAGTGTTATAATAAGTCATCTCAGGAATTAACAGAAAAATGGAATTAGGGTGTTAGAAGATATAGCGCTAAAGTTTCAGATAAAATAAGATGTTTATGCTTTCAATGGCTAATTAATGAGGATAAGTGTTTATGAAAATAATACTTCAGACAGGATAACCATTCTCATTGACAAAAAGACAAAATTATTATTCATCTTTTTAATCACAAGATTTAGCTACAAATGAAGTTTTACATAAGAAAAATATGCTGTATTAAATACAAAAGAAAATAGCAGCTATATAATATGAAGTTAATATTGATTAGAAAATCCAATTATTTCTACAACTTATTCTGATATATCCCAAGATAGCTGTTTGTCAGCAGGTGAACTTCCTATTTAATTGGCATGATTGAGTAATTAGATATATTCTCAGAGCAGCAATAAAATGAAATTTTCATGTCACAGGAACGTAGTTGAGGTTTTTGTTTTGTTTTATTTTACCCTTGGGTTTATCCAACTGAAACCAAGGAGACTTCTTGTTTTATCTAGGAATATTTTTTTAATTTAAAATATTTGGTGATTGTGTGATTATAATTGTTTTCATCATAAGAATGATGGGGAAAAAATCGTAAATTTGACAAAGATTTGTGGTGATTTGCCTTTCTCTCATACTTAATCCTTTAAGCCCTCATTGTCTTTTTTCCTGGGCTCCTATAGGAGCCTTCTGATCAGCCTCTCTCTGCCTAAAGGCCTTTTCATCAGATCAATTTATCTTCTAGAAGAAAAATTTCATTTTTGTACCATATTCTCTATATTAGGTAGTAAGGCATTCATCCATAAAGAACAGAAAACTATTACAGTAGCTTAAATAAATACGGGTTTATTTGTCTCATGCATTACCAAGTCTTGAGTTAGCTATAATGGCTCCAAATTGCTTCCAGGGTCTCAGTCTCTTCCCATCTTTCTGCTTATTTTGTAGGCCTTCACTCTCGTTCTAGTTGCTTTGCGAATGCAAGATGGCTGTTGCACCTCCAGACCTCACTTCTACATTACAGGTAAGATGAAGGTAGAAAGGTAAAGAGGACAAAAAAAGACAAAAAGTCTCTGGATAAACTTTGCCTTTTAACTCTTTGCCTTTCTTCTCTTTCCATGAAGAGACGCTATTCCCAGGCATTTTTGACTAGTTGGAAAGGAAGTGAAGAAATTGGGTATTTTGGCTTTTAGCCTCTATTGTAGAAGTAGTTAAAGCATAGACTTACTCCCCATCATCCATTAAAATCTTCAAAAATTCACCAGTTTACTATGCGAAATCTATCTCTCCTATTATTGTGCTGGAGATTCAGGAAGAGGGATAGTATTACAGTTCGAGTCTGAAGTCCGTCTGCTGGCAGAATTCACTTCTGCTTGCAGGAGGTCAGTCTTTGTTTTGTTAAGGCCTTCAGCTGACTGGATGAGGCCCACACACACTATTAGGGGCAATTTGCTTTACTCAAAAGTTCACTGATTTAAATGTTAATCTCATCCCAAAACGCCCTTACAGAACCAACCAGAATAATGTTTAACCACATATCTGGACATGTTGACACATAAAATTAAGCACTACTAATACACTCTCTATATTAAGCATGCTTGAACATCAGGAAATGACTTGTGCTAAAAGGCAGAGAGGAAAGAGCCTATTTAAAAACTGAAATGAGTCCAGTATGACTATACATTTGAGTAAGAAAAATGACTAGGAAAGATAAAACTGAAGAAATAAGAAAGACAGTATCATGAAGGGCAATGTAAGCCTTGATGAGGAGAGTAGCCTTTATATTAAGAGTGATGGAGAGTAATGAAGGGCTTTAAAAAGTCACTTAAGATGTTTGCTCATCCATTTCCTCCCTTCTTCATTCTGTCCCTTCCTTTCAACCAATGTTAATTTGTGTGGAGTTGACCTTGGGTTGGCATAAGTTATTTAACATGTTCAACCTCCTTGGCAGGTAGCTCAGGAATAAACCAATAGGATACATTATACCATTTGCTGGGGCTTCAGTGTCCTCTTTTGCTGGATCTCCTAGTGTTACCCTGTGATGCTTAGAAACTGCTACAGCCATGTTGCTATTACAGGAGGGGGCAACCTGAAAATAAAGCTGACACAGGGAAGAAAGAACTATGGGATAAATCTTGGTGACATATTATAATCTGAGTCCTAGATCAAGCTGTAACTTAAATTAGCTACTTCTAAAGTTTTCAGTTGAGACAGACAATTCTTTTTTGACTTAAACCCATATGGGTTAGGCTTTCTGTAACTTACTATGTGAATATATATAACACAATCATATCACATTTGATAAAGCTTATTTGTTCCACAAAGATAGTAGATTGGAAGGAGCAAGGCAGGGAGAACTGTTAAGAGGTTGACTAGTAATCTAGTTGAGAGAGGATATTGACTGGTGCCAGAGTGGTGGCAGTTGGAACAGAGAAAAATGACCGATTTAAAAGATATTCAGGATCGATATTTAGGATATTTAGATATTGAAGATGTGGGGAGAAAAATTAAGAATGATTTCTAGATTTTGACTTGAACAACTGGATTGCTGGCACCATTCACTGAGGTAGAGACAAAACTAGATAGGGTTTGCCTGTGAACTGTCCACCTGATATGGAAAATGAGGTGTTGTATATATGGGCCTGAAATTTGATAGGACTACACTAATACAGATTTAGGAATCGCTAGCATAGAGATTATGTTACTTAATGAGAAAAACAAAATACTGATATTTAAGGATCAGGCAAAGGAAACTGAAAAGGGGGTAGGCAATTTGCAGATATGCATCATAGAAACAAGAAAGATTTGGTTTAAGAAGGCTAGTAGTATGGTCTGCAGTGGTAAATACAAAGAGGTAAACTGAGATGAAACTGAAACGTTTCTTTTAAATCTAGAACATGGAGGTCATTAGAGAATTTAAGAAAATATTGGGTATAGAACCCAGATTGCAGAAGGTTGAGAGTAAGTGAAGAGTGTGTGTATGTGTGCATGTGTGAAAGTGAAATCATCAAATAAAGAAAGCTGTTCCAGGAGTTATTCCACTTTGAAGTAAAATTTCTCAAAAATCTAGAGCTGTGTCATTCATCCTCTTTTTGTTGCTAATACTGACATATTTGGTGTTCTTATTCAGACTCATGTCTTTTAAATATCATCAGTATGCTACAGATTCTCAAATACATATAAATTCAGCCTTTTCCCAAGACTCCACACTTGACTATTCAGTTGCCTACACAGTATATACACCTCAAAGTTGAACGGGCATTTCATACTCAACGTGTTCAAAATACACCTCCTGATCTTCCCGTAAGCCTTCTCGACCTTGGTGATCGATAGCACTCAACTCTTTCAGTCGCTCAGGTCACAAACTAGATTCATTTTTGAGCCTTCACTTTCTCTCATGCCCTTTATAAACCCTGTTAGCAAATCTTGTTGGTTCTACCTTCAAAATATATCCAGAATCTATTTCTTATTCTTCTGCTACCATGGTGATCTTTTACATGAATTATCCTAATAGGTCTACATACCTTGACTTTTGCTGCCCCTACAGTTTATTCTCAACTTAGAAGCCAGATGATTCTTTGAAAAGATGCAAGAACTTCAAGGATTTGGGATTCTCTCAAGTGAGTCCGAGAAATGTACTCTCAACAAGAAAGAGCGGGGGAAAGGTTGAAGTCTCTTTTTGAGAAGACCAAGTACCTAATCTTCAATAAGGGAGGAGGGGGCAAGAAACTTCATCCTACATGAGTGCAAAGGTGAGATTTAAAAATCGGAAGGCCAAAAACTCTGAACAGCAGCAATGACAACAGTGAACACTAGAATAAGAAGTGGAGCTAACATCTAGGAGCAAGCTGGGCGTATCAGGCAGAGCCAAATGTCAATGCTATTGTTTTGTGCGTCTTAGGTTCCTGTGGACCCCTATGTCCAACTCCTTTGGGTTCCCCACCTTATCCCATTACACTTTTTCTGACCATAGTTAGGCCTGGATATCTAGTTAGGCTTCTGGAAGCCTCAGGTCTGACCTTGGTCTCTAGAGTCCCAGGATGTTAAGCCAGGTTAAAAATTTTCTTGGTCCAATATTGCACTATTTACTCACAGACCCCATATTTAAAATCCATGTCTTCCTCTTTCTCTATATCAGCTCTCCTCATCCCAGCCAAGTAGAAAAGATGGTGATCTCTCTCCCTTAGATGAGCCAAACATGAAGTTTCCTATGGACCAGTCGAACTGTTTGACCAAAACATGAAAGGAAGCTTTCACCACAGTAGGCACAAAAATTCTAGAACCCCAGGGCTGAGGCCTGCATGCGAGGATTTAATGATCACAGTATTAAAGAGCACTGTCTACTGAGAACTCCAGCTTATTCTTTGAAGGTACTGTGCAGAAATCTTATGAAAACAGTTGTTGATGAAATTCCTTCATGTTACTGTGTGTGGTTATAGTTTGTGAATTTTCATTGCTATATGATAGTCCATTGTGCTGATGCACATTTTATTTGTTCTGTTTGTAATAATTATAAACTATGCTACAAAAACCATTTTATATACAATTTTTTTAAAAAGAATGGATGGGATAGCACTCTGATTTTCTGGATTAAACCATTACCTTTACACTAGTCCTTGGGTCTTGTTACTTCTCTGACCTAATATCTACTATTCTGTCCCTTGGTTATTCTACCCAGCCATACCAGACTCTTGGTACTCATCAAACACGCCAGGTACACTACTGGACCTCCTTCTGGGTGGCTGAGTCTGAAATTGTTTAACCAATAATTTCTCCTCAATCTACTCCCATCCCCAGGAGGAAATGAAGAAAGGATGAATGCTGATGTTGATGTGAAAGGTTCATTGGTAGGATCCTGTTGAGACTGATGGTTTGGCAGCTTCTGCTGTGGTTCCTCCCTCAACCCTACCCCTGCCGCCCAGAAGTAGAAGAGGTCATTTAATTGTGTTGGTGGTGGTGGGCTTTGAGTTGTGAGGAGAATGGGGGAAGGTTTGACATTTTTATTATGGAGAATGTAGAATAATAAAAATTGCTGCTATAGTAAAAGACAGAGAAAGTTCATTATGGAATCACAGAATTAAGTCTAGTTAAGGTCAATGATGTATAGCCATAGTTGTTAGAACCTACCCAATTATACATTTTGCTACAGCAGTGTTCAGCAGCCCAAGTGATGGAAGATGAAATCTAAGATGGATGAGGAAGGGAGTAAAGATATAAGGGGACTAATAGGAATAAAATAAAGGGTTCTATGGATTATAGCAGCAATTATCAAACTTTAGTAGGTATAAGAATCACCTGGAAAGGGCCAGATTCTGAAATTATTTTCAGTATGTTTGGGTGAAGACCAGAATATATTTTCAACAAGGATCCTAGTTGATTCTGATGTAAGTAAACCATGGACCAGTTTTTGAGAAATAGTATATATGAAATTATATTGAGTTTAAAGAAGTGATATTTTGAGAGGGGGAGAAAAGAGAGGAGGAAGAGAGAAAGAATATTGTAAGATTAAGTGGTTATAGTGTGAGATGACTAATTCCAAAGATGGAACAGCCTGGAACGATGAAAGCTTCAGGGCATGGCCAAGCTAGTGGGTGGCTGAAGTGGAAGTGAATGTCACCAGCTGTGGGAAGGTCAAAGTACAGAAAGCCTTGGTAATCCATGTGGACTTTGAAGCTATCCAGATAATGGCAGTACTTGGACAGAGAGAAATAAATGTGAGTAAAGTTCAAAGCCATGGGTAAATGAAGAGGAGGGACTGCAGGTTGGTAGACAAAACAAAGATATGAGGTTGAAGGAGGTAAAACTGGTTAAGAATTTTTGCACAGTGGTGAAGTAAAACTGGCTAACATTAGTTGATTGTTTGTTTGCCAAGATTTATATACATCAGTCCACTTTATCCTCACACACAACTCACAAACTTCATAAAGTGTAACACTTTTTATTCTCCTTTTATGATGAGGAAACTGAAGCACAGAGGCTAAGCATGAAACATCATCTCACAGTTCTTATCCACAATGCTATATTAACCCATAAAATGGTAATAGAAGGTATTTTAATTCATTTCAACTGAAAAAAAAAATCATATCTCTTGAAATCTGTTATCAAGGGGTTAGGTTCTTTGGAAAAATAAAAATATTTTCTTAAACGTCATTTGTACTGAATTTTTTTTTTTTTTTGCAATATCCAGCACTAATAACAACTCCATACAGAAAAGTTAACAGTTTGCATTTATCAAGACGTCTACCTATTCCATGCCTTGATGATTTCTTCAGCAGCATCTAGCGTACTGTCTTTCTGTAAATAAATAAAATAATCATCATTACATATCAAAATAAATTCAAGATGAAGTAAAGATTTAAATATAAAAAAAGATACCAAAGTTAGGCCTTCAGGAAGAATCATGTGGTGATTTGGGAACCAAGTGCTCCTCAACCCCTGATAACTTGAGCCGGGCCCAGCTGAACTCTAGCCTGTCCTTGGCCTCCACAGTGATGACAGAGCCCCAGGACATTCACTTGGGGGCATGCCTTCCCAGTGAATTAAGTCACTGGAAGCCTTGCCTAAATTAAGGCTTCCAGTGACTTAACCCTAGTAAGAGCACGGACAAAGACTGGGAAACGGTGTCTGCAACGTTTTCCCTTGCTTTGGTGGCTAACTACAGAGGTCCCAAGCTCTTTCAAGAGCAAGCCAAACAAACTAATCATTATAATGCTATATCCCATTGCTGTCTGGCTGGTAGAGTACAAGAGCTTCACAAGAATTCAATATTAGAGAAAATGGAGAAGTGTGACGCCAATCATTACATCATACTTTTTTGAAATGTTGGCTTCCAGTTTAGGGCACTTTATTGCTACTATCTTGACACCAGAGAAATCTACAACTTAACCTGAATGGGGCCCAAGAATATCACCAACACAATGATCAACAAACTGTCTAGATATCTCAGATTAAAAACAGTTTAACCTGATTCCAGCCCATACCATGTCCTCAGTGTAAGCGCTGTAACTATTCAGAGCGACTTGTGGCAGTTCCAGCAGCCTGAAGTGCCAGAGAAGACCCAGACTTGTAAAACACACCAATGTGGGCGAGTCTGTGCTGACGGGACCAAATACATTATTTTCATTTGGGTATGAAGTGTGCAAAAATCACAAACCTATTTCAAAGAGGCTTCTAGACAACAAAAGAAAACTTCTCCCTTAGTTCCCAACACACACAGGATGCCACGTGGAGCAAGACCTGAGGCATAAACACCCTCGTTTTCAATGGCTCATAGCAGCTGTGGTCACTGCTAACTACAGAGGCTTTTAGATGAGCGATGTGCAAGCAGCAAGACCTCTAAGTCAGTGGATTCCCTTTACTTGAAATTCTCCTTCACTATGAAGTAAAATCAATTTACTTTGCTTTCTTGCCTTTCACCTCATTCACTTTTGCACATATCCTAACGACCCTCATGTGGGCCAGTTATAATCTGGTGAGATTATAGAAATGAGACTTGATCTTTGGTCAGGGTGTTTGAATGTCTTTAGGAAAGGAATCTGTACTGGGGAAATCTTTTTTGTTTCACAAATTGTACATTTATTGGTTGTCTCTACTGCCAACATTTATATTCAATTCTAAGAATTCTGAAAAAAATTCTTGTTCTTTGCTGCTCAGAAAAATTTTACTGAAAATACCAGTTTACTAAAAGCACTGAAATCTGCAAAGTTTGTCTTATGCTAAAATAACATTTACAAACATGGAGACACACAGTCATGAGTACGGTGAATGGTACTATTGACTGGTATTTGCCTAATTTAAAATAGGCAAGTTGAACAAATTATAGCCATTGCTCATTAAGTTTTGAATAGTACTCAAATAATTTGTTCAGTTTAATAAACATATTTTGGTAAAGCAGAAAAAAATAAAACATAATAGTGCAAATGAAAATTTAAGTGAATATCCCATCTCAAGTGAAGAGAATCTTTCAAAGTACAAATTCAAGGTAGGCCTTCAAAAAAAACCCCACAAATACCTTTATCAGTACAGAAACATGTCAGAGTACAAATTATACTCCTGCTCTCAATCTATGAAAGTGTCTTATGGAACTTTTCAGTTGTTTTGGTTATTTCTAATCTAATAGATAAAACTGCATTGCAGTTTTAAATTTCATTTCTCTTATTAAGAGGGGAGCATCCTTTCATATATTTGACAGCTACTAAGAATTTACCCATAACCACTGTAAAATGCTCCTTTTTGGCTTATTTTGCCAAAATAAGTGTACTGTCAGTACACTTTCTATTGCTCTGAATAATGGGTAGGCTACCTGCTGCCTGTCTATAATATGAAGATGCAGAAGCAAAAACCTTTTTAGGTATCTTCTCTCTACCATTACCTTCCCTGTTTTCGGCAATTTTCTCATTTTCTGGAGAATTTGTGAATTTGTTTTGCATTCTCCTAGCTGTTTTAAAATAATTTCCATGAAGAGAATGGGTAAGGGCTGTGTTTACCATTTTAAAACTGGAAGTCTTATTTTTAACTTCCATTAGTCCTGCTTATAACTTCAAATCATATACCTCTATTCATAGATCCACTGTAAGATGAGAACACTAATGGCCTTACTGTTTCTTCTACATTGCAGTCAGTTAAATGTTGACATTGTTAGTCTGTTGATATTTATACTCTATTCTGGATAAGTCTATTCTGGATAAGTTGTTTCTAAAATTTAAAACAGTTTTTACATTCTAACTAGGTTTACAGATGAATGTGTTGTTACAGAGATTGGCTTGATCTAAGTAAGACTGTTTTCAGTAGCAGTCCCATCTTAAAAACTGCAATAATACATTTAGATGTTATTTTAGTACAGATATAATAGTGATGAATTTTCAGTTTTAATAGATATTTTCCTTGATATAGAATTCTAGGCTAATATATTTTTTATTAAAGCACTTTGAAGATGTCATTTCATTGTATTCTGGTCTCTATTGTTTCTACTAAGAAGTTAGCTAACATTCATATCTACTCTTATTCATGTGAGGTGCCGTTTTTCTCTTGGTGCTTTCAAGATCTTATCATAACCTTTGGTTTACAGTTTATTATGTGTCTAGGTGTGGTTTTCTTTATACGCTGGTGTGGTTCACTAAAATTTTAGATCTATAAATTGTTTTACAATAAAATCTGGGAATACTTTGCCATTATTTCTTAAAATATTTCTTATGTTACATTCTTTTGTTTAGTATTCTAATTACATGAATATTATCATTTGATATTGTCTCATAGATCTGAGACTCTTCATTTTTCAAAAATAATTCTTCTGTTTTTCAGACTGGATAATTTCTATGGATCTGTATTTTAAGTGGACCATTTTTTCCTGTCATCCTCAATCCTCCATGTGTTAAGCCCCATACATCTTTCATATCACCTTTAAGTTCTTGAATTTCCACGTGATTCTTTAATGGTTTTAATCTTTTCACTCATTATGGTCATATTTTCCTTTAACTTCTTGAACATACTTATAATCTGCTTTAAAGTCCCTGTCTGCTAATTTCCACATATGGGTCACCTTGAGATTTGTTTCTATTTATTGCTTTTTTTCCTTTCTTAAGGGTAACAATTTTTTGTATTTTCATATCTGGTAATTTTTGCTTGCATGCTAAACATTGTAATGTCATACGGAAGTCTGATTACATTGTAAAGTCAACACTCTTGTTCTGGTAGGCTGTTAATTTCATGGCAGCAAGCCAATATTTAACTGCTGTCCTCTCACGTGCCAGTCCATTTCATTCCCCACTTGGCTAAAATTTCCTTGTGCAGCAAGCTAATATTTCAAAGCTGCATATGAGCACATCATATCTAGTAACAGAAAAAAATGGTGATTTATAAATCAGAAGGAAGGACATTATAAATGTTTTTGAATAGAATGGAGAACTTACTTTAATGAAGCAAAATCGCACAAACTTCTCAAACTGTAATTTAGTCTCTGTGTTACAGAATGCTGAAACTGGAATGGCTGACAGTTTCTAAAAAACAAATAGAAAGGTAAAAGAGAAAAACTACTTATAATTCAAATATTAATTTTAGGACCATAAACATTAGAAACAAATAGATACTTCTAAATATTCACAATGATTTCCAAAAGTAAAAATGTTTTTATAATCTTCCAAATAGCCACAAGTGAACTATCATGTAACAAAACCACAGGTAACAATATTTAAAGCACGTTAGCAGGGTTCCTTCATAATTTAACTATAAAATACAGCACAATATTGCAAAGGTCAATAAATATTACCTTATTTTCAGTCATCCATTTTACAAATTTATAGTCATAAGGTTCATTGCTGTCCTTCATATCAGAGAGGTCTGCATCTAAAACAACAGTGAAAAATCAGATGGCCTATGTATTATATCTGAGGCAACATGTATTTCATTTAAGTCTATCAAGATTCAAAATTTTCTTAGAAGGTAAGTCATAGAATCTGCTGGAGTCTCACACTGCATGGTGGGGTGGGAAGTGAAGAATTCACAGATGAGCTTCACCTATACCCTAATTCACATATGCATCTGGTTGATCATGCTTGTGCATACAGTTCTTAGCACTGGAAGAGTAAGAAAGGGGAAGGAAAGGAAAGTATTGCCTTTCCATCTAGAATCAACATAAGACTAATCGCCGTTAAGAAAATAACATCTAAATTTAAAGAGTATTCATCAGTAATAATTTCATTTCCAAATAGTTATTCATTATTAGATTGTAAGCTCTACAATGGTAAAGTGTCTGTATGGCAACCTATCATTATCCTCATTGTCTAGGTCAGTGTCTAGTTTATAAGAGGTGAAAAGCACATTCATTGAATGACTAAATTAATATTATTATTTATACAGGGAAAGTGTCTGTAGATCTTCCAAGTGATATCCTTATTGTTTGCCTCATTCTTTCCTATATTATGCTTTTTAAAAAATGTTAAATTTGGAGAAAATTTTCAAATATATATTCTTATTCTTATCTCTTGCTCCAATCTTGCTTTAAGATCTGAGCAAGATATTCTCTGGCATTCAGTTTCAGCATATTGTTTCAGTTTCATTGACTTGTACTCTGGATCTTTTTGAATTGCCCAAAGTAACTAACATTGATAGCTACTATAATCAATGAAATTTTACAATTTATTGCTCAAAACAAATTGAGGTAGCCATCTTTTTTTTTTTTCATTCAGTAAACATTATTGGATCCCTTCAAACGAATGATGTCAAATCCTGGACATTGATGAAAGATTCACCTGTATTTAAAAAAAAAAATCTTAATATATTTTTACTTAATGATTTTATTTCCATCTTCTTCTGTGCTTTAAGAATTTAAAAATTCCATGTAATAATGCTAATAATATACTACTGTTTATTGAGAACTTACTATTTGTTTAACATGTTACATGATTCTCTCACTTATTTGTCCTACAATTTTGAGCAGTAGCTATAATCTTCACTTTATAGATGAGAAAGTTAAATTACTATTTCAAGTATTTCACACTATATGTATGTATATGTATTTAATTCAGGTTTGACGCTATTAAAAATGATCACTTTAAAAGTTAATGCTTATTGTAAATTACATGAAAACTCTGTGTGACAAATACACAATAGTAGTGTATTCTAAGGCAACTCAGAAAAAGAAATGATTACCTATAGCAGTAGAAGGAAGAACAGGAGGATAGTAACTAACTGTAATTGACACTAGCTGTACTACTCATTTATTCTTGTAATGGTTAGAAAAGAGGACTTTATTGCCATGGTGCTTAAAAGGAAAGAAAGGAATACAATTCTTAAGATTTTATAGTTAGAAGAAAGTTAGAATCCATTTTCTCTGAATACTTGAGTAAGAGATCCTCAAGGGAACTAAAAAAATATTTCCTTATTGAAGTTAGAAGTTTGAACCATATTATAATAGCGTTAGGGTATTTAAGTAACCTATAAAAATCAAAATTAGTTGTTACACTTCCACTATCTGCTCCATAAATTTGGACCTTAGTATCTCACTAAACAAATAGTTTTCCTTATTTGTTATTGTGTTTCCTAATCAAATGTTCCCCTTTTAGTTCTAGAATAAAGCTCATTGATCTGGAAAGATGCTTAGTATAGCAGAAAAAAGGCAATTTCCCTGGTTAGAACATGCATCTCTAGATTCAGAGCCCAGCTCTGCTACTTATCAGTTAACTTCAGTAAATTTCATGATTCCCTATCTCATCTTTCTCATCTATCAATGAGGATATAATAGCATCAGACTCCTAGTTTTTTTGTGAGAATATGATATATGTAAACCTCTTAGCATAATACCTACTATAGCATAAATACTTTAAAATTTGATTCTAAGAATTACTGTTCTAAAAGGTTTCCTTTTATTCAACAATTATGTAACTAATTCAATTTTTCTTTTTCTCTTTGCTGCCATGACGTTTAGTCTCAAGTTAATGCTAATTACAATACTAAATGAAACTAGCTTCCTCCTCTTCCTATGTGACATTGATTTTCTATTATAGATGAACATTTCTATGTGGATATTATTGCATAGAAGACTTCTGAGGTAGCTCAAATTCCTTTGGGGAATGTGAACTATAAGTCAATTTCTTTTACACAAAATAATTCATGTTGAAAAATTTGCAATTTCCAATTCAAAGGCAAAAATATAAGTGATGACAACTATGCTATTTCTTTTTATCATGTCATGAAATAAGCTCCACATTTAGACCCAATATAGAAAAGTGGTTTTCAAACCTCAGAGTATACAACATCTTAATGGATTTTACATAAAAATAAAGCGTAAGAGCCTGACAAATACAGCTCTCTGGCAATAGGACAGCAAGAATCTCTGGTCACCGTGGCCTCTGTTTCTCTCACAAAAAATGAAGAAATAATAATCACTTTTACTATCAAATCAAAAGTTTCCAGCTTTATAAAATTTGGTAATATAAAAGGCTTTTCAAGTTCAGTGTCATATAGCTTCATTGTAATAAAACCTTAAAACATTTAATTTAGAATGGGTGTAATTTGTCAGAATAAATTATGCTTTTAAATTTACTATTACTAACATTATAGTGTTTTTGAAGAAAGTTAAATTATGTATAAAATGTTAGGCTTCTAACTTTAGGTTTATATAGCATGTCAGAATTACACACAACAATTTCAGGCTATATAAAGACCATTGCTTTTTGAAGACAACTATTTAGAATCTAACTGTGTGACTTCGAGCAAGTTACTTAAAACTTTCTAAATCTTTATGTCTTTAAAAATGGCACTTACAGTGCTTTTTTTCAAAAAGGTATTTGAAAGTCCTAGGCATATAGTAGACCCTCAATAAATATCATTTTCCTTTTTTACTTCATTTCAGTATAGTCTAAAGTGGCAAATAATTCTTAATGGTATCCACATTATAGAAACTTTATATTTTTCAAATAAAAAGGAAACTAAAATTTTACTCAAAGAGACAGAGGGCATATATATTATTTCATGTATCTGTTTTAAATTATATACCGAAACAAGATGATAGTAAATTCTATGTTTAATAGAATAAATAGAACAACTGATTCCATAACCATGTAACAACAATCACATTTAAAGTCAAAGTCAAGACTATAGTAGAAAAACACTGACTTTGTGAAAATCCATTTTTCCATACATAAAATGTTGATATGGCTATGACACCAATCTTTTCTTCATAATTTTGATAGAATTTTACATGAGGTTTCAGTATATTTGAAAGAATAAAAACCTTTACAAACCTAGCAAAGACACATCAGCAACGATGAAGTATCCCCCATCAGGAACTATGGGTTTTAGGCCAACACTTTCAAGTAAATGTACCATCCGATCTCTTTTTACTTCTAACTCTTTTGGCAAAGAATTAAAGTAACACTCTGGTTCATCCATGCGCTTAATGTCAATCCAAAAAGCTTGAGCCAAGGCTTCCTGTATGTTAAGATTAAAAAATGTAGAAGGAAGATATGGTAATATTATTTATTTCTGATATAATTGATATAATAAATAAAGATGGTCTGAGTAATATTACTGGCAAAAAAAGTCATTCAGGGAATTATAGTTGAATTCCTATGAACCTGTGTTAAACTCTATAGATTAATTGAGGAATTACAAGCAAATTTTTAATTCTAATAATTTAGATGTAATGAAAAGCTAAGAATGAGCAATGAAAATCAAAGTTGAAAAAGAGGTATTATATAAAGACATTACTTTCTATTGAGGTGAGCTGTAGAATGACTTGCTAGATCTAAGTCTGAAAGATGACCAGAGAAATGACAAATTAGCTCTTTTCTCCATTACCTTGCAGAGAGTAGTAGAAATTGTGTCATTCCCCACAGGTGTGCAAACCCCTGTTCTAATCACTCATATCCCAGGATTAGAAACAAGTTTTTGGAGTATGTGGAGTGACTTCTCTACCCTTCAGGAAAGTCAGAAGACCCAGGAGTAAAACTGAGCTCAGAGAAAAGCCAATGTTATGAGGTCAGCAACAGGTAAACAAGTCTGAATCAGGGCATACATGAAGAACACTTACCTATTCAAGCAGGATGTATACCAGGTAGGACACTTGGTAGGCAAATATAAACTGGGACAACTTACAAATATTGGTTCTCAGAGCAAACCAGGATATACAAGCAAATTCAAGAACTTGGAATAGTTAACAGATAGAAGGACAGAATAGAGTGGCCAAATTTTATGGGAATTAATCACAACCAAGAGATATCAAGAAGCAAAGGATAAATTCAATCAGTAAATAAACTGAATACCTATATGAAAACTGGCATTGTGATAAATGCTGGAACTACAATGAGAAACAAGATAAACATGGCCCTTCCCTTCACGAAGCTTTCAATTAGTGTACATTGGTGAAAGCAGAGGGGAGGGATGAGACAGAAAACAATTACATGAACAAAGCTGGATATAATTCATTCTTTTGGAAGAACTGAGAGAAGTCTAGAGGGGCTTCAGGGTAGGTAGCAAGAGAGACAGCAACAATACTGAGAGACAGAGAAAAAAGCAAGATCACAGAGAAGACTGCATGTCAAAAGAATTCAGCAGGAAAAAAGAATAATAATGATTCCTCAGCACTAAAAAAAATCTTAGATAAATAAGGATTGGTTGCTTAGCCTAGGCCAGTTTCCAAATATGGTTACCCGAGGGCTTGGGGGAAAAAACAGGCCACTTAGCTAAAATGGAGCATAAGAGGGTTCAGAAAAAGAGGTTTCAGATTCTTAACTGAATCTTTGTCTCAGTAACTTATTTATTCTCTATAGTAGAAGATATTGCCCTAGAAAACTCAAATCCCAGGAGACATAAACAACTGTCCTAACTGTAGAATCATACCAACTCTTCTCTCTTTCTCATATGCCACATGATCCCATCAGCGAATACTGCCAGCTCTACTTTCAAAATAGATTCAGAACGCAATCACTTTTCACTGCTTTACTCATACCTATATTGGCTCAGTCCACTGCTGTCTCTCTCCTTGATCACTTCAATAGTCTTCCAACTCAACTAAGTGGCCAGAGTCCCTATGATAATACGAGTTAGATCAAGGCACCCCTGTGCTCAGAACTCTCCAGTGGCTTCCTATCTCATGTAGTCTCTACCAACAGTGACAAACATGCCTCAACTTTATCTGGCTTTCTGCTACCTCGCTGATTTATTTCCTTGTACTCTTATTTATTAATTTATCTATCTATCTATCTATCTATCTATCCATCCATCCATCCATCCATCCATCTATTTATTTATTTTTAAGGTGAGGCAACCCTTGGTTGACTTCACAGATTGCAAGAACCTTGTCAGCTTACAATCCCTTATTTTTTTTTATTTTTTACGCCTATAGCACCTGGTCTTCCTAAGTGGTCTCCCATCCAGATACTATCGGGCTTGTTTAGGGTAGCATGGCCATAGACTATTTCCTTGCACTTGTGTTCTCTGTGTTTTTCACTGATATAAACATGACAACCAGGTTGCCTTCCCCCAGGCCTTTACACTTGTTGTTCTTATAGTTTTGAGGGTTCTTCTCTAGGTTACCATGCTACTGCTTAACTTCCTTTAGCTCATAGCTCAAATGTCACCTTCTCAGTGAGGCTTTCAAAGATTACTCCATTTACTGTATATTCTCCCCCTTAGCACTTTGTATCCTTCTTCTTCGCTAATTTATTTTTCTTTATTGCATCTAGCAACTTCTGACATAGTATATTATTAAAATATTTATTATCTGTGTCCTTCATATAACCTCTATGAAAACAGGAATTTTTGCCTGCTATATCTCCAATACCCAGTAAATATTTATTGGATAAGTCAATGAATTTATTTTTAGACGATCAAATGAATTTAATATATAATAAAACTAAATATCAGAATTATCCTTTATCATAATACTACTTCAGAGTCACTTGAAAAATAATTATAAAATAGATTTTTCTCTCATTCAGTAAGCATTTTTGACAAGAAGCAAAAGAATAAGTTTATTGTAATTAACATATTTCACTCTTACGAACTTTTAATTACCTTCCAAAAATATAATTTGTTTCAGTGTTCTTATTATTCACAGGATTGTATGTAGATCCTTGTTTTCAAATATAAAAAAAAATAAAAACAATATAAAAAGATGCATTATAAAATCTTGCACACCGCTCCCTGCCCCATCCCTATCTAATTTCACCTATTTTCCTTACCCCTATAAATAGCCACTTTTACTAGTTTCATTATGGAGCCTTTCAGAGATCCTTCAAGAAAGTGGTTTTCCTTTTTATACAAAATACAGCATAAATAAATATACTGCTCTGTATCTTGCTCTTTTTTACTTTATAATATATTCTGGAAATCGTTCCATCAGTAATTATAGAGCTTCCTCACTCTTTTCATTTCCCTTCCTTTTCTTATTTTTAAATAGCCATGATGTTAGACAGAATAATGGCCCCCAAAGATGACCATGTCTTAGCACTCAGAACCTATAAATATGTTACTTTACCTAAAATGGACTTTGCAAAGGGGCTTTAAGTTAAGGATCTTGAGATAAAGAGGTTTTTTTGGATTATCTGGGGCTTAATGCAATCACAAGGATCCTTACAAGGGAAAGAAGGCAGAAGGACAGGTAAGAGTCACTGGAGGGTGTGTTGACATAAACAGAGGTTGGAGTGATGTGACCACAAGTCAAGAATGCGAGCATCCCCTGAAAGCTGGAAAAGATAGTGAATGGACCCTCCCTAAGAGCCTACAAAAGGAACAAATCAATGCCAGCATCTTGCTTTTAGCCTTGTACAATGTATTTTGACTGCTGACCTCTAGAACTGTAAGATAAAAAAATCTGTGTTGTTTTAAGCCACCAAGTTTGTGGTAATTTGTTACCAAGGATAGGAAACTAACAGACATATACTTTTTAAATGCTAACACAGACCGTGATTTATTTAAAACAATTGTCTGTATATGGATAATGACCATCCCCTATTTTCTGCAATAAATGGCCATGCACATACAGAGGTTCTTCCATGTGCAGATAACAGCTATAGGGCAAATTCCCAGAAGACAGATTCTGCTTCACAGGGCATAGACATTTATAATTTGGCTTGATGCTGTCACTGTTTCTCAGAGAATTTGCTATACTTTGTAATTCCATCAGCAATGTATAAATGTTCAAAGATAAAATTTGATGTATTAAAAAAAAAACTATAACAACACACTATTCGTAATAGCAATAAATATGTGACTGCTCCTAAATTCTCAAATTATACTAGAAGCCCCACTCAAAAAAGACATGAAGGGAAGAACTAATAAGCCAATTCCAACGCACACCATAAAGATAAAACCTTCACCAAATGACCATGCCTCAACTCCAAATTACTATTAACACTTACCTGTAAAGGAGTTGCACAGGTGTAAACTGTGTTCTGTTGAACAGTCTGTAAATGTTTTATCAAATGATAAGGACCAATGGACCAGCCAAGCTGGAAAAGAAAAAGATAAAAACATATTTCAAAAATGAATCTAATTATATGTACCAAATCTGAGTAGATAAGCTCAATGCAATTATTATATATATACAATTGTAAAATGTTCACACTACAGAAGCAGTGCAGTATTAGAGTCATCACAATACTTCTTTTTGTGGAAAAGTTTTCAACTGGAGTTAGTAAACTTTGCCTTCAGAAGGTAAACAGTGCATGCAATCATTATTATATTTCTTTCTTCTAGTTTGCAGCCTCTGAGATTCTGGATACCTAAAAAACTATGTAAAAGCTTGTTTGATTTAGATATAGATAAAAGTAACTTTGAGTGAGGGCCTAAGGGACTCTTCCATAATTTGGTTCTGCAGGCCTTGTTTTTGATACTCTCTGCTTGTTAGCCATGTTTATGAGAGGTGAGGTTGGAAGACAACCAAGTTTCAACTGGATAAATGATTATTGTGTCATACAGTACAGTACTTAAGTGTATGGATTTGAAAGCTAGATTGCCTGCCCTGGTTTGAATTTATTCACAGTGTAACCTCAGGCAAATTCCTAAACTTCTCTGTATTTTGTTTTATTGTCTGTAAAATGGGGATAATAAATTATACTCCCTCATAATGTGGTTATGAGAATGAAAGGAATCAGTACATGTAAAGCACTAAGAACCTGGCACATAATATAAATGCCAAAATATTAGCTATCATTATTTTTCTCCTTTTATATTAACATACAGTAATCTGACATTAGTGGTTACTTATAAAATGAAAAATTACCTAATTTTTCTTACTTTTAAAGAAACGATTAGGTCTCAGAAAGAATAAAGGCCAACATCAAAGCTGAATGAGTAAATAATAAGCAAAACATTGGTAAATATAAAAAGCTGTGTAAACTGGATATATATATATATATATATATATATATATATATATATGCACTTAAAACACAAAAACTTCTATAAGAAATAAACTCTATGTCTGTTTTTAAGCAATTATATCTTCGTCTTACTTTCCAGCCAGTTACACTGAAAGTCTTTCCAGCACTTCCTATTGTGATTGTTCTCTCCCACATGCCTGGAAAAGTAGCTGAACAGGAAAAAGAAAAGAAAAAAGGTTAAATGCTTTCCAATCAGTCTAAATTTGGTTTAATCATAAATGTATCATAGTATAGTCAGTATAGTTACTTCAATATCTTTCTCAAAAGATAGTGTAACTTTAATCTAAGCACAGCTGAAAATGATACAATACTTGAAAACACTGTTATGGCACCAAAGTAATACCCAATAGATTGAATAATTTTAAGTAACAAGGGGCAGGAGTGGCGAGGTGCCAGTGGGCAGTGTTCAAGTGTTCAGGGCTGGTGCAGCACAGCAATCACACAAGCTTTAGCACCCAATGCTCAGTGTGAATTATAGCTGTGTATTCAGTATAGTCATTCTATGAACAGTTTTGGTTGTGGTCCTGGCTAGTGTTTAGCTCACCTCTACTCTGCCCAACTGCTAAGTCTATTTCTCCAGGATCCATAGGGCAATGATTCTTAAAATGTGGCCCCCACATTTTAACAATTATCACTGGGAAATTCATAAGAAAGGCAAGTTCTTAGACTGCATCACAGACCTACTCAATCAGGAACTCTGGGGCCTGGCAATCTGTGTCTGTACACGTGCATGTGTGTATGTGTACTCTGCTAACTTTATTGAGCTATAAACCCCGCAGTATATAATTCACTTATTTAAAGTGTACAATTCAGTGGTTTTAAGTATAGTCACAGAGTTGTACAAGAAACACCACAATCAATTTGAGAACTTTTTTCTGCCCCAAATAATCCTCAAACCCTTCAGGTGTCACTCCCAAACATCCCCATGGCCAACAGCACTAGACCTTGTGCCCGAATGGAGCTAGTCTAATGTTATGTATTTTCTCTGTAATGTCCAACAGTTTTTCCGCCCACAGAAACATAAGACTGCACTTCAGCACTTCTTTAGGGGCCACTTTAAACAGCAAAACCACCGTTAAAAGGGTACTTGCTTATAGTATGAGCTGAAACAAGAAGGCAGAGAGTTGCCTTGTAGTTCTCACTGGGAACATGCTTATCAGGTGACAAATTTTTTACTCCTCTGCACATGTCTGCGAATGAAGCACTATAAGTAATGTTTTTGGGGTTACAACTATATGTGAGTGAGCAGGTGGGTATGCAAATATAGACTCCATGAATAATGAAACCTGAATGTTAAAGGTTTTCAAGTTGATTGATATCATTAAAATTATTAATTCATTTCTTCATTCATTCATCAAACATTTATTAACAACGATCAGGTGCTAGAGACTAAGCTACGGCTAGAGAAAACAAAGATGAGAAAGATGCAGTTCCTATCTTCAAGGAGTTTAAGGTCTAGTGGGGGTAGGAGATATGTAAAACAATAACTGTAATACAGCGTGATAAGCACTATAATAGCAATAGGCATGGAGTACTGTGTAAGGACAGAAGGTGTTGGGGGCTGGCCTCTCTGTAGCCAGTAATGCTTCAGCTGAGACTTGGAAGAGTACATAGGCCTTTGACAGGCAGAAAAGGGGAAAGGAAGGTCAAATCTAGGCAAAAGGAATTCAGATAACAAAGTCCTGTAGGTATAACACTCAAGAGTTTGTGAATTTTGCTAGATGGTGGTAAATTATTTCTCTGGTCATCTGAGAATGCTACTTACAACATTGCTTTTTGGAGTTCCTCAAATATTTTAGTTGTGAAGTTCTTCATATGCAATCCCACAAGCTTTTTGCTTGTTTTTTAGAGATACAATAGATGCTCTTATATTATTCTAAGAGTATTGGTACACACAAAGGGAGAATAAATATCCATTTGTGGGGGCAAGACTTAAGCTGTTTTCTTAATCTTCTCATAAGCAAGTAAAGTGCCTACTAATGTAAGGTAGCTAAAGAAACTTCCAAAACAGGTGCATGAGTAATTTCAGTCTATCATGAAACACCTGCCAATATTTGTAAAAGTATTAAAACTATATAAATCAGAAAACTTATAATTATATTCTCTGTGAAATAGAACAAAAACCAAAAAGATAAATGGAGAAGATATTTAAAGGTTTCATTTGAAAAAGGAATATTCTAATATTTGATACAAATAATTATATCCCTTCAAGTTTTGAGACATTGCTAGTCTTTCAAAGTATCCCCAAAGAACACCATGACACATGTGCCACTTTCCTATTTGACCAGAGAAAATCTAAACGATGTATAATGCTGAGTATCACTCTCTTAAAGTACTAATAAATATCCCAAATCCAGAAGGCCTACTAGTAAGAGCAATATTTAGAAATGAAATCTTTGAAAATAAGAATTACCCAAAGAAACTAATACAATCCTAACACGTTTTCACCATAAGTTACATATGAAGGAACTTAAAAAAATACTTACACACTGAATGCAGGTTTCGTTCACAAACTATCAAACCTTATTATAGTATTTAAAAGGGAGCTAATTTTTTGATGGCTATTTTGGCCATATAAAAGTGGATGTCTTTTTTTTTTTTCAAGGAAGCTGATCAGCTGAATAGCTTTCAAAAATTTTATACTAATTTCCCAAATATCAATAGATTGGCATATAAATATCAGTATATTAATATATCTTTTATACGAGATTTCTTTTGTTAACTGAAATGTTATCTTACTAACACCTGGAGATATCATTTGAATCATGAATCTGATCCAGTAAGAACGAAATCTACTATTTCAATAAAACCAGCCCTAAGTAACTTTAAAACATCTAGATGTTCATGTCCTCTCAATCTCAGAGATTTGGGGAGCCACAGAAGTTAAAGTAAACAGATTGGCAGAACTGATGACCACAGCACATAGCGTGATTGTGGTAACACAGAGGTGAAAAAGAAAAAGAAATCTTAGCAGGTCTGATGATTTAAAAAAACTATATCCAATATCAGTAAGTTTAGCTTGCAGTTATATCCAAAAGGCAACTGGTCTTCACATTTCTCATTTATGATCTACGATTCTTAAATCAGCCACAGCAGCTATAACAGTTATTTATAGGCGACTTAGCTTCAATAGAAGTCAGATAAAGATTAGAGGCATGATGAAGAGTGCTACACCAGGGAAAACTCCCTGTGACAACATGGAGATGATGCTAATTTCATGATAGGTGGCTAGAAAGCCTTACTGTGTTGAAGAACTACCACTGTACTTTGTAAATTGATGGAGCAGCCATCCTGCATCTTTCATGTAACAAAGGCCATGGTATTTGATAGAATAAATTTTCATGCAACTGAACTACACTCTCTAAATAATGAAACAGTGAATTCATTTTTTTTCTTGTCTTTATGGGCCCTTATGAAAACTAAAAAAAATTTGAGCTAAATATGTCTTGATCTTTCTAGCAAATAATATGATCTGTTACATTTTTATTATGAAGGGCTTATAACGTAAGGTTTAAATATCATATAGGTTTAAAAAATAACTTAATGATCATTTAAAGTAATCGTTTAGAAAGAATATTGCTAAACTGAGTTTAGTAAAACTCTAAAGCTTTGAGTAATTCTCACATGGGCATAAACATGTTTTATATTGAATACAGAATTATATTTATTCATCAGATAGATGCCTTTTACCCTCTGCTTAACCTAAAACAAAAATTAATAAGCTTAACAAAATAATTTAATAAATTAAGATTTTATTTTAGATAAATTTAAAATAAAATGATTTTAAATAAAATAAAAAATAATAATTTAATAACATTTCATATTAAGAAACTTACCAAGAAAAATTAATTGTCCATATTTGCCTGATTTTCTACTGGGGAATAGTTCTAATGACCCAAGGCAGAGGTCAACAAGATGGGTGACGGTGAACTCATGTAATTTTGACATAGAACCAGTTTGTTGTGTTGAGGCACCACACTTTGCAAATCTCTGGCCTTCTCTGCTTACATATTCTCCCTGAGAAAATTCATTCTTTTCCATGGGTTCCAATGTCAACAATTTTGATGACTGCCAAAAAATGTAACCCTTCATAATTTGACCTTGACCACCAGGCCTATAATTCCAGTTGTCTCCAGACATCTCCTCCCCTGTGTCTCAGACACTGAAACTTAGCAAGACTAAAGCATGAGAAGCAGGAATTTCTTTGGCTCAGCTCTTCCCCATACATCTGCTCTTCCTCTCCACATCCCATCTCTGGGTGAGGGCTGCATCACTACCGACTGGTCCAGGCTAGAGATCTCAGAATCGTACTTGCTTCCTTCCTTCCTACGTTATATCCTGTGCTCTATAGTTTCTCTTTCTAAACAGCTCCCATGAATCATCTCCACTGCCAGGGGACCTGACTTGCTTAAGACTCTCACCTGTAGCTGGTTCTTACCTTTATAAAACAAATCCAGTCACATAATCAATTCCCCTGTGTTGTCATACCTTTTGCAGTAGTTCTCAAAGCATACCAATGAGTGATTGAATTATTGTATAGAGCTTAAAAAATCAACTTTAAATTTTCCTTCACAAAATTTTCTTAAGCACTTAAGATAAGCGCCTCCACTTATGTGATGTTGAATGCTACCAGCAGTGAAATAAATGAGCATTTAATAATCATTATTAATGGCAAAATCAGAAAAACTCAGATGTGTTTATTTCAATAGCTCTTTGTTTACAGACAAAGACACACAGAATTGTGATTTTCATATTGACTTCTAATTTAATTTATGTCAGGAAAATTGCTTCTTGTTTCAGGATGGAATGCAGTATTTCATAATGCAAATATGGTGGCTTCAAGGTGCTCTATCTCGAAAGTAAGTTTCAAAGCCACTGACCTCCTGTAAATAATAATATAAATGGAGCTACTTTAAAATGGAGCCGGAGCTACCATGCCGGATGAACTGCCCTGTACATCTTATGCCTTAAATATTAACGTTAAAAACATCTTGGAATGTTAAAAACAGGACAAAATATCCTTTGAACTGGGCCTAGGCAACCTTGTGCCCTAGAGAACTGTTCTCAGAGATAATAAGAAAGCAGTTATTATGACTACTGGACTGATGACTACTGGCTTGAAAATTGAAAACGGTGTTTAAAATTAACGTGTTACCTGCACCAATAGAAATGCCTTCCTTCTATTGACATAATTGTCTCCCCACCCCGCCATTTCTCCTAAATACCCATGGCCTTTGTCTCCTCATTGGAATATTATTTGGGCTTTTCCCTAAATTAATAATTCCAGAATAGCTATTCCTATTGATCTCGATAAATGCTTATTGCTGCTCACTTTGAAAGGCCATTTTATTTTTAAATTGACACTCCTCAACAAAGTTTAGACTCTACTGTCAGATACAATGTCCTTCAGAATCACCCTTTCTCACTCTAATCTGTGCAGGTTACTACAACACACCCTTATAAACCACTGACCTTCCTTACGTTTATCTTGATCTTTCATGCCTTTTTGCCTCAATACATGTTTGTTTATCTGATAGAAATTTTCTTTCTACTTCTCTGCCTAATTCCGTCTTTGCCCACTCCTTTGCTGATCCCCTCAAGCAGTTATTTTTTCTTCTGAGTCTCTACATCAATTTGTAATGTACCATAAAGATAATTAAGAAAAGGATAACTATTTGCATATAAGTGCACTAACTTTTTTATTTATTGGTTTCTGCTACAGTGATATTTATTATTCTTCCCTTGTCCTTTTCATACTTCTTATTTATTTATTCAACAACTACCCTTTAATTGTCTACCATGGGCAAGACCCTATTCTGGGAACTAGGGATTTGGAGGAGATCAAAATAAACAAAATCCCTCCCTTCTTGCAGGTTAGAAGTTAAAAAAAAAGGGGGGGCGATGAGGGGGACAGAAAAATGACAAAGGAAATGCTGGAAGGAGAGGTGTAACTATCTTAAATGTTGTGATCATGAAAATAGACATCTGATTAAAGAACCTGAAGGAGGGGAGAGACTCAGCCCTGTGGATACCTGGGGGACAAAGTGTTTCCAGGCATAGGAAGAGCAAGTGCAAAGACCCAAAGGTTGTAGCACAGCTTATATACTATAGTTGATATAAATGTAGGTTACCATAGAAGATACTATGGCCTTTGTGAGATGGCCCAGTACTAATGATGAAATCCCAGCAAAGGCCAAGCAGCAAAAGCTTACTGTCTAAATTTTTTTGCTCTTGGCCTGGCATTTTGGCAACTTGCTCAGCAGAGATTGTCCAGTTCAGAAATAAGTAAGCTCCCTGTGTCTTATGTACCAGGTAAGAGCTACATTCTTGATAAAAATCCAAGGATATAGGCAAAAGTATTACTTCTGTGGTTTTTTAGTTTTATAGTGTGACCCAAAATCTCTTCCCCTAAGTTTGCACTGTTTGTCTATCAATATGTTCATTAATTCACTCAAGTACCATTCAGTCAAATCCCATTTTTAAGTACTCATACAGACACCCATTACAAAGACTAATTTAAAGCTGTTTTGGGATCCTTTCCAACCCAGTTCTACACATGCCCAAACACATTTAGATTTGTGACTTTGTAATAATCAGTACCTATTTTTAAATGCTTGTTTCCAGTATATACAAGCCATTCATAAACCTCATCACTGATGCAGAGTGTGTCATACTGGATGCAAAGGTCAGCAATTACTTGAAGTTCCTCTTTTGTGTACACCTATATATATAAAAGGATAGAGAAGAGCAGAGCCAATTATTATTCGATGTGTCAGAAAATGATGGATCAGAAAACTGTATAAAGAGATTAAAGACTCACTCACCTTGCCAATGGGGTTATGTGGAGTATTTAGTAAAATAGCTTTGGTTTTGGAATTAAATTTACTTGCCAGTTCTTCAGGATCCAATGTCCAGTCAGAACTAGACCATTTTTTCCCATCAACAGGTTTCTAAGCATAAAGAATGAATATGTGATTTAATTCAATTAATTTGTGTTTGCTGTCTTACAAATTACCTAATAAAGAAAAAAATTAGAAAAAGGTAGGGCAAATGTAACTGAAAAAATTACTAACGGAAAATAAACAGAAATAACTAAACTTTAATTCTACCTTAAGAGCCCAAGAGGGCTTGAGTCTCATGCTTATACCTGCTAAATGGAAAAATGTCAACATTAACAGCTGTCAAAGTGCCTATGCCTATACTCCTTCAAAGGAGCCAGCTATAACTATGATTAACAAGTCTGATACTAGAAGGCTAGTAGAAGAGTCTGTGATTCACATTAGTATATTACCTATTTTGATGAGATTTTTAAAAAGACAATGGTGCTATACTTGATTATATTCCTAAAGGTAATAGCAGAATTAAAAAAAAAAATCAATTCATTCAGAATTCAACAAGCAGTGATTAAGCACCAAGTGTACACCAGACACTGTTAGTTACTGGGTTGCAGTGCTATAAATATGAGTCAAAAATGGTCTCTGACCACCTTCTCAGTCAGTGGAGAAGGCACATGACCACAAAAAATAATATTATATAAAACACAGACACATGGGATACATGACAAAGTAATAAAAGTTCACCTCTTACAGCTGTTGATTAACTTCAGTCATAGTATAGACATACAGTAAATCCCAAAATGTAATCAGGGCAGAAACATTGCTGGAGACAAAGTAATTGTTATTTTCAAAACTTAAAGCATGTGAATCTTATCAGCGAACTTACAGATCTTAAAGAAATAAAAACAGGTTTTCCTCCAGCCATTCTCACCATGGCCTCATAGCAATCATAGAAAGGCACTATTATTATGACCTGAAATAAAACCAAATAAGAACACAACATCAATCATTAATTCATTTGACAAATATTGTATAACTACTGTGTGCGAGGCACTATACTACACGCTGAGATGAAGCAGTGAAAAAAGCATGCCTTGCCTTCCTGGAGCTATATCATCCAAGAGGAAGGACCTTGGGGATAAACCTGTCAGGAGCCTTACTGGAGTCTTTGATCTCTTAGGAAGATCTACAGATAGGCTTGCAGTGGGGACTCTTCAAATTGTCTTCAAAGTTTTATGTGTGCACAGGTAGATTTTTTGTGGGGTGAAGGAGCCATAGCTCTCATATTCTCAAAGGGATGTTCTAGCCAAAAACACTGAGTTTTAAATTTCAAGCTAGAAAATAAAATATCAGATGGTGACAGAAGTCAGACAATAAAGAAAAACAACGCTGCAGTGCTCTCTATTATGGAGTACTAATTTCTAAATATTATCCTGAGAATAATGATGTTTCCGTTTTCTCAAAGGCATCCTGAAAAAAGAGTGAACGCAGGGAGATGATCAGTTGGGACGCTATTGTTGTTGTCAGATACCATACTTCCCCTGTAAGTGACTTACATCTGGATTCTTTTTTCCTAGTCCCTGCAATGTACTCCTTGTCACTTTGCTTTTTAAAAATCATTTTAAAAATTTAGCAATATTTCACAAAAATTTCATATTGAGTTCTAATATTTATTATTTTAACGAATCTTTGCAAGTCTATTGAATTCCAGAATGATTTTCTTATAATTTGCTTTTATAAATAACAATGCTATGTCCATTTGTGAGTATGTATAGTTTCTCTATTTTTTAAAAAAATTGCTGAATATATTTACATGATTACTACTGCTATATTAAAGGGTATAAACATCTTTATGGCACTTTCTATATATAGCCAAACTGCTTTTGAAAAATCTGGCAACAGTAATTTATAATTTCACAAGTCTGCACTAAGTTGCCTCATTTAATTTGTCATTGGTTAAATTAATGGTACCTAATTATTGTTCTAAGTTCACACTTTCTACTGTTTGTATTACCTATGATGTGAAATATTTGTTCAAGGCCTTTCTCACTGGAGTCAAAAGAGGCTCTTACATTCTAAAGCCCCTTTGTTTGTATTAGTCATTCAACTCACATTGTGTACCTATATACAATGTGCTTATGTTAGGTGTTAGGTATTCTGGAGGACTAAGAAATGAACTAGGAACCAATCTTTCCCTCATGTGGACTGCACGTTTTTAATTAGTCTGTGAAATTCTCAGGGACTAAGATTACCTACCTTTGTAGCTCTAATAAGAAACTTAGTACCTGATATGAAGTTAGAGCTCAAAAAAGGAAAGAACATTGGGGAGGTAGGAAGGTCAAATTAAAAAAAATATACTTGATAGTCTTCACTGTAATTTCTTTTTTACAATAGGAATAATTCCCCTCTTTTTTTGAAGAATATTTATCAAACACTCATTATGTTAGGCACTGGCAATACAGCAATAAGCTAGTTCTCCTAGAGCTTACATTGTACTGGAAGAGATTTATAATAAACACGAAAACAAGGAAGTAAATTAAATAATTTAAGATAGTGATAAATGGTATAAAGATAAAATGATAAAAAGTGACATGTGTGGTTTCAAACTATTAGATAAGGTGATCAGAGAAAGAAGAACAGAGAAAAGAAGGCCAAGGGCTAAGCCCTGGGATACCACAGCAGAGTGCAGAGAAGGAGGAAACAACATCAAAGCGTGAGGTAAGACCTTCAGATGTGTTGTAGGATTGAGATCACGTATTTGAAAGCATGACTGTACTTCCTTAACATGTAAAGTAGATTATTGTCAGGCATAGTAAAAAGAATCAGAGATTTAAAATAATAATATAACACAAAGTATAGTGATATCTTTCATAAAAGTGGTACAGATAAAATGCTGTGAGAGTTCAGAGAGGAAATAATAATATAGATCAGGGCAAATATATTCATTCTGCAGACCCAGCTTAAGCAAGGCCTCCCTGGAGCTTTCTAGACCTATATTAGAAGAGTTGATCACTTCTTCCTTTTGTCATTACCATAATTTATACATTCTCAATTACAGACGAACACATTACATTCTGCTTAACTTTTTTACAAGTTTATCCCCTCTACTACACAGAGAACTCCTTCCCTCACTACTGACAATACTGAGCACAAAAGGACAATGACCAAATACTTGTTAAAGGTTACTGTAGCAGCGAAAACTAAGATTCATTTTTCCCCATCATCTGCCCTTATCTAAAAAGGCTGAAAAAATAAGAATAAACTGCATGCAACAAAATGGGTGAATGTCGCAGATAAAATGATAAATGAAAAAAACCAGACTCAACAGTACATCCTATCTGACTCAATTATATCAAGTTAAAGAGCAGGCAAAAGGAATCTATGGTGATAGAAGATAGAAGAATGGATACCTTTAGGAGACTAGGAAGGGGCAAAGGGAGCCTTCTGGGGTGCTAGAAATGTACTATATCTTCATTTCGTTTGTGGGTACATGGAGATACACACACACAAACATGTAAAAACTTATTGGGCTGTATACTTTAGATTTGTGAATTTTGCTGCTATGCATCATACTTCAAAAATAATTTTTTTAAAAAAGAGCGTAAAGTAAGTAAAAGATTCAAAGGCAGAACAAATGATAACGATGAACATAGGGAACATGATAGTGTTAACATACTTACTTCATCTCCCTCGTCAATTAATCCCTGAATGGCATTAAAGAGAGATCCATATGCTCCTACTGTCACAAGGATTTCTTTATTTGGATCAATTTGATTTTGATAAATCTTTCCATATAGGCAGGACAGAGCTTTCACAAGTGGTGGATGACCCTGATAAAGAAAAACAAAGAAAAAAACCTTGA